>CAOKZL010001538.1:100000-334458 GCA_948472985.1 Iguana delicatissima | reverse complement strand
TAATATTATTTTCCTTGGTATCTACTGTTTGCCCACTGGGTAACTCTCATTAGGATCTATTATTCGCTTTTTATTCCATGTCTCTTATAATCTAATAACAATGTTAGTTTATATTTTTCCCCTTCTCCTTCCAAATCAATTTATCTCAATGTAGTACAGTCTCTATTTAAATGTTGTATTATAACTACTTATCCAGTTATATCACACTGCTTGTCACTTACCACTACCTTACAATTAACACAATATTTACTTATAAATTCAATTATTTATAACAACAGTAATATTTATAAAAACAACCATTTAAAGATTGTCAGTCTCAAAATCTCCATTTCTTCAGTATTTCATTTCCTTATACAAGTTATTCCCCCAATAACATTCAAAATCAATTCCACGGTGTTCATTCATTCCATTATAAATTATTTCATAAAGTTCTTATCTCTATTTCTCTCTTTTCTTATCCTCACAGTTAACTCAATGTAAGTTAATGTTAATTAATAAATACCAATAAATATATATATAAATAATTATTAATCAAAATATTTCCCTATATATCAGTTAAATATATAAAATATTAAATTAATTCTATGTATTTGTTTTTAACATTGAATATTTACAATACAATACAATACAATATTTGCCCATATCAATTGTTTGTATGAGTTCAAATTAGTTCTATACTATATATGTAGTTCGGCCGGCCCCTCCCGAAACTGCAAACCCTAGGATTCCAGAGGATGTTGAAAGAGGAATCATCGCGCTATAACAGGCTGGTGCGGAAATGGCCTATGTCTTCCACAGTTGCTTCTAATTGGGTGCAGCTGCTGGGAGGTATAGACCAGAACATCTGAACAACTCGAAGTTCCCCAGCTGTGGCCATATTATCAGGCTATGGGTGCAGAGACCTGGCAAGCCAGCCTCTATAAGCCTCCAAGGCTGATCCACCACAGTCAAAGTTAAGATAGCTGTAAATACCTGTCAGCCTATGACTGCCGGATGACAATGTTCTCCCCCTATTAATACATTGGATAGCCAGGCTTAGTATTCTGATCAGAGCTTGACCTCCATGCCAAGTCAGTGGTGAGTGACTAATAGGGAAAGGAACTCAGCCATTTTCCTTCCTTCCTTTCTGCATTTTAATTAACAGATTGGGGGTTGAGCCACTTTTTCAAATGAGCAAATACAGCAGTTGTAATATAATTATCATCTTTGATATGCAGCACTCGCTAAGGCGAGAATATTGCAATTTGTAGATTTGTTTCTCTACGCTTGTCAGACATGGCTTTAAAGGTTTATTTAACTGGGAAAGAATTATATGCATGAATATTTAAGCCACTTATTTGCTCAAATAAAACAATGCCAGGATTAAAACTGTCATCCTGTTTTGGGTTTCCTTTTTTTTTCAATTTCACTAGCCTGTGTAGATTACATTTCTAGGTGGTAGGTATTTGCATTCGCTGTCCTCTTGCTCTGCAGACCAGTAACTTTCAACCTGTTTGTGTTCCAAGAAACCAATTAATGAGAATCTGCTGTGACCTGAAGTCATCCATCCACAGGTGAATCTCTGTGTGCTTTCCTTGGGCATAACTAGTAAGTATAAGTAGTGAGGGGGTTCTAGGAGTTTTAATCTGAAAAGTAACTTTTCCAAGCTCCACTAGTATTGAAAGGACTTCTTTCTCATCCACATTTCTCTAATTCTTTTTAAGCATCTTTTGAGTTAGTGGTTATCATCGCATCTTGGGCCAGTGAATTCTACAGGTTGCCACCAGAGGAAGTGTGGAAAACCAAAGTGAGCAAGTTACTGAGAACCTCAGTCTGTTATGGCTCTGGGTTGTCAGTTTACCGCCTGGTTCGTGCGCATCTTTCCTCCACTTGTGAAGGTGGATTTATCATGAAGACACATGGTAGACAAATGAGGTCTTATCTTTCCTGTGATATATAAAGCAGTCCTTGAACAATGTGACCAATCAGAGCTGAAGAGATTTCATGATGTGTTACAATTGGTCCTTTCCACATGTGGAGGGAGAAATGGGGTAAAACGCGCAGAAACGGAGCTTCTCAGAAGCCAGGTAAGTCCGTCACCATGAGGAACAGCGCGAGTTCGCTGCTCCACACCCCTGCGGCGTCCTGCAGCGTCCAAAATGGCGACTTATGGCTGGCAGAGGCTCTCCACCAACCGGAGAAGCTCGCCAGCCAGAAGCCCGCCTCCTGGCAGATCTGCAGGCACGCATTTGCGTGCGCCTGCAAATCTACACCGGGGCGCTGCGACGGGGTGGAATGGGGCTGCACGCTCGTGTTTTATAAAAAACACTTGAAAAGTGGTTTTTAAAAAACACACGGCGCCACCACTTCCGGTTGCTTCAGGGCGGTTTGAGGTGTAGAACCTCAAAATTATAAACGCCCCCGCACACTCCACGGTGTAGATGACCTCCGTTAGAGGTCGCTCTACACTGTTCTAGTTACCCCGTGTGGAAAGGGCCATAGAAATTGTAAGACCAGCCTTGTTTACGTACAGATACCTCTCCTATTGCCCCGAGGTGGGAAAGAACTGCTACTAGGCAAAAAACTTTTGCAATTGGAATGCAGTCATTTCTTGTGTTGTCTCAGATTGTGAATGCACTGCAAATGGGCTGGTGACTGTGGGCAGGCAGTCTACAAAAGAGATGTCTTTTGTGAGGTAGTCTTTCTGGCAAACATGTTCATGAGTTTGAAATGAGTAGATTCACAGCAGATAAGGCAATCAGTGGCTCCATGTCACAGTGGCTTAGGTCTGCTCTTGTAGGAGAGGCAGTGCGTCAGTTGCTAGAGAATACTAGTGGGGGAAGGCAATCTAACTCATGTCCTGCTTGGTGGCTTCTCCAGTACATGGACACCAGGACCACACACTAGTGTGGGACAAGAGAAGCCTTTAGTGTGATTCAGCACAGCACAATTTTCTTATGTTTTTATGGCCCTTTCCATTGCAATCCTGGCAGTGCCTCTGCCGGGATGGGAGCGTGTCCTCAGCGCTTCTCTGACCAGCTGCCTTTGGGAGGGAGTGCGAGGGGCATGCCCTTCCTTCTGCACTGCAACCAGCCTTCTTCCCGTGCTTCAGTGAGGAAGGAGGCACCTGCTTGTGCTTCTGGCCCTTCTGCATGGCCAGCTGCAATGGAAGGCTTGCACAATTGGGGTTCATCGATGGAGTTTTTCCATCAGTGATATACCCCGTGATTGTGCTGGCTGGTAATGTGAGAAGGGTGGGACCGCGATGACATCATGCAGAAGTGTCATCACAGTCCTGCTCCTCTCTTGTCTCCATGCTGAGAGGATGCTGTCCTGCAGAAAGGGCTTGTGTCTATAAACTTTTCAACTGGTGTTTGGGTTGATCTTGAAAACAAATGAGGTTATGTCTGTGTAATTCTCATGATTTTTCCATCCTTTTCCTTTTCTTTCACATACTGATGAGAGTGGTGGTAAGAAGCAGCAGCAGTTGTCATGTGCTCTCAAATGTATTGGAAACACAATTTCCCTGTAACACTTATTTTAACCTTGTAAAGTAGACAAATAGTACTATCTTCACATATCAGGGACTAGGTTGTGATAATGGGACTTCCTGTACTGTAGCTCAGTCTCACAATCATGATGTTGCACCATGAGCAAATTGATGTTGGCCTCAGTTATCAGAATTTGTGAAGAACCTGGGCAGCCATCTATCAGGAATGATGCCATAGCTGACAAGGTAACCTCATGGATTCCCAATAACCCAATGTTATTATACTTCTGGGACCTTCTTAGATCTTTTTGTATGAATACAGCTGAATAACATTTTTCTCCTCTTCTTTTTCCTTTTTAGGTCATAATGCTAAAGAATGACATTCATCACTGCAAGACCTCAGGGATATTTCTGCGCCTGGGTGCAGGGGGCTTGATTGCAGAAAACAACATTCATTCGAACTGCGAAGCTGGTGTGGACATCCGGAAAGGAGCCAACCCTCTGATCCTGGTATTGCTTCTTGCCAATCTAGATTTGATCTAAGGCAGTAATTAAATGTCAACACGGCAAACACGGGATTTCTGTAATATGGTTGTTGTTGAGTGTGGGCGTTTGAAAAGGAGGAGTGGTAGGTGAGAGGCCTAACTCCACCCCTTCTTCAAGAGTCCGTTCCCATGTGCCATTTCCAGAGTTGAAGTCCATGCTGGAAAAAATATAAAGAAACTTGTCTTAGGAAGAAAGCAACGTGGGAGCTTAGGTTGGAGAGGAGAAACAGCAGGCACTGGAGGGGCTAACATGGCCATTTCCTCACTAGACTGTTATAGTGCTGTTATTCCACTTTCAACATCCTATGGAATCCTGCAGTTTAGGGAGGGGCAAACTGCAAACCGCAGGATTCCACAGAATGTTGAAAGTGGAATAATAGGACTACAACAGTCTAGTGTGGAAATGGCCCATTTCTCATCCCCTGCTTTTCTCATTCGTATGCCACCTCTGTGTTTCCAGTGTTCTGTGAGCAGAAAGTTGAGAGTTGCAGGTTGGCTGTGCAAGTTAATAGCTAGTGTTGGGCTAAGCTACCTGTTCTGTCCTAAACTGATCTTTCCGTACCACATGAGAGATGCCAGGGCCATGCTAACCCATGGGATTCTGTGAGCTGTAGTTTAAAAAATAGCTTCTCTGAGATCAGGCCTGGATGTATAACTTTGATGCTTGTGCCTTCAGCAGCAACTTGCTCTGCAGGAATTGACAGTGAAAATTAGCAGGTAAAATTTTCCAGGGCACAACATTAGAATATTATTACTGCCTAATGTCTGTACACAAAGCTGTAGCTAAAGGTGCCACTGTGAAGCTGGCATGCCTTCTGGAGATGTTATTGATCTAACATGGCCTTAGTCTGCTTCTTTACTTCTGCCCTAGATTTGGGAACTACTGGATCAGAGTATCTGTCTGGCTGACGAATGGCTGAACGAAAATGGGCAAAGCATGATAAGAATCATTTTCATTTCTTTACACAATGGCTACTGAAATTGTGGAAGAAGGATTGGGGGTGGTCAGAGTCGAAATGCCAGGTTTTCTCCATGGAGACTCAAAACTGGATGTTCCATTCTCAGATAAATTGCTTTTTCCTTTTAAGGGCCTGGGTGCTTTTGTCCACCTACTTGCTGACCTTTCTGCTATTGTTCCAAGTCCTTCACTTGATATGATGGTTCTCTCTCTTCCTCTCTCCTTTTATTCTTTGCGCTGGTGCCCAAATAAAACGGCAGTGTAATAGGATCCACAGTGGCCGTCGCTCCGGCATCGTTGTCCTTGGCAACGGAAAAGGCATCATCCGTAGCAATCAAATATATGGAAATAAGGAGGCTGGCATTTACATTCTGTATAATGGCAACCCTCTGGTGAGGTAGGTGTCTGAGCCGGGGCCTTTATTGCCATGTTCAGTTCTCATTACAGATGGGAAATGTGGGCACAAATGTATGCACAGATGCACATTGGTTAATGGGGAGATTTTTTTTTTTTAACAAAGTGCTTTGTGTGAGAGAAGAAGGGCTTCACTTCTATCTATGCCCCTGAATTTTTACACTTGTACTAGGTGTTGGGGAAGTGGTTTTCACATGCTCTGAGGAATACTGAGCTCCCTCAGAAGGTTGCCAGGTTGTCCTCAGAACTGGGGTTACCATACTGAAAACTGGAGATGGCTTCAGTACCTTGAGTGATTGTATAGAAAAGGAATGTCAGTAGGTGTTGCTTGTTACCTGATTATATGACAAGCAACATATGCTGAAATTTCCTCCTCTACTCAGCTGTTAAAGTTACCATTTCCGGTTTTCACTCTGGCAATCCTAGTCAGAACAGAAATGGTGGGTGACCCTTTTGCTGTTGATGTTCCTTCACAAGATGCACATGCTGGACAGCGCTGTTAATTCAGCACTGGTTCAAAGTAGTGATCCCTGGACTGGTACCAGAGTCTGGTGAGTTTCTGGGAAAGAAAGGGGAAAAAAAGCAATAGTACGGTAGCTAATGGGCACAAATATTGTATCATTCCCTAGCAGAATAGAAAACAGTAATTGCTGACCCCTCAAATTAGATAGCCAGAGAACTACAGCTTTATGCAACAGTGAGGCTCAGCAGGGCTTGGTCTTGGGTATACATTCTAGGTCAATCCTTCCCAAACTACTCCTCAGATATGTCAGACTGCAATGCCCATCATCCTCAGCCAGCATGACCAATTGATGGGAAATGTAGCACAGCACATCTTGAGGGCGCCAGGATTAGAACGCTAGACTTAAAATACAGCCCAGAATCTTTTCTAGTGGAGGAGGAGTTCCCCACCAAACAGGTAAATTTGAAAAATACTCCCCACAGCAGGGCTTTCCAAATGATGTGTCACGACATATTAGTATGTCACCCGTAGTGTGTTGTTGAATTGCCTCCCCAGCCAAGAAAGACCCTCCCACCCAAGCCTGGCCAGCTGCCATCGCTCTCACTGGGGCCCTTCCCCGGCAAGAGCAATGGCAATGGTCAAGGACTGGGTGGGAGGGGGCTGCCTTTCCCCTGCCTCTGCTCTCACTGGATCCTTTCCTGGCAAGATAACAGTGGGCCAGGATGCGGGAGGGGACTACCTTTCCTCGCCTTACATATGCCTCTGGGTACCTCCAATTTGCTAGTAAAACTCAATTACTGTGTTGTGAAGTGATGCATGTCGAAAAAGTGTAACACCAACACGGAAAGTTTGGAAAGGTCTGCCCTACAGAATGAACAAATTTGGGAAAACATGTATTTGGGGAGAAGATGTAAAGCAAAACTGAATGTTATGAATACTGTATGGGAGAAAAAACACTTTCAGAAAATATTTGTTGTTGTGCCTTGTCCTCTGGCCCTTCCTATAATGTTTGTGACAGGAGACCTTTGAGTTTTTGTTTACAGCCCAGCTAGAGAGTCAGAGAGGGACGGAAGGAGAAAAAGTATTCCTCATTCACTTCAGGAAATGGAGTCAACAGGATCTCAGGGATATCACCTACCACCCACTTCAAAAATGATCTTCTTAACAAAACTTGGGTGGTGTATTCCCAAGGAAAAGTTCCTGAAGCCATTTTCTTATGTTTTTGTGCTCATGTGCCCTTTAGACAAAAGTGCATCAGAAAGCTGGCAGAATAGGCATTGCAATTGCTCTGCAGACCCAAGAGAGAAGCCTCTTATAAATAGATACAGGCTGCTTGGGAATAATTAGCATAGCAATAATATCTTCTTTGCCATAACAAGTCCCCTAGATGATCACTGCAACTGCCTCTTGTTTTGTTTGAAGAGCGACAAACTGATCTCGATTATAATAGACTTGTGTGGGTGCTGTGATGGGGCTGGCTGTTGACACTGTACTTAGGAGTCGAGATGAACTCTCCACACTGAGCTGCTTGTTCTTTTACAAACATTTCCTCTAGACTTAATAGTTGCATCATAATCGCCCCCCTTGAGACAGCTGCCTATTTAGAAATTGCTGCAAAGCTGACAGGTCTGCTTCTCATCCGTTTCAGTGGAGAGACCGATCTTGACCCTTCTGGTTTGGAGATTACTAAAATCTGGCTTGCCCTTCTCTATTGTGCTATTATGCTGAAATGACATGCTCTCAGATACTAAACCCTGCCGGGGGGGGTATTTATTTTTTCCCCACGAAGGACCTATGATTATATTCATTTGAGCTTGACCAAAGCTCTGGCATAACAAATACTTGTGAATTAGAGGAGACGTTGCTTACCTAAGCTGCATCTCAAGGTGTCTTTTCAAGTGTATAAAATTTATTTATCTATTTGATTTATATCTCACCTTTCTTCCAGGACTGGGATGCAAGGCAGCTTCCAGCAAACCACTAAGAAGAACAATAAATCATACACATAAAAAGTGAATTAACTTGATGGTACTATTAAACTGATGGTACCAATTCAGACAGTTTAAAAACACTACACTAATCACAAACAAACACTAAAATATCAGTGGACACAAATATGATATGAATCCATGGGATGGCAAGAAAAATGCCAGTCTCCCACATCAGAGTTCAGAGACACACTGGTTTAGCACATGTGGCCAGTGGCCAGCATGGTGTAGTCAGTGGTTAAAGCAGTTTTTTCCAACCTTGGGAACCTATGCTCCACAGACCTAGCCCATGGAAGGCCAGAGTTCACTCAGCTGGAGGCTTCCTGTTCACCGCCTCCCCCCGACACACACTTGAGGTTTCTTGCTCTCCCCAAAGTGCTGGCCCCCCTGGGAATCCCCATGATCATATTGGCTGAAGTCAGTGGGTGTTTTAGCCCAATATATCTGGAGGGTGCCAGGTAGAAGAAGTTTATCCATTTGATTAAGACTGAGGAAATGTAGCTTCTAGTCTCCTCTCTCAGTCATGATGTCCCCTCCCAATTTTACCATAACAAAAGTCTGTGAGAGGGGCTGGCTTGAAAGGGAGAGAGAAAGACTGGCCCAGTTACACTTTGTGAAAGCGCTAGGTGTACCTGAACCACTCCCCCTCTCTTAAACACACACATACATGTGTGGTGAAGGCAAAATAAGTGGAAGGAGAGGCAAAGGCCCTGTATACCATGCTATATTCCTTGGAAATAAATAACTAAATCAGTTTTGTTTCAACTGTTTGCTGCACTAAGAGCATAGGCTCAGAATTTGCAGGCTTGGTCTCCTCAGAAGTGGTTGCCTCAGATGGTCAATTCGGAGTGAAGGGCATCAAATTTTGTTAAGCTCTTGACGATCATGAGTTGAAATTTGCAGTGCCAAGTCTACTGTTATGGTTTCCAGTCAACAGCTCTAGGACTGCATGTTCTTTTGGATTTACGTTGCAGCAGATTTCTCTCTGTTTGAAATGGACAGTTCATCCTCTCGTGTCATTCAGATATTACACTGATGTCTCCCAAACATCCTCTTCATTTTTGGAGTGTCGTATTTCTCTGTTATTTTGTTGTGCCATTTTATCCTCCTAACACAGAACAAATTGTTCTCCTAAGCACTGCAGCCATTTTCCTCTCTTTTAATTATTCTAATTAATCAGGGAAACCCGTGGAATAGAACCTTGACTGTCAGACTTTCTACAGTCAGGGAGTACTTTTTGCCTTGACGTATCTGCCATGGAACTCCTGGCCATCTACCGCATGGTACTGTAGAGGAGTACTTGAATGCCTTGGAGAATTCTGGGGACTGCTGTACGTTCACTCTTTGTGCAGACTGACTGGCTGCACCTTTGAAACATGTGGCATACAGCACACTGCACTCTTCCCTATAGTTCAGAATTGAAGAAAAGAACTGGTAAAAGAATAGCAAGCTCAGTACACTTCCCCCCTCACCATGCCAGGTTTCATGTTACATAATTCAAAAGCCATTGGCATAGAACAGGGGCTGGTAGAAGGTGGCTCAGATCTATTGGTAGATCTCTGCATGATTTGCTGGCAATTGATACTGCAGATTGATACAGCTTAATGGATAAGGTGGAGAAACCTGAAAAATTCCCAGACTGTCTCTGTCATTTCTGGATTTCTACTATCTGCTTATCTGTTTACTTCATCTTCATTTATCAAATGGGATTATTGACTGATTGCCTTTGACCAGGGGCCTTTTACACTACACAGTTATATTGTATGAGTTTACTCTCACTGCTGTGGTTGCTTCCTAAGGAATCCCTGGGTCTGTAGTTTGGGAAGACACTAGAGAAGTTCTCTGGCTGAGAATTCTAAACATGCCTCCCTAAACTACCAATCCCAGGATTCCATAGGGTGCGGTCATGGCAGTTAAAAGTGGAATCACAAAATTGCAACTGTGTAGTGTGAAAGGGCACCTAGTCCTTGTGCAGGTCAACTGGCCACTTTGAGAGTTTTTCTTTAGAGTTTCTGGTTGATGTTGTAATTCAGAAGTAGGCTTCTATGTACCAGAGTGTGGGAACCTGCATCCCTTCAGATGTTCAATGCAGCTCCCAAAAGTGTTAGTTAGCCTAGCCAGTAGTGCAGGATGGCTACAGCAGCAGTTCAAGAACTGGAGGGCCACAAGCTGATGATGGCAACTGATGTAGTGTTCATGGAGAGCAGTAGTAGTGCAGGATGGCTACAGCAGCAGTTCAAGAACTGGAGGGCCACAAGCTGATGATGGCAACTGATGTAGTGTTCATGGAGAGCAGTAGATTCTAGTGATTCCACACCCCTAAGTGATTTATATGTGATTGTGATTGGTGATGTTTCCTATGAAAAAAATATTGAGGCTCTATGGCTCTAGTGCCTATCTGCTTCTGGCACACCCTGGACAAGTGGTTCAAAGACAGAAGTGATTGGTTGCTCTGTTTATTTGACCAAGATCTGTTCTTGAATTCTGTGTTAGGAAGGCCTCTTGCTTCTTTCCTGCGGTGCTGGGAATCAGCCCTGCCCCTCACCTAAAGGCAGCAGTTACTGGTAGCACTGCTGCACTGTGAGGAAGTCCATATTAAGTTCAGCAGTGTGGGGAATGGGCAGGTAGGGGTAGAAGGGTTAGAGATGTAAAAAGTACTCCCAGATTTTCTTCTCCTCAATCAGAAAGGGTTTCTTGATACATTGAGGCAGCATGCCAAGAAAATGGCTAACCACTGCCAGCTCTTTTGCAATGTGAGACTTTATTTTTGTGAAAAAAATTGTTGTACAAAAAAATAGCTTGTTTGCATGAAATCCGCTGTCTTTTGCCCAAATTACAGATTTCCGTGCAAAAATGTTTTTGTGCCCCCTCATTGCAAAAAAATTGTAGAGTGTACAAAATGTGCAAAAACTCAAACAGCCTCATCCAGTGGGGAGGATGGTTTGCAAATTGTTTGTCATAAAAGCTTTTACACTCCTAGAGGAGGCAACCCACTTCATCCTCCAACCAGTTTTGAGGACTGTGGGAGCAGAAGGGCTCTGTTCTGCACCCCAGAACTAAAAATTCTCTCTATTCATTGTATTAATTAGATTTGTATCTTCCTGTCCCTCCAAAGAGTGATGGGCAATGCAATCAAAGTTATCCCATATAGGCTAGCCTCTGAGTAGCCTCTCCCAACGCAGGCTGCCTGGATGCATTGGACTATGACTCCCACCATCCCCAATGACCATTGTTGATGCTGAGGGCTGGCATTGTAATTCAGCATGTCTTGGGGGTGGGGAGGTTCTGGGTTGTAGAAGACTGATTTAAAGAGAGATGGGCACAAAAGGTCACTAAATGGCTGAGAGGGGCTGGAATTCAGGTCTCACCAGTATAGATCCAAGACTCTGCACCAAGTCGCACTTGGTCCCATTAAGAGATTAATGAGTGTATCAATAAGTTGCTGCCTTTCAACAAGGAAGCCATCTCAGCCCAGTTTACAGTAGGACTGGCCCTGAGAAGAAGCCCTGGCCCCTTATTGCCCTGGGCAGGACTATAGCGATGAGGCAATGGTTGTAAGGAGGGAGCTTCTAAAAGACATGGGAAGCAGGAGAGAGACAGTTTTGTAATGCCACTTTGCGTATTGCGGTACAAGTCCCTGTTTATGCCACTGTTGCAGCCGCTCAGTACTTTGAGAGGGCTAGGCAACTGGAGAAGACATTCTGAGCAAAACCATGGATGACCTGAATAAAATATTGGCTGCTTTCTCCTTGCTTTCTGCTCCAGTGGGAACCATATCTTCCAGGGTCTTGCTGCTGGCATAGCTGTGAATGAAAATGGACGAGGCCAAATAACAGGTATGAGAAAAAGGGGAGTTTTATGTGGGACAAGCTATACTCTAATGATAAGTCAGTTCGGGGAACTGAATTTTTATCCGTTTTTATATTGCTTTTATTAGTTTTTAATCCCACATCCTATAAAATAACAGTAAAATGTTTCTGTATGCCAATTTTTTGCTGAATGCTCAGAGGGCTTCTTCACATTTCATGTAATATGATGTGAAGACCTCTGCTTACTCCACTGTAATGGCACAAAAGTTCAAAAGTTACCCCCACCCTTGAGCCACTGCTGCCACCACAGATGCCATGTATCTGAAGTTAACCGCCCCAATAGCGCTTTTGTAACATTCCCAGAGGCATGTTTTGTATATTAGAAGAACAATTTACTAAACGGAAGTTCAACATATAGTTAAAGATTACTTGGTGTACAGAAGGTTAGGGCTACAGAATTTCAAGGCTGAGTTGTTCTTGTTACTTATTTAACTCATCTAAATCCTCATTGGCAACAAAATTTGAACAGAAGCTGGAGTTATATTTGGTGAGTAAGATAAGCGACCACCCTATGCTAAAAAAAAACCCACTCAAAACTGATATTATACTTGGTCACATAAGCAAGAATTAACAATGCACAAAAGTGGAAATCAGATGAAAAACGCTTGATAGATGATTGTTATTAAAAATAATGGACATGATGGAAATGGAGAAATGGACAATGTTATTGAAAGAGGCATCTGTTCAAAAATTTGAGAAAGAATGGGAACCAATTCTGAAATATATCAAAAAAGAAAGAGAAAAAGAAGCTATCAGCAAAAGTAATTGTAAAGATACTTAAAATATCAAAATTTCACAAAAATAGTATGTTATTTACTAAATAATCAAAATTTGGTGATCTTGACACAAAGAAATTAATGTGAAGGAACAATTATCATTTGCTACAGTAATAATTCCATGTGAAAAGCAATATGATGGAAGATAGATAATGGAGGAGAAGAGAGAGGGATAGAAATAAGAGAGGGAAGGGGGTGTATATATCCAAATATATATCAATTTATACTCTTTTTTAAACAAATATTCTCATACTAAAATACATAAATTTTAATATGAGAATATTTGTTTAAAAAAGAGTATATATTGATGTATATTTCGATATATTCATTTTATTCCTTAATAACAAATAATTTTAAAGTCCTAATTGGTGCTAAGATGTCTTACTAATCCGTTCACTATTTTCTCATAGTCCTAGCTGAGCCTAACTAACTGTTCTAACTGATCAAAAAACACAGACTCCTGCCTTGCACTGTTTTATCTCTCACCCTACCCTTCACTGTCTCTTCTCTGACTAACTTATATTTTTAACTAAGGCCCTTTCCACACCTTACCTTTTTTTGGCGCTGGGGTGCGGGGATCGCATGAGCAGCCTCCAGCAAGAGGCTCTCGCGTCCCCGCTGCTTCAGCTCCACATGAGCTGCCTGCTCCTGAGCAGGTAGCGCGAGAGCCCTGCCTCTTCCTTCTGCAGCACAGCTTGGGCATTTCCCAGGCTGCACTGGGGCAGGAAGCGCGAGTGCCGTGGCTCTGGAGGTTCCGCACACACGGCAAGTACACATGGGGCCCTGGAGCAATGCGCGATCGTGCACCATTTTCGCCTGAAAGCTGGAAATGAAAAAGTGCGCGAGTGGTGCCTGCCCTACCCTGGAGTGTTGCGCAATTGTGAGTGCATTGTGCAGATCGTTCCTCACAATCGTGCAATGCTCCAGGCACTCGTTCGTATGACAAATGCCGTGCAAAAAGGGCCTAAGTCTAACTAATTCCTTTCTCTGGCTCTTTTAAAAATCCCAGTCAGACACTCAAGCAATCATCAGTCGCCTCCAGGATTCCATGCTCTCACCTTTTCCCAAAAGACCACTTACTTTATTTTGCATAGCACAATATGTAACAATACATTACTTTATTTACTATAATATGAACACAACAACTTTTGTACAATGGTCCAAAAAGGACACATGATCTCTGTAGGTTTTTTTTTTTTTTTTTTGCAAAAACTCTGCAAGGTAAATCAGTGTTGTTGTATCCTTACAGGTAGGAGATTGTAGTTGGGTGATAATGGTTCACCTAAAACACCTTCTGAACTCATAGCTGAAATGCTGTTTAATCCACCAACTTCCTGTCTTATCCTGCTCTGTCTCTGAACAATATCATCTGGGAGCATTTTTAAGTTTCTCAGGCTGTTATTTCGTTAGCAAATATGTCACTGCAGTGCTTGTTGTGGCATCTGGCTGTAAAATGCAAGGCCTCCTCCTTTCCCCTGATTCTCCCTCAGCACAACATAACAAGCATTTTTCTGGTTAAATGTTTCTAAATGGTGGCACAGGCGTGGCCTCAAGGAAGTGGCCATGCAGAAATTGGCTTGACTGAAATTGGAATTTCAGTTTTGTATGCATGTGATAGCTTAATCCTTAATGCTTCTTGAACTGTTTCAGGGGAGTCCTCCCATTAATCTTGTTTTCACCCTGCTTTAGAAAACGTCATCCGAGAGAACCAGTGGGGAGGTGCTGACATCCGTCGTGGGGGTGACCCAGTCCTCAGAAGTAATCTTATTTGCTGTGGATATTCAGATGGAGTGGTTGTTGGAGAGCGTGGGAAAGGACTCATTGAAGGAAACACAATTTATGGTAAACCTCTGCTGGCAAGATGAATTTCTCTTCTCTGGATCTTAATGTGGTTTGGTGTGTGTAGTTTCTGCAGTGCAGTTTCTGGAGAGATGATTCTAGAACCCTTTTCAAAATGAACAAGGCCTCTTTTTCAATACCATGTATTTTACAGCAATGCTCTGAACAATTTTAATGCTTCCTCATTCTGGTGGATGTGGAAATCTGTCACTGTTACTAGAGTCTGACTTTGGAGGATGTTGGTTCCCTTCTAAAACCTCATGGTCCAGAAAAGGTACTTTGTGGAGTATGTAAATTATTTGATAATTTCTCAGAGTGCACGATAGATTGTCATTTATGTTTTCCTGTTCCTGCATTGTTTGTGGCAGGGATTGTCCTTTGGCAGTGGGAGGAACATCTTTAACTTGTGTGGGTCTTTTTACTTGTCTATCCCTGCCAAACTTCTGAACAATCTCTGTGCATGCATGTGTTCCCACCTGCCACTCACAAAACACCATAGCTCCACAGGCAAACCTCTGTTCTCCTCTCTCATGTTGTATAAGTAGTGGTTTATGGATCCAGTTTCTGTAAGATCCTGGAAAACTCAGAACTTTATAGGTGGATTATTTTGTCACACTAAATATGTTGCAAATATTGTTGTTGTGTACCTTCATTTCTAATTGAGGGTAAGCCTAAAGCAAGACCATCACGGGTCTTTCTAGGCAACATTTGTTCAGAGGTATTTACGTTTGTATTCCTCTGAGGCTGAGAGAGTGTGATGCACCCCAGGTCAACCAGTGGGTTTATATGGCTGAGTAGGGATTTGAACTCTGGTCTCCAGAGTCATAGACTGACACACAAACCGCTACAATTGGCAAGTTTTCTGTCCATTTCTGCAGGGAATTTGAAGAAGCCCTTTTACTATGGAACTAAAAACAACATAGGATTTGAAATCTTTTCAGTTTCAAGTCTGCAAGTAAAGGGACTTCTTTTGTCTCCAGTGTATATGTTTTTCTTGATAACCTTTGGTTTGGGAAATAGTTTGTGTACATTTTCTTGCTTAAGCTCAGAAAAATTATGTGCAAAGGCCTAGTGAGCAGTGCATAACAAACTCTCTCTCTTATCTCACCCCATTCAACAAATCCCAGAAACCTTCAATTAGAGTTGAAAATAGAGTCTGTCTGTCTCCCCAGTTAATTTCATCTCTACAGTGACAGAACTTCTCATGACTTGCTGCAGAGCGGGCAGGGAGCAAAGTGGCAACCTGCCAGTTTAGCTGTTGCTCTTCCAGTATTTGTGCACAGATCTCTGATCTGGAGGACGATATTGCATATCTAATGTCTCTTCCTCTGAGGAGCATGCTCCAGAGTGTGTATATCCAATGACTAATGACTTGGCAGACATTAAGCCTGGTAGAAACAAACTAGGGCCATTTCCACACGAGACTGTTGTAGCGGTATGATTCCACTTTCAACATCCTATGGAATCCTGGGGTTTGCAGTTTAGGGAGGAGCCAGTCAGCCCCTTTCTAAGCTGCAATCCCCAGGATTCCATAGAATGTTGAAAGTGGAATCATAGCGCTATAACAGTCTCATGTGGAAATGGTCTAGATTATGAATACTTGCCTATACCAGTGGAACTGGAGCATCAGTCTTAGGTAATAACCTGCTAGAGTAACCATGGTATCCTTGTGGTTTATCTTCTAGTAAAGCAGTGGTGGGCAGCTGCGTGGGAGTCTGGGCATCGGGGGACAATGTTCACCTGTGCTCCTCCTTCAAGCAGATACAATGGTGTGTTCCTGCTGCACCAGAAGCAACATGATTTCACTTCCAGTTTCATTTTCAGTTAGTGGTTTTCAGACTTTTCTTGGCTTTGGGTGGGTTGTTGCATGTGTGTGGAGGGATAACACTGCAACCAATGACATTTTGGGCTGGTTTACAGGCATTTTTGGTGATTTTGGGGTGGAAGATCACTCAGAAAATTTTTGGTATTTTTTGGTGAGTCCAGGGGCTTTGGGGATATTCTGGGAGTGTGAAGGAGTCACAGGAAAGGAGCTGAAGTTGCATGTGGCCTGTGACCTGTGCTTTCCCCACCTCTGTAGTAAAATGGTAATAAGGAATTACTGTTTAGACAAGACTAGGCTCTGGCCCTCTATACCTGGTTCCAGGCTCCAGGATTGTTGCCTTCTGAGGCTGGGTCACTCTTTTCTATTGCTGGAGCAAGAGACTTGAGTTGGAACTGAAGGTATTGCTGAGAGAAGATCCCGCTCTGTTGACCAGTTAAGGATACAAGTTCAGGCTCCTGTTATTTGTACCAAGCATGGTAATCAAGAATCTTCATATTGTCTGCTAATAGTACACTTTCTCAGCTGCACGCCTGAATGGGGCACACAAGTTTAAGCACTTGGGGCTAAATTACTTACTATGTGAACTCTATGGTTTGCTTCTCAGGATCATTCTCCCTCTACCTTGCCCTCTCTCTATATACGGTATTTTCAAGTAAGCATGCACAACCATGATTAAGATCAGGACGATAACACATTGATAGCAGAGGTTAAAATCTCACCATAATTCTTTTCATTTCAAATATCGCTGTCATGGAGGAGGTGGGGAGGCTAAAAATGAAAGAAATCTTTTACTGGTTCCAAGGGACCCCCTTATACAATTTTTGAGCCCCTGTGTGGAGTGGAAGGAGAAGGAATTCTGAAATTCAAAATGATTGGGTGTGGAGCTTCCACTGGTATGCAGTGGTCTTGACCTGGACCAGGGCCATGAGCACTTAGTTGATGTACCTGAATGTAAAATGAGACTGATTCTAAACTGTAGTCTACATATTTAACATAGCATTTTGTGTGTGTGTGTCTTCAGGTTGTCTGTTGACTTATGGGCCCTTTTCACACCTTACCTTTTCGCGGCGCTGGGGTACGGGGATTGTGCAAACAGCCTCTTGCGAGAGGCTCTCGCCGCCCCGCTGCTTCAGCTCCACAGCCGCTGCCTGCTAGCAAGCAGGCAGCATGAGGGCTCCCCCTCTTCCTTCTGCAGTGCAGCCTGGGATTTTCCCAGGCTGTGCTGGGGCAGGAAGCGTGAGCACTACAACTCTGGAGGCTCCGTATGCACAGTAAGTGCGCGCGGGGCCCTGGAGTGATACATGATTGTGCACCATTTTCAGCTAGAAGCCCAAAATGAAATAGTGCACGATCAGTGCCTGCCGGCCCTGGCAGCATCGTGCAACTGCGAGGACATCATGTGGACTGCTCCTCGCAATTGTGCGACGCTCCAGAGGCCCTTTCGCATGGCGAATGCAAAAGGGGCCATGGTGAGCCCTTGAATGTCATAGAGTTTTCTTAAGACAAGGAATACTCAGAGCTGGTTTGCCATTGCCTTCCTCTGACATATAGCTTACAGCATCTAGTGTTCATTGATGGACTCTCATCCAAGCAATAACTGTTCGAAGTAAAGAGGCATCAACACTTGTAAAGTGATTATTGAGAGAGGGGACTCTAGAGAAAATGACTGTCTGTTTCAACTCTCCATTTCTTTCTAGTCTATCTGTTCAAGCCTTTTTGGTTCCTCCTGGCAAAGGTTACTCTCCCAATTATTTCAAGAAGACCATTTCTGTCCTACACTGTCCTTGTACTGTTATTGTACTTTCAACATCCTATGGAATCCTGGGGTTTGCAGCTTAGGGACGGACCTTTAGAATTCTCAGCCAGAGAGTTCTTTGGCCTCAGTGAACTACAAATCCCAGAATCCCACAGGGTGTTAAAAGTAGAATCATAACACTATAACAGTATAAGCAGAAATGGCCGAAGTTAGAATCCTTTGTTTCCCCTTGTTTGGGAAAGGAGTGTCCATGAGGCTCTATCCTCATAATGGATGCTAGTTCTCATCCACAGATGAGAGCCAGCCTTTTATATGTCTCCTTTTCCATCACAGGATGGATTTCCTGAGACAATAAATGTGAGTTTTCTTTGTTTACCTTACAAGAGCATCCTGAATACTTGCTCCTCTTTCTAGCACAATCTCCTATTGTCCTAGTTCTTATTAATATAGGTATTAAATATTCCTACACTAACCAGGGCTAATTGTGCTTAGCTTCCAATATCAGACAGGGTCTGGTGCCTTTAGGGTATTTAGCTTATCAACTTGTGTTTATAGCTTCAGAAGAAGATTCTAGATGTAATTCCCTTGAGCTTCTTGTATAATGTAATGATAGGAAGACTGATCGGCTTGTGTGGTTTTCTTCTCTGGCCATAGGTAACAAGGGCTGTGGTGTCTGGGTGATGTCCTCCAGCCTCCCTCACATCACAAACAACCAAATTGGGCATAACAGCATCTATGGAATCGCGGTGTTTTGCCGCAAGGATGATGCCAATGACTACCTTGCCAACCAAGGGGGCAATGAGAATTTCAATGATGAGGGAGAAGCTGCCAGCTGGGAGAATGACCTTGAAAGTGAGGATGAACGCTTGACTTCCCGGAGGCCCATCAGTGTGGCTCTTGTGGAGTCAAACAACATCAACCACAATGGGGGTGAGTATGCAAAACTGTGTGGGCTGTCTTGGCTGTAGAAAGAGACAGGGAGGTGGCAAAGAAGCCAAGGACCCTTTCACATTGCACAATTATAGCGCTTTGACTCCATTTAAACCACCATGGCTCCATCCTATGTAATCTTGGAGTTGCAGTTTAGCGAAGGGCAGTTAGAATTCTCCACCAGAGAGCTCTAGTGCCTCCCCAAACTACCAAACCCAGGATTCCATAAGATATTGCCATGGCTGTTAAAGCAGAACCATAACAGTTTAGTGATTTTCAATGTTTAGTCCTCCACATGTTTTGAACTTAACCTCCCGGAGCTCCTGAGTGTTAGCTATAGTGGCTGGGACTTCTGGGAGATGAAGTATAAGGCCCTTTCCTCATCATACCTGGCTCCTGTGACTTCCTGACATTATCCTGGCAGTGCCATTGCCAGGATGGGAGCATGTCCTGAATGCTCTCCTCTGCACCTGGCCTGCTGCCAGCGGATGGTAGCATTCGGGACACACTCCTCCTCCTGTAGTGGGAAGGGATCTTCCACCCTTACCACATGGCCCTAGCCAACGCAATTGTCCCATGAAAGGGGCCCGTTACCAGACTTTTTTCCCAGTAATAGTATAATGCACGATCGTGACTGCTGGGGACACAACTGGAGGGGGACTGTGATTATGTCATGTGACAGCACATGTTGCAGACTGGCTTCAATGCATCCTCAGGGTGTGGAAGGGTTCTTAAGAGCTGTAATACAGAGAAGTGCCTTAATTCTTGTAAGAAGTGTGACACCTGTACAAATGGATAAATGTGCATATGCGCACATGTTCTCAATATCTAATGCAGGATCAGACAATTTTGGCAAATCTGAGGCCAGTTTTCTGCCATAGAAATCCTTCAGGAGCTTCATAGATTGTGGGAAAAAATGGGGGGAAACCTGGTTTTTTTTTTTTTATGTTAAAGTATTCAACGCGACCTGCAACCTGTTTAAAAAGTGAACTGTTATTATTGGTCTGTTGATTGTAATAAAATAAAATGAAATGAAAAAGTGAACTGCTGTTCCTAGGGGCTTTCAGAGAAGCTTTTTACATTTGTTTGTTTATTTGTTTGTTTGCCAGAGAAAGGACAACCTAGGGGCACAAGAGAAGCTTGGGGCAAAACCTGGACCCAGTGCCACATTTCACCCACCCTGATGGAGTATGAGTTAAGGGGTTTTTCGGTTACTGCCTCTTGAATTAGTTTCAGATCTAAGCTTGATACTGAGAGTCTGAGAAAACTGCCATCATACTGGCTATATATAGAAACAGGAGAAAAAAACAGGAAGATGTTGATGTCCTTACAATGTAGGCATTTGGTGCGAAGCTTGCAATGAGGTTTGTTACAGACAGCAGCCAAACAGTGGCAGGTCGTGCTTGGAAAGTGGAGTGTGCTGCTTGGCAGTCACCAGTGAGCAGCTGCTTGTGGAGAGGAATAAAGTACCTGTGAGGTTCTTGGAAGCTGCTGCGATTGACAACAAAGACAGGGCAGCTAAATTTGAACTCTGGGGCAGTTCCTGGGGAGCATCCAAGAGCATTCAGCAGTGGCAGGTGATGAAACAGGCATGGGATGGCTGCACTCATGGTTCTATGTTGTAACATCTGTGCCCTGCTCACCTGCTGCTACCATGCAGCAGCACTCTTTGGTATCCATACACCATCTCCTCTATATTTCAGTTAGTGCTGAGCAACAAGGAGGGTTCTCTGCAGCTTGTTGCCTGAATATGCCGGCAGTGGAGCCCTTTGCCAATTGATATATTAGGGGCCATGCTTAATAACAGTGTCCTACTTGCAGATCTTGGAAATACTATTTTCGCTTTTAGACTGCAACTTCCAGAATCCCCCATGGCCACATTGGCTGGAGGATTCCTTGGAGCTGTAATCCAACAACAACAACAAAAAAAGTCACTTTGCCAGCATCCACCTATCCGCATAGAAAAGTTCTGATTATCAGGGGTCAAGACCTGTTTTTAACGCAATACTAACTGCCAAACATCTGAATTGTAGAGCAGCTTTTGATTTTCCTGTAGTATGTAGAGTTGCTGTAGTTGTATTTCTGTCTCACCCTAATTTTTGTTGATACAGTGTATTGATTCTAGTAAATTTCTGTTCCTTTCATAGCTGCTGGTTTGTATGTCAAGAGCAGTGAGGCCCTGAACATCATTGGAAATGCCATCCATGCCAACCACGACTGCGGCGTGGCTGTGTTTCAGAGTTCTCAGCTCACGCGGATAGCAAACAACAGCATCTCTTGCAACAGCCTCGGTGGTGTCCTTGTAGAAGCGGAGTGCAGGGTGGAGCTCCGCGGCAATGGCATTTATGACAACAGTGGCCACGGAGTCACCTCCAAGGGTGATGGGGTCATCACAGAGAATGACATCCTCGGAAACCAGGGGTGCGGCCTCAAGCTATGCCAATCAGGTGACACGAAGGTATGTGCTTGAGGGAACAAACTTGACTTTTGTTTTTATTTGTGCCCCTTCGCTTCCTCCAAGTTGGGTTGCGTACATGAGGTATTTCTGTAATTCTCCAAACACCCTGTGAGATCAGCTTGGCTAGCCCAAGCTTACCCAATGGCATCCTACGTCAGGTTGGTAATTTGATCCTGTGTCTCTTTAGTGCAGGGTTTCTCAACCGTAGTTCTGGGAACCCTAAGGTTTCACAGGAAGTCACTAGGGGTTCTGTTGAAAGATCATGATTGGGGGAAAAAAACTAAACTTTTTTTTTTTTGAGTTGCAGAGATACAATTTTTATGCAGGGATTCCCTGAGACATGAAAATTATTTCAAGGGTTCCTCCAGGGTAAAAAGACTGAAGCTCTTTCCGCACCTTACCTTTTTCGGTGCTGGGGTGCTGGGATCGCGTGAGCAGCCTCCAGTGAGAGGCTCTCGCGTCCTTGCTGCTTCAGCTCCACACGAGCTACCTGCTCCCGAGCAGGCAGTGCGAGAGCCCCGCCTCTTCCTTCCACAGCGCAGCCTGGGAGTTTCCCAGGCTGCACTGGGGCAGGAAGCGCGACTGCTGCAGCTCTGGAGGCTCTGCACGCACAGCAAGTGCGTGCGAGGCCCTGGAGCAATGCACGATTGCGCACCATTTTCGGCTGAAAGCCGAAAATGAAAAAGTGTGTGAGCAGCGCCTGCCGTACCCTGGAGCATCGCGTAATTGTGAGTGCGTCGTGCAGATCGCTCCTCACAATCGTGCAATGCTTGAGGGGTCCTTTCGCACGGCAAATGCCGTGTGAAAAGGGCCTCACAATGGCTGTTTTAGTGCAACACTGTTCCCTCTGATTCCACCCTGGCCTTTATCTCTTTGCATATCTAATATATAAAAGTCAAAGTTTGTGTCAGGCAAAGACCTCATATGATGGGCTCCCTATCCTGAGGTTTGCAGTTTAGGGAGGGGCCTTTAGAATTCTCAGCCAGAGAGCTCTGGGCCTCAGTCAACTGTGTCTGTGTGGAATAGGCCTGTTGCTATAGAGACAAGGCCTAGCAGCAAGGAGGAGGGCAGCATGTTCCCTCAGGAACCCAACCTCTGTATGTTAATAACTGTGAATACAGATTGGATTGGGGAATATGGGGAAAAGTTACAGGTACTGGACAAGACAGATTGGGGAATTAGAGACACAGGATCTCAAATCTTTCTAACAAATATTACCTATGAGAAAATAAAGTCCCAGATAATGCCAGGTATATATGCTAGTTATCTATATTTGTAGCTAAACTATGCATCAAGTGTATCATTGATGAGAAGCCTCCTTGTTGTTCTTGTCATGGCTGCTTCTTTTCCCAGTTTGCATTCTCGCAGGGATCCATCATACCCCAAGAGAAGTCCTAGAGCAAGTCAGCAATCCTCAATATTCCCAGGAGCTATGCTTGCTGAAGGGAGAGATTCAGTCTTGACTTTTGGTGCCATGATAATCCCAGAGCATGAACAGATACAAATCAGACAAAAAGATTAAGCAGTTTTGATAGGAGCATGAAGGCCACAAGTGTTACGTTCAGGATTACAACTCCCAGAATGCCCCAGCCAGCACAATCAGTGACCATGGTCATAGCAACCAGAGTGGCCATTCTGACTGGGGGATCCTGAGAGCTGAAGTAACTTTTCCAGCCTCCAGCTTTGAGAGCCCTTGAGTTTTTAACTGTCCAGCAACAGATACAGACATGCCGCCATATGCATGCACTTTCCACTGTCTTTCTCTCCCCCCTCTCCCCCACCGCAATACACTTTTGATCAGTTTGTGCACCAAGTATTTTTACAGTCAATATGACATATTAATATTGGGTTTTGGGTAGTGAAGGGAAAAAATATTTTTATTCTTTAAGAATTTATGTTGATTGGCTAGCCTTTGTTTGGAGGAGAGAACTGAAAAATATAAGAACTGCATTGACCAATGAGGAAGACTGCTGGTCAAAATGCATCTGGCCTTTACTTGAAGGAAGATCTGCCAAGACCTTTGACGATATGCTTTTCTTCAACTATTGATTTATGCCTTATAGACCTTCATTCATACCACTGTTTCTGAGTTTGGACCATGCATTTTTAAAATGTCAACAACTGAAAATTTAATAGATTTCCTTTAATGTTTGTTACACACGCACAGAAGTATCCTATCTCCAATAAATATTTCCACATTTTTCAAGCAGTCTTTCTACACTTGCCAGTTTTGGTATTGCTGTATAGCTGTTGTGAAGTTTGGGAACAAGAATCTGTTTTACAGCAGCTACATACTGTCCATCACTACTCCTGTTCAGGGCTCCAGGTAAGACACTACAGGCCATGTAGTTATGGTCCAGCCTGTTCGGGAGTGAGGACAGAATAAAGGAAACATTTGCCATCTTCTCTATCCCAGAGACCTTCTTTTGCGTAGCTCTACGGTGCATGAGGGCTGCTACCAGCCTCAAACATGAACATTTTACATTTTGTGTGTCAGTGTGTGGCTGACAGGGAAAATGAAGAGGCGTTCTCCTCCCCACTCAGTCCCACAACCTTGAGTACTTACTATAAGCTGTCAGAGATCTGTATGAGTAGTTCCCTCTGTCTCTCACACCTCAGTTTTCATAACTTAACATTTCGTGTTTCAGCTGTTCTCAGCTATAAATTTAGGCCATTTCTGTACTACATTGTTATAGTGCTATTATTCCACTTTCAACCTCCTGTGGAATTCTGGGGTTTGTAGTTTACTGGGGCCAAAGAGCGCTCTGCCTGAGAATTCTAAAGGCCGCTCCCTAATTGCAAACCCCAGGATTCCATACGATGTTGAAAATGGAGTAATAGCGCTAATAACAGTGTAGTGTGGAAATGGCCTTAGACTCACACAGCTGCAGCCTGTTTTTATTTCTGGTTCCTGTAGATCAGCCTTCTCCAATATGCTGCCTTCTAGACTGTAATTCATGGATGGGGATGATGGGAGTTGTAGTTCCACTGCCATGTTGATGAAGGCCATTTTTGTCTGTTTTGGCCTAATTAGGTATGTGTGCAGTATATGTGTAGAATAGTGGTTGTCAAATTTTGATCCTCCAGGTGTTTTGGACTGCAACTTCAAGGAGACCCAGCCAGCATGGCTGATGGTCAGAGATTCTGACAGCTGAAGTGCAAAAGGTCCAGAGGGCCAAAGGTGAAGAACCATTGACTGGCTTGGAGGTTCAAAAACCCCTAAGAAGATGTGCTTGGTTGATTATTTCAAAAACATTACTTTCTTTTTCATTTACTTTTTTCTGCATGCTTTTACAGTCCTCCCTTCACATTCAGGGGTTTGATCTTTGTAAATTTGATTATTCATGAATTGCACATGTGGTTCCCCACTTCTCCTCCTCCCATTCCCTTGCATTTTGCCAGGGGCAGAGAAGGAAGACAAGTGCCTGCACAAAAGGCAAGGAAAGGGGGAGTAGGCACACATGCACCTTCCTTCTTTCCTCCAGAGCTCCCTCTTCCCATTCCCATGTTTTTGGCCCGAGCGCTGAGAACTCACACTGATGCAAAAGGCAAGGGAATGGGCGGGGGAGGCACACATGAGAGCCTTCCTTCTCCCCTTTGGAGTTCCCCGTTGCATTCTTTTGTGTCTGGCCCTGGCGTGCAAAAGGCAAGGGAATGGGGGGAGCCCCAGAAGCAAATGGGAAATGGGGGGATTATTCATGTTTTTCCCACTTCTGCACCTCGCACCCTTGCAAAAATGGAGGAGCCACTCTATATCAAAGCCATTCATGGATAACTACTTGAACTCACCATTTAGAAATATTTGGCCTTTTGTCTTCTTTTCCAGGTCACGAAGAACAGAATCCACTCCTTTCGAGGTTATGGGATAGAGATGCTAGACCAGACCAAGGCCTTGGTGCAAGACAATCTGATTTTTCAAGGGAAGTCCAAAAAGACCATCCTACAGCAGGCATCCAGCACGGAGGGCTGTGTCCTTCAGAACAACAAGCTCCTTGCGTTCAAGAAAAGGTAAAGTGGAGGTACTTCCATACGGGGGGGGGGGCTTCCATATAGGGAACATTCTTTATGTGTGGAACATAAGCTTAATTGTTTGGAAGGTCTAAAGGAATTCTGGGAATTGTAGTTCTATGGAGAGGCTTGGGAATCTCTGTTGGACATACGTCCTTTGCTTTCACTAGGCTGCAGTTTCCACAATTGCTTGTGGAAGAGACCATGAAGATAAATGGACATAAAAGGCCAGCTATTTCTTAAGAGACCATCTGTATTTGTTTTCAAAACTGTAAAGGAGCAGTACTTCATGTTATTTTATATTGATACAGAGGAGGTTGACAGAGATTTCTATTATTTGATGTTGATATGTATGCAGTTAATGTTCACTAGTTAAGTTTAAATAGAAGGGCTGCGTATAGAATAGAAAGTGAAAGCGAAATGGAGTATACAGTAGGACCCCTGTATCTATGGGGGATTGGTTCTGGCCCCCCCGCGGATACTGAAATCTGTGGATAGTACCGAATGCCCTGTTCCACTGCCTGTCCTGGGCCCAGTTGCGGCAGTGGCTGGTGGGAAGCGGGGAGCACAGGATCCCACAATCCCTGCTGTTTCTCGCCTGCCGCCACCACGATCGGGCCAAAAGTGAGGGCCAGGAGGCGGCCCATGTTCATCGCTTCTCTTCCACTCGTCACCAGTGCAATTGGGCTGAGGGTGAGGGGCAGGGGGCAGCAATGAGCGCAATGCTGTGCTCATCGCTTCTCTCCCACCTGCCACCACTACTGTGATCAGGCCGAGGGGCAGGAGGTGGCGCTTCTCTCTTGCCCACTGTCGCTGCAGTGGCAGTGAGCCAACCGTGGATAACTGAATCAGTGGATAATGAATCTGCAGATACAGGGGTCCTACTTTATAAACTAGCCACGCCTGGAGGCAAGGTCAAGTAGAATCGTAGAGTTGGAAGAGACCACAAGGGACAGCCAGTACAATCTGCTGCCACAATCAAAGCACTCCCAACAGATGTCCATCCAGCCTCTGTTTAAAAACCTCTATAGAAGGAGACTGCATCACACTTTGAGACAGCATAAATCAAAGGGCAATTTAAACCAAGAACGAGGATGTTATATGGCCAGTGGGGAACACGTTGCGTGACCAAGTACAAATAAAAAGTTTTTAAAAAAACTTTGATACACAATTTAAATGTTTAAACAATGTATGGGGTATGCCAACTATATAGCATTTATTTATTTCTATACCGCCTATCAACTAAGTGTTATCTAAGCGGTTTACAATGTAAACAAAACAACACAAAAAGCAAAACAACAACAACAACCTACAATGGATAACAACACTTGACTTCCAGTTTTCTATACAATGGTTACATGAAAAAAAATGAATAACTTCTACTAATTTATATATGAGTTTAACTTCTACATATTGTTTGAACCTATTGTGATTCCCACTTGTTAATAATAAGCCCCCTCCCTAAAATAAATTTCTTATGGCTATTTGTGCATTCCCACCACTAATCATGTCCTAAATTCATCTGTTTCTCTATCACTTCTAAAATTAAAGGATCTCATTCATTGTTTCCTTTCCACATATTTTTCTGCGTTTATAACATTTAAACCACCTTATAATTTCCTGTTTCTAACCATACTTGAATTTACATTTAATTTTGTTGGAAATTACAGCAGCATTCTCTCTTCCCTACCTCTTTGGCTATCCTGGCTAGGATTCTCAACTGTCAATCAGTTTCAGCTGTCATTCTGTCTCTGAAAACACTGTTCTTCTTTAACTGTCTTTATTCTGTACTCTGACTGTGATACACACATACTGCTGCTTAAAATGTTAATTGATCTTAACTAGGGATGGGACAAATCCAGAATTTTCCAAATCCGAATCTGGATCCAAATCCTTAGAAGGTTCTGGGAATCCACGAATCTCGTGAATCTTGAATCTTTCGAATCCTTTTTTAAAAAAGGGTTTAAAAAGCAAGGGAAAGAAGGATAATCTTGGGCAAGACACACACTATCAGCCTTAGCAAAAGCCTAGGCAAAGGCAAACGTCCCTCTGAAGAAATCTAGCCAGGACAATTGTCATAGTTTTGCCTCAGGATCTCCCAGATTGAAAATGACATGAAGGCCCTTTGTACACAGGCAGGAAAATGTGGATTAACCCCACATTTTCCCGCCTGTGTAAAGAGGACCACTGCAGTAGAGAGCTAATCCAGGTCAAAACTGACTTTTCTTTGCATAGCTCCTTTATGGCATCCTGGGGTTTGTAGTTTGATGCTGCACCAGCACACTTTGGCAGAGAAGACTGTGACACCTTGTAAAACTCCAAAGCCCAGAATTGTGTCTGAAAGAGGTTTGCAAGGGAGCTACGCAAAGGAATGTTTCAGCTGTCCTTGAAATCTCAAGAAGACTGTACCTTCCAATCAAGTGCTGAACTTAAATATTAAATGTTCAATTTAAATATCTTAGAATACAATCCCAGATGTAATTTCTGAAATTGTTAGCAAAAGCCATTATTACTCCAAGGGAAAAACTCACCTACTTGCCATCTTCCTTTGTGTGCCTAGTCTCCCAGGTTTTCAGGTGGGCTGGTTTCCAATAAACTATTTGGTTGGTGGATTCAAAAGATTCCATTTGCCTATTTTGGCACAGGGATCCAGATTCACAAATCTCAAATCCTTGCCCATCCCTAATCTTAACTGCTCTTAACTTCTAAAATATGCTAAGCATCTCTCTAATTTAATTAATTAATTGATGGATTTAATGTTTCATTATACATTTTTTTGTAAATATTCTGCATCTTCTCTGTTACTTTGCTACTACTGAGTTCCCATAGAACTAATTGCCTGGGTAACTCACACCTCCCAACATGTCATAATCCATCTCCCTTCCTGTCCAAATATCTAATAATGCCACAAATTCATTAACCGTTACTCTGCTTATTATCTTAATGCCCATTCAAACCCATCCCTCAATGTCCAAATACTTAAATCTCAAACACATAAATGTCGTATGAGGCTTCCTCCCAAACATCCTGCTCTATCTGTGGTAGACACAACTTCTCCCCTATTTGAACTTCATAAAAGCATTGAACATCACAGCAATCTCAAATAGTAAGTTTCGTCCTTTGTTCTCCTTCTGTTTAGGTTGCTCCTCATTGTCAAGCAGTTCATTCTTAAGCTTCTTGACTCCCAGGGTGTTCTCCTCTTTGGTCTTCTTCAAATTATCAAATGTCCCTCCATTGCTTTTTGTTTCTAGATCTGCTGGCTTTTATCTAGCATTTCTCTTGATATTTTTCATTAGTAATTTCCTCAGTTTCTTTAAGTAGATCTGACCCTCCTTCATAAAAAACTTCATCTTCAATCAAAATCTTGGTTCTTTCTTTCTTTACTCCATTCTCTCCTTCTACACTGAGAGAGTCAGTGTAGTTCGGTAACAAGAAATGTCAGTCTAGAACTTGAGAAGTCACTAGGCAGCGTTGGGCAGCCATACTCTCTCAGTCTGATCTTCCTCACAGCTGTTGTGAGGCTAAAATGCAGAGAACGAGAGCCATATACAGTCAACTCTCCACATTTACAGGTTACACTTTTGTGGATTTGATTATTTGTGAGTTTCTCTAACCCTTGCCCCTCCACCTCAAGGGATTTTCTGGGGGAACCTTCCCTCGTGGCAGCTCCAATCAGGCTTCACAGCCCTTTAAAAACCTGTCTCTGGTCCTCTTCTTCCTCTACCAGCCATTGCCTGGCCAGCTAAGGATGGCTCACAGTCTGATTTCTCAGCACCACAAACCCTCTCCTGATGCCTTCCCCACACCCAATGAAGGAGATGGGCAAGAGAGAGGAAGTATATGGGCCACTATGCTGACCCACCCCTTTTCCCTGACATGGTTTGGACTCTGAGTGCCCAATCTCCCCACCATGACTTCACCCTCATTCCACAGACATGCACACATGTTATGATATTTGTGGTTTATCCACTTTTGCAGGGGTTCTGTGCCCCTAACTCTAAATGTGGAGTTCCAACTGCACATCATGTTGAGCTCAGTAGAGAAAAGATAGTAAATCTGCTCAGCTGGGTAGCTACAACTGACTGCAATGTCCAGAAACTTCCTGACACATGTTTCTGAGAATTTACTTCTGATTCTGTGTCTCCTGCATCATTTTAAGAAAGCGCTTGAGTAAACATATAATTGTTTTTCCTTCCAGGTCTGATGTTGCCTGGACGCTGGAGAACCCTCCAGCAAGACCTCACATTGAAGGATCCTCCCGCGGCATGTCGACTTCTGGAAACAGTCAGAAGGGCTCAAATATGACAGCCAGGATTGCAGCCAGAGTGGATGGGGGTTGCCATAATAATGGTAGCATCTTTTGCACAATTCTGTGATTTTTGTGCATTTCACACTGCCTCTTTTCTAACTCGAGAGACAGATCTTGGGACTTCCTTATGCCTCTTCATTGTAGAAACAAATGAGTTCATATTTGGACATTTTCTATTTGACCTCCTAGTACAAGGGTTTCCATCTTTGAAGGGCTGGTGGGTACGTTTGGAATTTCAAGACAATGTGTCAGTGGTAGCCGTGGGTAACCTTGTCTATTTACAAATGGCTGTCATGAGTGAAGTCAGTCCAAACACTCCTATTTTCCAGGCACCAGACTAGTGAGGGTAAAAGAAAAAGTAAGTTGCCCAAAAAACTAAGAAAAGAGGTGATTCCAAAATACAAAATACCCCTTTCAAACCCGTAGATTTTTGTTTCAGAACCTGTTTCAGAGGAAACAAATGAATAAGTTTCAGAGAACAGTACCTCACCAACAAGCTGAGTGCAAAGTTGAGGCAGAGGTCTGAGTCCCAAATGCTTCCACAAAGCACAACAGAATAGCAGTTAAACAGAGGGAAAGACTAATAATACTCAGAGGGCCCTCTCCATATATATCCCACACACAAACCCCAGGGAAAATACACAGCAGACAACACACCACCTTTCCTACCCATGCTGTTCCGTAGTGCCCTTGCCTCTGCTGCCTCTTGTGGACTTTTCCCTCAGGCCCTTTCTGGTCTGTTCAGGTGTCGCTCATCTTTGGAGTTTTATTATTAGGAGAGGAGGTGATGCCTTTGTGACCTCAGCAGTCATTTGGCCAGTCTTCATTCTGATCAAGTATCCCTCGCCTAAGAAAACCCTATGAAATTCATAGGGTTGCCATAAGTCAACAGGTATGCCAAGGCACATGTACACAGGCATGTGCACACATAGACGCACAAATTCTGATTTCAGACTTCTTTACTTCCTTCCCTTAGTTGTCTTGGTTGCTCAGAATTTGTTGTGTATTGAGGGAGGTGATTGGTCTAATGGCTGCTGATGTCACAGTGGCTCTTGTTTTCACTCAGCCTAGCAAAAGCTGCTTTCCCCCGTATGGTTTAGCGGGGAAGGAGCAGTTGCAGATTTGATGCTGATGTCAGGGGCTGAAAGGTCCTTGAATACAACTTTGTATTCCTCTCTCAATTTTCAGTTGAGTACTTCTCCTGTCAACAAAAGCTAAGTAGCTGAGGAGGTGGTGAACAAACAAAGGCAGGTGGTATGATCAGAGAGGACTTTAGACCCTTCTGATGAGTAAGACATTACCAGCAGTCTACTTAGTATATATATTCCTTTGTTAAACCTATTCCCTTTTAGTGACTTGCCAAAACCCAAGCTGATCAAAATGCCACAGTAGTGCCAAGTGTCCATATATATATAAATATTGGTCTCCTTGGTAGAAATTGTGACAACCTCATGAAATTAATTTTCCTTCCAGAAATGGGTGGGGTTTTTTTCTTTATAAATTGAGAATGCAGACCAGTTTATAATAATTAGTAGGTTGCCAGAGGCATGGCAGAAAAATAATATAAGGTAAATATTAGCCAGAGTTCAATTCTAAATCCCAATATATTGATTCTTCAGGAAAGCAGACTGATAGCCCCGAGACTCCTCAAGCTGTGAAATTGTCATGGATGAGTATAGTGTTTCTTGTACCCTGCAAAAGGTTTCTTGCCAAAACATTCTGAACCTGTTAACCACAAGTGATGTCAAAACATGATGATGCTGGCATTTCAAATAATTCATAAGAACATCCAAGAAAATGGAGCTCCTGAAGAGCTAAGCAGTGGTTTCAGGCAGCAGCTGCTCAGAATCTGGCATGGTTTTATGCAGTCAGAAAAGTGCTGTCAGTTTGTATGTTGTGCCTTTAAATTATCTGAAGATACTCATTTTTGAGACATTTCAGGAGCAAGAAGTATTCTTTAAAAAGCATCAGTGGATCTATATAATGGGTTGCTTGCCTCTTTTAAACAGATTTAATCAGGTTAATAATCTGAATATTGGTACTTCAACTGCAGACATAAATGGGAGAAAATGGAAAGCTGTGACTTGAAAAATTGTGGGTCCCCCCCCTTTTTTTATGGCAACTTTTTTTGAGACTGGGCAGAAGTTGGCTCCAAATATTCCTCTGTTCAGATTGGGGCTAGGGTAGTAGGATTCTAGAATCTTTAACAAAGAAATGGGGAACATTTGTCCCTCCAGTTGGTTTGGACTACAACTCCAGCAATCCATTACTATTGGCCATGATGAATGAGGCTGGTGGAAGTAGTAGTTCAGAACATCAGTGGTGGTGAGGATGTTTCTCCACTCCTGTTTTAACAGTGGCGTAGCGGGCAATAATGTAACAGTGGAAGCATTTCTTGTTACTGTTTATGAAACGATCTGTCTACTGTGCAACTGTGAAAAGCACCAAAGCTTTGCTGGGGGAGCAATGCAGGAGGAACTGGTTCAGATGTTCCAGAGTTTGAGGACCATATAAGGTGTACAACCATGGATGGGACTCATATACTTTTTAGGTTAAGAAGCTGGAATTTGCCTCCAGCAACAGGGCTAACCTGTGTAGCTCAGTCTCTTGTTTACAAACCTTTTTGCTGATTTGTATCCAGGACCATCCACTACACCTACTATCTGTCCCTGTTTTTGACTAGACTGAGGTCTAAACTAAACTGCACTGGAGCTATGTATTGAGAGCTGCCAGAGCAACTGTCCTTTTGCAGAATCCACAGGCTTGTGGGGCACAACTGCAGGAGCTTGATCTCTCTCTCATCCTACCTTCTTGAGCAGCATGCCACAGCCCTGATACAATCCAGTGAGGTCTCTGCAGCTCCTTTGTAGGAGATGCCTGCAGGACACAAAAGGCTGGCAGTTTAAGGATTTCGATTAAGGTCAAGTTGGATGCCCTCAGTGCCTGCTTCCCTCCCCTGCAAATGTTGTAAGCCAAGTCAATGTGACATCAAACTCTCAATTGAACCTGGCTGCACTAAAAACCAGTGAGTTTCCAGGATCCTATTGGTGTACTATGCTGGCATCGGCAGCAGCGGGGGAAGGAAAAAGGTCACCAGTACAGCAGAACCAGCCAAATTTGCCTGTCTTCCCTCACCATGCTGGAAAAAGGCAACCAGAAATGTAAGACAGGATTCTGGCCTTGGAGATTGGACAGGATTCTGGCCTTGGAGATTGGGGTGTGTGTGGCAGCCACAGAGTTGCATTTCACAAGCTCTGGTTGACACAACACGGGACTGCCTTCGTGAAATGAAGATTTCGAGGCCCTACAAACCAATTCAAAATTTGGTGTGGTTAAGTAGTGATAATGATACACACAAAGCATGCTTGTGTGGAATGCAGGCTTTGCCTTACAACAGATCAGTCTTTTTATCCATCCAGCTTAGGGTTGTCTGCTGTGACTGGCAGCCTGCCAGCAACCTGATTCTATTTTTAAAAGTGCAGGTACCATGAATTGGAGGTGAGGGCCTTTTACACACAAGACACATACCTGCCACTGAATGATGGTCTTACTCTCATTCTGTTTGATTTCGCTACATTCCTTCTCCTACATTTGCTCACAAAGTTTTGTCATTTTAAAAAAAGTTTTTCTGTGGAAATGTACATACATGCTGACAGAAGGCACCTCTGTTCATGTGCATTAAAAACAGTTACCTTGGAACACATGATGCATCACAATACATTGTGCCCAGTGTATTTTGTGTACAAAATGCCTTGTAATCTGTGGTTGCATTCCTATATCCACTTGCTTAAGAAACTGCCCTACTAAAATCAGCAGAGTTTATTTTGGAGTAAGCATCTCTTGGGTTAGGCTGCAAGTCAGCAAAACAAGCAAACCAACAGTGCAACTGTAGGCGCCATTACTTGAAACAAACCTACTGCCTGTAGTAGGGCTTGCTCCCTTGTAAATCCATGTAAAATTGCAATCCAAGTTACTCAGCAATCTGCCAATCCACTTTAAGTGAGCTGTTACTCCCTCAGAACCCAATATTGTTATTTGTGATGGACACATTTCTTTACTCTTGATGGCTTTCTTGATGGTTTGGGTCCTGGATCTATCTACCATTTGACGAAGATGCCACTATTCATTTGGGGGGCTCCCCTCCATCTTTAGCAGAATTTTCTGGGCATCTGTGTAGCATTTCCAAAGGGTCCATGCTAGAAGGCAGCAGGGAAGAGGCTGCACATAGCTAATTCTAGATTCAACTTAATGCAACTTTGTCACAGCTAACTAGATGGATTACAGCCATAGGCTTCCCACTGAAAAGCAATTAAATTTTAAGTACAGAAGGCCACTGATAACATTTAAAAACTTTTTTAGGCTGGACTATAATCTATTGCATGTTTTTTTAAAAGGAATTTTAAAACATTCCGTGTAAAGTTTTATTAAAGAAAACCCATATATTGCAAAATAAAAGTGCTATATTTTAAAACACCATACATTTCTCAAGTGGTTATTTTTCCAGGCTATATTATGGAAGTCAGGTGGGCAGCTGCAAAGGACTTAATGTACTTTCGGTAAAGACCTAACGGAGAAAATTTCGGTAGATGTGTTTTTTCATGGCAAATGATGATTGAGATGTGACGAAAAATGTCTCAATAGCTGCACAAGTACCATAACTGTTCCAAAGTCTGGGAAAGTTACTTTTTTGGATCACAACTTCTAGAATCCCCAAACTACCATAGCTGTAGCAGCTGAGGGATTTTGGAAATTATAGTCCAGACAGTAATTTTTTAAGCTCTGTCCCTTCCTAGCTGCTATTCTTTGCTCCATCCCCGGGAGCATGAGGAGAGGAGGCTACTGTGGTGACAATGAAACTCCTTCTGGCTTGGCATCAGTAAAACTCAACAGTTCCTTGCCTGGGGGTAGGGAATAGTGTTTGACCTGTCTCAGGCAATAAAGTTTCTGTACATGAAGTATGTACTGTTAACAGGGAGTTATGTGAACACAAATCTCAAGTGTAGTGCTGCTGCTGAGAAACTGACAGCCTCTTTCCACTGTTGTGACAAAATCCAACAGCCCAATGGAAACAACATCAAACTAGCTGTCATTTCCTCCTTTTCTCACTCTTGAATGCTTTTATATCTATTTGAATAATTAGGGGGCAGAAGAGAGACAGCGTGAAATACACTCTTCTGTGCTTCCTCATTTAAAAAGATGGGGGAGTGGAACAGCAAGATGGGAAATGATGTCACTCAAAAAAAAACAAACCCTTAGGATTTCCAATTTTGTAGTATAATGGCAGAGAAGAGCCCTTAGGCTCATCAGCAGTACTGAACCTGGCCCACCCACATCTCTCACCACATTGTGAACAGATTTTGTAGTGAGCCGGAAATAGAATAATTTCCATAGCAGTGGAGTTGTGTATGCTGTCTCTTTCCTCCCTTTGAAATGGGCAACTATCCTATTTAATTCACTCACTTAAGCACATGACATCCACGTTAACTAGCTTCAGAGACTACTTGTGCAAGGTGGGCTTCCTTGTACAATAGGTTCGTAATAGGAATGCTGTAGTGATTCACAGACGTTACAAAAATGAAGTTACAGTTGTATATAAGTAATCTGTGCAGTTAGGTGGGTGGAGAGATGAGGAAGCTGGAGCAAAAAGAAAAAGAAAAAAGAAAGGCATGATAAAAGGAGAGGAAAGGTCGTCTATATGTTACTGTGGTTGGGAAAAGGTGAAAGAAGCTGGAAAGATATTCAAAGACCTATCATGTGTTGAACCAAGAAAAGTAGAGTGTTGTTACTGGACACATAAATGAAGTCCTTGAACTGGTTATCTCAGTGTTCTGTTCTTCTTCAGGCCAGCAGCCTCCCTCCCAAGCACTGATCAAAATCCAAAACTAGGTTTGTCAATAATGCTTCGTAGCAAGTGTACTGTAGTGGCTGGAGCACTGGACTATGATGCTAGAGATGAGGGTTTGATTATCTTCTTGGCCATGGAAACCCCCTGGGTGATCTTGGGTGCATCGTATACTCTCAGCCCCAGAAATCTCCATGATAGATATGCCTTAGGGTCACCATTAGAAATGACTTGAAGGCACACAACAACGTTTCAGCTTCACACACAGACAACCCATTTATTTAAATGCATACACCAAGTGAAAATGAACAGCTGGATCTTTGGGTGCAGCCTTCTACTTAATTCAACCACCTATAATGCAATAGCTATAGCTTTCACCTTAGGCACCTTACAATAGCTAAGCTATCATCAGAAAATTGGGCAACAATCTCAGAAGTAACTAGGACAAAAGTTCAGTTCAATTGGCTTGGAAAAGATACCTCCTTTAGAACACTATAAAGATAAATGAGTAATTAATACCATCCTGACTTAAACATACATGAAATTGGATTTCTGGTACTATTATGAACTTCATAAGAACTGTGTACATGTTTGAACAATGACTGACCAAATCATTCATTCACCAGTAACACTGCTTGTATTTCAAGTATGCCTAGAGCAAATTGTATGTGGGGAGAGGGGATTCATCATAGGACTGCACTGATTTGAGGTAATAATTGGCAGTAAAATTTGTGATTGATCTGTTTAATCCTTTGGTCCAGCCTTTCCAGATGTCCTTAATATACTATTACAGACGTCTATTAGTCCCAGCCTCCAGGGGGAAGCAAAGTTTCTCACTCTATAAGAGCAAAGAAAAAGTCCAATTGTTTCAACATATTCATTAGAGTCCAGACCAACTCAAAAAGTTAGGCTACCAAACCCCTAACAACAACAAAAAGGTCAATGTCAGTTGGAAGGAAGAAAACTTGAGGTGACGGCAGAATCAGCAATGCATTCCTCCACAAAATGGGGCAACACAGCACAGAGTTCTGCCAATACACGGCAAGGAGTCGCACTAATCTTCTAGTTCATCTTACGTCTCCGGCGGCCTGCTGGCATCTTGTACACAGGTAAGGGCAAAGAGAGAATCCCCAGGTTGTGCTCATCTAAACCAGACAGTGTTTTGCTTTTGGTTATCTTCAGCCTCATCGCTCTGGCAATGTCAACAATCCTGACATGAAAAAAAAACACAGTATATGCATAGATTGTTATGCTTACATTCATCTCTTATCAGTCTACTTTTCGTTACCTTTGCCTCTTCATCCCTTCTTCTCAAACAATCAACACCTCAGTCAAGTCTTGTTTATCTATATTTACATGAGAGGTAAGCAAAACTGCAGCACATGTGGCCCCCAACGCTGACTGAGCTCCCTCCAGCACTCTCACCTCCCTCCAATTTGGAATTTGCATGTTTCGAGAAGATTAGGTTAAGGAAAGGACTTTTTAAAGACTTTGCGAAGTTGATTTTTGGTTTACCTGCTGGTCTAAAAATGCCTGAAACATTTTTTTTTTAAATTATTTATTTCTTGACTTCCGGTTTGACGAGGAACGGGCAAAGACGGCAGAGAGATTACGCTTAGTGCTTTGATCTCTCGCCTGGCGGCGGCGGCGACAATCCACAAGCATACAAGATATAGGATCAGCATGGGGGTGCCCAGAACCGAGGGGCACCTGAAGAACCCCGGACAGACTGTGAAAGCCCCAGCTTATCGCCATTTGAGAAGAATGACGATTGCAGAGGTGGCAGTACAGGAGCGAAGCTGCCATTCTACCAAAGAGCGAAGAAAACTCTTCTTTTAGCCCGCATTGCATGAGTCCACTGAACCTCTTGGGATTAATGAATGAGTGATTCTAATTAAATAATTAAAATCAAGAAGATTTCATCTGTCTGTTGGAACAATACCTCTATCGTTGAATGCTCTTTTTGATATTGATTTTTTTTGCTAGTCTTTCTTTCCCTTTTTCTTTTTACAAACTAGAGACTTGCAGTCTCCTAGCAAGCAGGGATATTTTTTCTCCTGTTGATGTTGCAGTGGCTGTCGTCTTTTACTTTCTTTTTATTCTTGAAGATATAGAATTAAATCTTGGGAATATATAGTTGGAAAAACCCTCATGAGTCTTTGAAAGGGATTTAAATGATTTTTCTTTCTTTTTCTTATGCTTTTTGAGTCTTCTTTTTACTTTTTTTTTGTTCCTCTGTGGTTACTAAAGAATTTAAAGCTTTTTGATAAGGAGCAAAACACCTCAACATAAGAACTGGAGAAAGAGGAGTTTAAATCTGTAAACAATTTGTATACTTTTGCTGAAAGCAAGTGGCTCCTCTCTCCTAATTGTAGATTAGATGTGTTGAGTCTGTAGAGAGTACTGTGTCCTTGAAAACACTGATAAACAGCCACGCATTTCTCTTTTGGTTTCCTTTGGTCTTTTCTTTTTTGTAACCCAGAGGTATTTTGGACTAGAGATCTACGATTTTTTGTTTGTTTCTTTGTTTTGATTCTGTGGAAGAATTTTAGTTTTGGATTTTGTGGAAAAGTCCTTCTCTCTCTCTCTCTTAAGATCCTTACTGAGGAATCCTCCTGGACCTTTGGACTTGTGGACTTTTTTTTTCCCCTATGGATTTTTGGACTTGAAAAATAAAAGAGATTATTTCTAGTGCGCTTTGTTTTGCCCTGTCTTTTTGCACAAGAACAGGGATAAAGTAAATCTCCCCCCTTTTTCTCAAGAAAAAGGGAAAAGATTGGAGGAAGTGATAAGGAAGAGAATGAAGACAGAAGGAAGGAGGACTGACAGATGGAAGGAAGGAAGGAAGGAAGGAACTGAAATGAAGAAAGGAGGAGTAAAGGGAAGGAAAGCAGGAAAATAACAGAAAATAGAAAAGAGGAAATAAGAAAATCAAAGTAAGTAGATGAAGGTTGGAGGAGGTGAGAGAGTGTGATAGAGGAAGGTGCGCAGCAGCAGCAGCAGAAGGAAAGTCCAGAGAAGGTGAGAGAAGAAGGCTGCGATAAGAGGAAAGGAAAGATGACAAGTGTCAAAACAAGATCCAAAGGAACCGAAACTCCACAAACACAACCTGGAAGAGCCTCAATAGAAGAAGATGTCTCCTTCTATATGAGAAAATTTATGGAAGAGATGCGGGATTTCAGGAAGGAAGCAAGACAGACACTAGAAGATTTGAATATAAAGTTCAATACAATGCAACTACTTGAAACACACATCAAGAAGGATGTTAAAGAAAATAAAGACGAAATTCAGCATCTGAAGAGAGAACCAAAAGACTTAGACAAAGAATTAGAAAGAAGATTAGATTGGCAAGCACTGATGGAACAAAGAGAGAAGGAATCGTGGCTAAGATTTAGAGGTGTGATGGAAACTCCGAATGAAAACATAAAGAAGAAAATAATAGAAGAGGTGGCAAAGAGTCTCAACTGCAGTGAAGAGTTCTTAGAGATGGAAGTGGATCATATTTATAGAATTAGTTCCTTAATTTCAAAAAGGAAAAATCTTCCAAGAGACTTAATTGTATAGTGTGTAACAAAAACAATCAGAGATAAAATTCTGGAAGTACATTATAGTAAAGGAATCCAGATTGATGGGAAGCAAATAAAAAATACTGAAGGAAGTACCAGCATGATTACTGAAGAAGAGAAAGGGTTTTTTCTTTCTTCCTAAAAAGGGAAGGAATTCTTTTTAGTTGGGACAAACTTGAAGGGGTCAACCTCACCTAAAAAAAGGAAAAAAATAAGAATAAATGCAATAGAGAAAGCCACAGAATTCCTGAAAAAAAATAAGGAAAGAACTTTGAAAAGTCCCCGAATCAAGGAGAGGATAACCCGGGATAAATGACAGTGACTCTACAGAAAAAATCTGAATAAAGACCTAAAAAAAGACAATAGAAAAGGAAAGGGAAAGGAAAAAGGAAACCTTCTTGATCTGGAAATCTAGACAAGGAATAGAAGAAAGGAGAAGGAAAACAACAACAATAAAAAACTAAATAAGTAGGTGGTGTGATTTAGGGGGATGGGAACTTGGGAAATAAGAGGGTAAAGGAAAGTTGAAAGGGGGAGTCTAAGACTGAGTATAAAGAATTGAGAACAAATTTTATATTTGCATTTACATCTACATTTATATAAATAATGGGATAATTGTAAAAAGTTATATCTAAACTATCTGGGAATATATATTTTTATATATCACACACACACCCCGCACATTGAAATGGAAAGTCTTACTTGGAACGTGAAAGGTTTGAATTCATTAAAAAAGTGTAAATTAATGTTTCATTATTTACAAAAACTAAAATTAGATTTAATATGTCTTCAAGAAATAAGGATTAAAGATAAGCATGTGAAACTGTTGACGGAAAAGAAGCTAGGAGAAGAATTTGTGTTGGTCAGTCCAAATAAAAAAAATGGAGTAGTTTTATAGGCCAAGCTACATCTGGAGCCTAAACTGGTGTTTAAAAGATAAGAAAGGAAGATATGTAGGAGTTGAAATTAAGATAAATAACTATAAAATATGGTAGTAGGAATATATTTTCCCGGGTAACAGAAAAGAATTCCTTTTAAAAAAATTTAAAGGACGTATTAAAAAGTTAATTATAAACTTTGGTGCTTATTAGGAGACTTTAACGGGGTGGTAAACCTGTATATGGACGGGTTGCCGACAAAGTTAATCAAGAGAAATCAAGGCAAACTGGCAAAAATTTTTTAGTTAGTTGAAGAATTGCAGGTAATTGATGTCTGGAGGTTAAAGGAAGGAAGTAGAAGGGGAATTTGGAAAGTTGGTACTTACGTGAACGCTCATTCTGGGATGACAGGAGGAACAATCCACCACGCATGGGACTTGGTCTTCGCGCCAGCTGACGCAGGAGTTTTTCACGAGTTGTTGCCGTTAAACGTTTATAAGAAACGACTCCCTGTCCCTCTCTCTTCAGTTACTTTCCTAGCGTGACAGTTGTATGAAACTCCTATCCTCCAACCCAGTGGTGGGCGTGGATTGTTCCTCCTGTACCCCCAGAATAGCGTTCACGTAAGTACCAACTTCTCATTCTCGGGCTGCCCCAAGGGGGAAATCCCCCCACGCATGGGACTTTCCCCCAAGCTGTTTCCTGGGTGGGTTTACTAACTACAACACTGCCTGTAGCACCTTGCGTCCGAAAGCCGCCTGTGCTGACTTGTATTTATCCAACTTGTAATGTCTAATAAAGGTAGTTTTTCCCCCCCTTCCTTTCCCCCCAAAACCCCTGCCCCGGGGCCTGGGGCCAAACCTTTCCAAGGGGGCCTTTGGTATCAAATGAAATAATTTTTTGCCAAAGGAACTTTTTTAATCCCCGCCCCCAAAAGTTTTTTTTTGGTTAGGGCTTTTTTTTCCTTTTTTATTTTTTAATGAAAATTTTACAGGGTTTTAACCAAGAGTATCCACTTTTTTTAACTAAACCCGGGTTTTGGGCCCAAATGTTTTTATCTTTGGGTTTCGGTGGTCGCTTTTGGGTTTTTAATTTTCAAATTAGAACCTTTTCTTCGTCCAAAATTTCAAGAGTATCCCCACTTCTTCTCTAACTGATGGACCGGCTTTGGGCAAATGTTGGTAGGTGTATCTCTTGTTTCTGGGGGTGATGACAAGCATTTAGGTTTGAATGTTGGGTCAAACCTCAACGTTAGCTTGTCATGGTCAAATACACATAGTTTTTCGTTTACTGACAGCGCTGCCAGCTCTGACACCCTCCTTGTAATGTTATCGCCAACAAAAATGCTGTTTTAAAGGATAGTAGTCTTAGGGATGATTCCTTTAACGGCTAAAATGGTGGTACCGTTAGCGCTTTTATACCAGGTTCAGGTCCCAAGAAGGGAATCTGTGTACTTTTGGGAAAACCAAAATTGCAAGGTTGCTCCCCTCAGAAACCTTTTTATATGTGGGTGGCTCAGAAAGAAGTGCCCCTCTCTGATGGACTGCTGATAGTGCCGCCACCTGTTTTTTTAATGTGTTAGGCCTTAGGCCCTTGTCGATTCCATCCTGTAAGAAATTTTAAGATTTTGAAATCCCTATGTCTTCCAATGAAATTCTCTTTCCTGAACACCAGGATTTGGAAATTTTTCCATGTCCTTTCATAAACCCTTTTGGGGTTTGGTTCACCCCTTAGACCCAAGAATGGTGTTTACCACCTTCTCGGTGTAGCCTTGATTCACTAGATGTCTCCGCTCAAAGTCCATGCTTTTAATTTCAGCCTTTTTGAGGATCTGGATGACTTACCGGACCCTGCATTAACAAATCCGGCCTGCACGGTAACCTCCAAGGTTGCCCTTGGGACATCCGCAGTAGCATTGAAAACCAAGGCCCCCTTTGGGCCCAAAAATTGGAGCTATCAGCACCACCGAAGCCTTTTCCTGGCGAATTTTTCCCCAACCCCTTTTTGTATAATCCTTATCGGTGGGAACGCGTAATGCATTCCTGGAGGCCAAGACACCGACAGTGCATCGTATGCTTCTGAACCTCTGTCTCCAGGTAATGAAAAATATCTTCTTAGTTTTGTGTTCTGCGCCGTAGCGAACAAATCTATCCGTAATGGTCCAAAATTTTTTTAATTTCCTAAAATCCTTTGGGGCCATTTTCCCGGATGTAAGTATTTCCCTGCTTAAGTAGTCCGCCTGCAGGTTTTTGATGCCTCCCCAGGTGTATCGCTGTGATAGACTTTATATGTCTCTCTGCCCATTTGAAAAAGGCGATCTGCCTCGTTCCATAGTTGCCTCGAATGCAGTCCTCCCTGCTTGCATACGTAGGCTTTGGCTGTCATGTTGTTTTGAGACTAATCATGACGCCCCTTGACCAGATGGGCACATCCCTGAAGTGCTGCCAATGGCTTTAACTCCAGATAATTGATGTTGCGGTGACTGTGACTTGCCATCCATTGTCCCTGAATGGCCATACCTTCGCAGTGTCTCCCCAACCGTCCCTTTTGGAATTGTTGTTAAGTGCACCATGTTCTGCACTTGGAAAGGAACTCCCGATTCCACGTTCTTTGTTTGCAGCCACCAACACATGTCTGACCGAACATGCCGTGGTATCTTTTCTGTGTAATGTCTCTTCCTTGCAATTGCTGCCTGATGTGACATCAGCCACCTCTGTAGAGGCTTCAAAATTGGTAGCTTGCCCACTGAACTAGTTGTGTTGTGGATACCAAAGTGCCCAGTATCTGTGCCAATCGCATTATGTCCATAGATTTGTTTTTTCTTATCCTGTGGGCTCCCTTTTTTTTCTGTCTTGACTTTTTCCGTGGAAAGGTACATCATGCCCTTTACTGTACTTATATGGGCTCCTAAATGTGTTAGTTCTCTTGTCGGAGTTAGTACACTCTTTTCTTTTTTTGAGTAAGAAGCCGTAGTCCGACAAAAGTTTTGGGTTGTCAAAACCCCACATCCTGTCGTAACCTGGCCTCTGACCTTGCTTTTACCAGGATGTCGTTTGGGGAGGGGAACAGTTGTACCCCCCGCGTTCTGAGATATGCAATCAGGGGAATTAACACCTTGGTGAACACCCGTGGTTCCGATGCTAGGCCGAAGGAACGCTCTTTAACTGGTAGTGACTGTTTTTGTAATTGAATCTCAGGTATCTCCTGTCTTCCATGCACATGGGAATATGTAAGTATGCCTCTTTAATGAATTAAAACCCCAAAAAATCTCCAATTTCCAAGTTGTCCTTTATGGATTGCAATGTTTCCATTTTGAACTTCTTGTATTCTACGAATTTGTTGAGATACCTGAGATTTAATACTGGCCTGTGTTTTCCGTTCGGCTTGGGTTCCCCAAAAAACACAGAATATTCCCCTTTATCATCTGCTCTGGTGGTACTTGCTCTATGGCCCCTATGTTCAAAAGATGTATGATTTCCTGCAGCACTACCTTGTGTTTCTCCTGATCCTTTGGTTCTGGGGAAGGAAAATATCTGTCTCTTGGAGCAGTGTGGAAATATATCTTGTAGCCTTGCGTTCCCCCCCTTAGCACCCACTGATTGTGTTTTTCTCCCCCCTTGCTTCCGAAAGACAGAAGTCTTCCCCCTCCTTTATCCTTCGTAGTCAGTACTGTTGCTTTTCTCGCTTGGGATTCGTCCCAAGCTTCCCTCCTTGACCTTGCCTATTATCCCTGTATTGCCTCGTACCTTGTGGCCTTGGTCTATTCCACTGGAATCTACCCGACCTGCAGTCTGGGTATTTTCCTGAGTAGCCGTAATTCCTACTTCCTCGAAAGGAGTAGTTAGAGTGCCTATAGCCTTTTCTTTTTTCCCTTTCTTTTCTGAAGGGTCGGCATGACTTGTTTCTTATCTTTAGTCTCTACTAAATTTTCTAAAGCCTTAGGGCCAAATAGTAGTTCACCCTGATAAGAGACGAAAACTTTAAAACCCTTCTTGACTTTTAATCCGCATTCCCCAAAGTCTAAGCCATAGTGGGTCGTTTCCACCGTTCCCCGGGGTTTCGTTTTTTGCTGCATTCACTGTTGCATCCCAAACCTGCATCTGCAATGTATTTCAGGGCTTTCTGCAACCGCTCCACAGCCTTCCTTATCTCTCTCTCTGAGAAATCCTGAGTCTCTAAAATCTCTTGAGACCAAAGCACCCCTCTCTAGCCACCATTGATGCTGCAGAGGAAGCCTAATTATGTTGGATGCTGCTTCATGCGCCTTACGAAGGCAGGACTCTGCTCTATGCTCGTCCATTTCCCTCAGCTGCGTGTCTCCCTCTTTGGGCATAATCGCACCTGACACTAAACCCCCAATGGGCCCGTCCACGGGAGGGACCTGGGGCAATTAACGTCATCTTCCCTAAATGCATATAGCCTATTTGTTTGTGCTACTCCCTTTCTGATTTTGCTCTGCGTATTCCATTCTGCCATGATCATTTCTTTGAAAAGTTCAGGCAGAGGGGGAAATCTACATTTCTATTCTCTTTCTTCCTTATCACTGATGGTAAGGCTCCGGATTTTTTTTCACTGTCTCTATCTGCCCCATCATTGTGCAGACCTAAAGTCTGCAGTACCCTCTTAAATAGGCTTTTGAATGATTCTGGTTCAAACATTCTATTTGAATCCAGCTCCTCTTCCCCCATCCTCAGACAACATTTTCTCTGAGTCCTCTATGTCTGCTTCTTCTTCCTCTATGTCCTCATCCATATAATTTAGGTCACTCCCTGTAGTGTGCTCCTCCGCTGAATAGTTCCGTGTCATTTGTATTGCCCCCCCTTTTCCCCTAGAAGAATTGTTCTTTGCTCCTATGGCCGACTAGAAGTACAGTCATAGTCTATTCTTCTTTTTTTTTTGACTGGGTTCGATGTGATTCTCTTTATCCCTATGAATGTCATATGAGTTATAATTTTGAGTCACCGCAGTTTGGCATGACTCCTCTTGCAATGTTGAGCTGTGGTGGGTATACTCCGCCCTGTCCACCAACCTCCTTGGAGAGGTGGGACGTGCTGGAAAATACTGCCCCATAACTTCATAAAAAATTGGGATGACACTGTTTCCTTAATCATTAACTGAATGTCGGAACGGACGGAGTGGGCAGACCCGGTCTGTTTATGTGCTGCTCCCCCCAGCGTACCTGTTCTGGCAACTGCTGTGAGCCAGCTCTATTTTGTGGGGGGGTTCATGAGCCATCCCTGAATGAATCGCCTCATCTCCAAGCTCCATGACCCACCGTCAGCCGCTAAAGCGGGCTGGCCGGCTCCACCGCTTTCCTGACTCTGCGGTGTGACAGCCCCCTATTTCTGCTGCTGTCGCTTTAATTTTCTCTGAAGTGTTCTGCGCAGGCGCGGCCACACTCAAAATGGCTGCCGCCGTGCCTGAAGGTGTGGCAGAACCCCCCGACGCCATCTTGGAGTGTGTATTTCCAAGATGGCGGCCGGAAAGCTTTGGAAGTGAGTTGCTTAGTAGCCACGTGGGCTTTTGTACCCTTTTTTCCGAGTCCTTGCTTTTACCCTTCTTTTTGGTGTTCTTTCCTGGGGGGTTTTTTTTCCCACGGGTCTTTTCATTTTATCCAACTTAGTCTCGTCCATCTCACTCTCACTAGATGTGAGGAAAATTCGCTGGAGATCTGGAGCATGTTTTTTCCTCCGAAATATGATGCTCCCTTTTTGCATTGATCCTCCAGCTCCTTCGTCCGAAGCCTGCCGTGAGGCGGTCTTCTGGACGGCCCCGTGTTCGTAGTGACCAAGCCCAACTCCGTGGTGCTACGGTTCACTTTCCCCCGCCATTATTGCTTTCTTCTTTTTTTTTCCTACTGTTAGAAATTAAATGCTTTCTCTTTTTTTGTCTCTTTCTCCAATTATCCTGAGAGAGGGACTAAAACGCGTCTAACTGTTCCGCAGGAGAGAAATTAACTGAAAGAGAGGGACAGGGAGTCGTTTCTTATAAACGTTTAATGGCAACAGCTCGTGAAAGACTCCTGCGTCAGCTGGCGCGAGGACCAAGTCCCATGCGTGGGGATTGGTCCTCCTGTCAGCCCGAGAATTTACTTTTTATTCTAATGTTTATAATTCATCTCCAGAATTGATATGGTATTGGGGTTTTGAATACTTTAAAAAAATATAGGGAAAATAGAGATACTACCCCAAAACAATATCAGATCATAATCTGGTTAGAGTATCATTTAAAAAAAGATATCAAAGTTATAAATGGAGATTGAATGAAACTTTATTATGTTAAAAAAAAGTAGTAGAGAAATGTAAGGAAACACTTGTGGAATATTTTGCATTTAATATGGACAGATGAGATGATAGTATGGGATGCAGAAAAGCAGTAATAAGAGGGACTCTCATGACATTAAATAATGAATGGAAAAGAAAGAAACAGGAAAAGATAAACAAAATCTCTAAGGAAATTAAAAAGAAAGTATTAGAACTATTTAAGAATCCAACAAATAATGGGATTAAGAACCAAATAATAGTATTGCAAAAACAAATAGCAATGATAATGATGGATGAAATGAGGAAAAAAACAGGAAGATGGCTACTATAAAACTGAGAAAAGAAAGAGCTAAAAGATTGATCATGAAATTAAAGCAAGGAAATAGAATAATCTCCAATGAAAAAGAAATATCTAAGGTATTTCATAATTATTTTCAAGCGTTATATAAAAAACAGGAAGCGACTGATTCTCAAATAGAAAAATATATTAGGGAACACAAGATTCCAAAATTGTCAGAAATTCAAAGAGAGAATCTAAACAGCGAGATCTCCATAGATGAAATAAGAGATGCAATTAAACAGTTGAAGGGAAATAAATCAGCCGGCTCAGATGGTTTGACGGCCCTATAAAATATTTTATAAGGAACTGGAAAAGCCGCTACAGAAAATTATGAATACAATTTTAACAAATCAGAAAATTCCAGAGAGTTGGAGGGAAGCAAATATTGTATTATTGCCAAAAGAAGACAAAGATATCCTGTCAGCTAAGAATTATAGGCCAATCTCACTTTTAAATGTAGACTATAAGATTTTTACACTGATTTTGGCAAACAGGTTAAAAGTCTGCCAACAAGATATTATACATGAAGACCAAAATGGTTTTTTACTAAGACGATATATCAGGAACAACACAAGAACAATACTTGATATAATAAAATATTTAAAATGCCATAATCAGATAAAAGGGGCACTAACATTTATTGATGCAGAAAAAGCTTTTGATAATGTAAATTGGTTATGTATGATAAAAATCTTACAGGCTATGGATTTTGGTAATAACTTTGTAAAGTGGATTAGAGTGATATGCTCTTTACAAAAAGCTAAAATTAGTATAAATAGGAATTTATCAGAATATATTGATATAGAAAAGGGAACAAGACAAGGCTGCCCTCTTTCACCCCTGCTATTTATTCTGATATTAGAATGTTTAAATAGAACAATTACAGATAATAGAATAAAAGTAAGGGAGCAGAATTTAAACTTAAGGCTTTTGCTGACAATCTGGTTTTTACTTTAGAAGAGCCAAACAACAGTAAAGAATCATTACTATTGATGATTAGGGAACATGGGAAAGTCTCTGGTTTTAAAATCAATGCAGAAAAAACTAAGATATTGACTAAGAATATGAGTAATAAAGAGGAGGAGGAATTACATAATAAATCCGGCTTCACGATTATAAAGAAGGTTAAATATTTAGGGATAATATTAATAACAAAAAACCAACAACTTTGCGAAAATAATTATGTTAAAACATGGGAGAGTATAAAAGGGGATTTGAGAAGATGGGGAAAAATAAACATTTCTTTATTTGGAAGGATTTCGGTAATTAAAATGTTGGTTTTACCCAAATTAATGTATCTCTTCCAGACAATTCCTATCGTCTTTTTGAATACTGTATTTAAAAATTGCCATAAAGAAATCTTTAAATGGGGTGGGAAAAAACCTAGAATAAAATGGAAAATTTTAATAGATGCTAAAGAGAGAGGGGGACTTGGAGTTCCAGATTTGAGGATATATTTTGAGGCTGCATTTCTAACAAGGATTAGAGAGTGGGTGACATTGGAAAACAAAAGGTTATTGGAATTAGAGGGCCACGAATTGAAATTCGGTTGGCATGCTTATCTGTGGTATGGAAAGATAAAAGTAAATGCTGGATTTAATAATCATATTATAAGGAGATCGATTTTAAAAACTTGGGAAAAATATAAGAGTAGGTTTGGCTTAAAAATTCCACGTTAGGTGTCACCACAAGAGGCTTTTTATAGGAGACAGATGGGAAGTCTAAAAATATGGTTGATTTAGTACAGGAGAAAGGAAATAATTGGAAGATGAAAGCATTGCAAGATTTGAAAAGGGAAGGATATGAGATACAATGGTTATCATACTATCAATTAAATGAGAATTTTAAAGATGATAATAAAAAAATATGGTTTTGAAAGTAGTAAGAACGAATTTGCAAAATTAATATGTGCAGAGGAAACACATTTAATCTCCAAAGTATGTAAGTTATTACTGAAGATAAATACAGAGGAAGAACAAATAAAAGTAAGTATGATATATTGGGCTCAACAGATAGGTCACACTATTGAATTAGACCAATGGGAAGAAATTTGGGGGAGACGGTTGAAATTCACTAAATCTAATGATTTGAAAGAAAATCTTTACAAAATGATATATAAATGGTATCTGACTCCTAGTAAACTGGCTAAAATATATAAAAAGGGAAGCAGCTGATGTTGGAAAAGCAAACATCATGAAGGTTCATTTTTCCATATGTGGTGGCAGTGCACTAACATTAAAAAATTTTGGTTAAAAATTTGTAAATTTATGCAAAAGATTTTGAAGATAAAAATCACATTCCGACCAGAACTGTTTCTTCTTAATATGGTAGACCTATTTATTAGACAAGGGAGAAAGGCAATACAAAGATTTGATAAGAAATATGGTAACAGCAGCAAGGATAATTTACACTAAATATCGGAAAGAGAACACCTAGTCTTAGTGAATGGATGAATAAATTAATGGAGCTTGCAGAAACGGACAAACTTATATATATTATATAATATATACACTATATTAAAGGGGAATTTAATAGAATTGTATGTAAGAAGATGAAAACCTTTCACGGAACATGTAAGAGAAAAGAACGGAAATTTAATGGTTGGTGGTTTTGATGTACAAAAGGTACAAAAGGTAAATACATGAGTAGGTTTTAATTTGACAAGAAGAGCAACGAGAGATAGATCATAGGAAGTTTTATAAAGGTAATTTAAAATGGATATGGGAATTATATAACTGGATATAGAGAAGAGATAAACAAGGGCATAAATATCACACATGAATTTTTATATATAATTATATATAGAACTTATATACAGTACCTATACAGTTATATGTACACTGTGATTATATTTATTTTAGAGAGAGGTGTTGAAAGCAAGTGAAGTTGCTACCAACAGACGAAGAAACCTGGAAACATCTTAGCTGCCTTTTCTCTCTTTTTCTTTTCCTTTTTTCTTTTTCTCTCTGTGGGTTACCCAAGTGTCTTGCTTTGTTTTTTATCTCTTTTTCCTTTTTCTCTCTTTCTTCTCTTTTTCCTGATACTGCTTCTTCTTTTCTCTCTTTCTTTTTTCTTATTATTCTTTCTTTGTGAATGTATTTGTATTTGTCATTGTTTTATATGTATAAACTAATAAATAATATTTATTAAAAAACTATTGATTGACTGATTGATTATATTTATATGCCACCTTTCTCCCAGAGTGGGACGAAAGCGGATTCAGTCAGCATGGCATTCAGAGGTCCTGTGAGAGGGTCAGTGTAGTCTTCCAACCCTTGGCAGCTGCTCACTCTGACCAAGTCCAATAATTTATGGTCTGAAAAAAAGGTAATACCAAAAAGCAAGCAAGCAAACAAATAAAGAAAACCAGAGAAAGTTATAGATTCATTAGGTGGCTATGTTCTTCCCAAGTGACCAACCCAACCTGCTTTTACCTGCAAAATGTAAAAATATGACTGAATACAACAGCCTGCCAACTTCAAAGAACAGTCATGCCATGAGCAATAACTCCAAAATCAACAGTTTTTCTGAGTATCATAAAAGAAACGACACCTATTTAGTTACGATAACATAAAAGCCAACCTACTGGAAAACTCCAAAGAATTATTAACAATGTGATTCAAGCTATGAAGCCTGAATATACTGATGTCATTGTATGAAATCCTCGCCAGGATGTTGTTTTCCTCAAACTAAAATCTACCGTTTATCTATTTATCTAAAATCCTCTAATAAAGATTAATCAGTTTTTTAAAAAACCTGCTCATGGAAGAGTTACTTTCATTGCTTGCAAACAGCCAGTTCTGTAGAAAAGATGTGGAAATCTTCTCCTGAACCAGCTCCAGCAACAAAGTTATCTTAGGCAAGGTCATGGCTCTTGGACATGTCATGCAAACACAGGAATTGTCCTTTTAAATTCCATCTCTCAGTATGTGGAAGAACCAGTCTAAGCCTGGCTGAACTAAATTGTTTACTTGGAAAAAATAAACACAGTCACCCACTGTGTTAACTAACAACCAAGTTAGTTCTGGTCAGGTTCCCAAGTGGCTATTTTAGCCTGGTCAACTACACTTCCTTCACTCTCTCATATTCTCCCACTGGCCCTGCTATAAAATCACACATCAGTTTTTAGCTTACCAATTTCAGCATGTTTTCAATTTAATTACCACTCTTCAGGACACTTATTTTTGAAAACTACAGGGAGATACACAGAGAGCGTGCGCTATCGCTCTCCTCTCTGTTGTCGCTTATCTCTGAAAGTGGAGAGCCTCTTGTGTGTGTGTGTGTGAGTGTGGAGACTTTCCACACAATTCTGAACCCTGACTTTCCAGATTCTGACTTGCATGGAGAGTCTCCAAGGACAGAAAAGGCCACCTTCTTACTAGTTTATGCTATCACAAAGAGAAATACTGAACAGAAGAATGTATCAAATAACACAAGCTGAAATAATTTGTGGGGGTGAGAACTTTCAAAGGTTAGAAGATATAACTAGGAACTCTACTGGAATCAGATTAATTAAGAGATTAATAATAGAACAGACTATGAAAAGTCATGGAATTGCTCTCACTTGCTATCCCGCAGCTTCAGATCCCGCTGTAAGACTGTCAGATCTGTTTCAAAGTTGTTAATATGCAAAGCAAGGGCTATAGCATATGCTGCTATCTTAATTTTCATTGAAGTGGAAACTTGATTCTGTATCCTAAAACACAATGATGAGAAAAAGATAAAAAAAAAAATGTTGAAGATATACCTTATTCAGTGTCGTATGTCTCCATGCCTCAACCTCTCCCCAAGAAAGCACCTATGTAGAAATTCTGCATCATAGCAACTGAAATGATGTCCATAAAATATAAATTTTGCATTTTGCATAACTTAAGGAAATTTGAGTAAATTACTCAAGTTTACAACCCTGGGTTAATTTTTGTGCAGAGGTGAGCATGGGGAGGGGAGCTGGTTCCTCTAGAACTTGGTTATGGAGAAGTACTTTATGATAAAAACAGCAACCAGAGCTAGTGTCTCATAGTTTTTAAGAAGCAGAGATGCACAAATTTCATGACTCTTGGTAAGTGCAGATGATGTAGATGCAGAATTTAGCTTCTGGGTATACCAACTTCCTTTAAAAAAGAAAAGAAGTTCCTAGCTCTGAAGACATTCGTCTACTATGGAATCTTCAGAGCAAGGAACTTCTTTTCTGATGAGCTCTCTGAATCCAATACCTGATGAACTCTCTGAATCCAAAATTGGCAGTCTAAGACTGAAATTCCAGCCCAAAAGGAATTATTTAACAAATGTGTTGCCAATAAAGAACAACCTACATAGTTATCTTCTGCTGCACTGGACATTGTTTTGCTGGCCATTTTTGACCCCTTTTTTGTTACAGTCCTGTGACACCCTACCCTTCTGCCTGGCCTGAGTGATCAAAACAAAGCAACTCAAAATCCTGAATAAGAAATTTTGCTAGACTTGACATCAAATAAAAATTTCTACCTGCCATTCCCATAGGACAGCATTGTGAAATTTCTTACAAGCTTGTTGCCGATGATATCTGGACAGTTGGGTCCTGAAATATCTAAAACAGGAAGTATTTTTAGGTTAGTTTTCCCCAAACATTTGGACTCACTAGTGCAAAAGCAGCAAAAAGATTAGACAAAGAGTGTTGAACTTTTGATTTCATTGCATTAGCTGAAGACTGATATTTCCAGAGATAACATTAAAATCAGTTCAGCACTACACTGTTACAGTGGTATACTTTCAACATCCTATGGAATCCTGAAGTTTGAAGTTTAGGGAGGGGCATTTAGAATTCTCAGCCAGAGAGCTCTTTGGCCTTAGGAAACTACAAACCCCAGAATTCCACAGGATGTTGAAAGTGGAATAATAGCACTATAACAGTGGAGTGAGAAAATGGCCTAAGAGAGCCCTAATACTACATAACATGATTTATTAACCCCCTCTAATCTGCTAAAATGAAACTCGACTACTGCTATGGACTGTTTGGTTTGTACATTTTGGCTTCATGTAAAGAATCACCAACTGAAGAGCCAAATCCAACCAGTCAAAATAGGAGAGCACCGGCAGGGAAGGGGCTAGTGGAGAAAAATCCAGAAAACATCACATTTTCACTTCTTTTCCTTAGTCTTTAGATTTAGTCAAAATGATAATATTTTCAGGAGAACACACGTTCTCAAAAGCCTCAGTGCTAAAATCATTTTAATCACAAAAAATACACCTATTTCTTAGAAGTAATGTATAAAATACATTACATCTAGTGATAATGTAGTTGTCTACAATTACCAACCTTGAAGTAACCACTGCCATTTGAAGTTTTTTTCTACAGTACAGTTATTAAGAGATCCAGCATGGTGTAGTGGTTTAAATGTTGCATTCCATTTCAAAATGGATATTCACACCCTTTGAATTAATCCGAATTAAAAAAAAAAATACAAGCGCTCCTTCCACCATGCCATAATACATATTTTATCACCATAATGCTACCACACCAAAAATGGGTTGTTCAAAGCAACTATATATTTTGAAATCTTCCTTAAAGAGTTTAGTTACTTCTGGTACCCTCAAAGAACCCATGTTTACTCCCTTGATTTGCTGTAAAAGTTTTCCATTAAAGATGAAATACTCTTCCCAAAAAGTCATCTCTGCAAAGGGGAAATAAAGTATGGGGAAGGGTATTTATCTGTCCTCCTCTCAATAACACGTATTGCCTACTCTTGGGAAACCATGTGTATACCCAATGACCTGAAAACTATATTCAATAGAATGTCTTCTTGATTCATACATTTATTTGTGCCAATTTATATGTGAAAAAACATGGTTATATGAATGCAGCTATGGAATATATGGTTTCAAGAAATAACATATGGAGATAAAAGCTTTAATTCTCAATTGTTCGCTACTACAATAAGACACCAAGGAGGGAGAGTAACCCCTTAATGAATCTACTTAAGATTCATTTATAAAATGTGGGTATCTAAGAATATACAATATATATTAAAACCAATTCTTTGGCTAATAAACTGTATCCTTTAAAATATGCCCCTTCTCAAAACATAATGGCTGAGGTGGAGTTGTGCTCACATGGAGTAAAAGCCTTGGAATTCTCTATGTGCCTAATTCTATCTGTTTTAAATTAACCATTGTATTTTTTTTTTAAAAAGCGGCTGCTTTATCAGACTCTCTCTCTCAAATGTAATGGCTGACATCTAGGATTGTGTGGTTTATTCAGACCAATGTCATTTTTTCACTATATTTGGCATTATAGATCTACAGCTGTATCATGCTTATGGTACTGTCATCTATTGTAAAACTAGAGAATATGGTGTCTTTCCGTAATCTTTTTAATGGTTACACATTATCATTAATATAACATAATGGTTATGCCAGATAATTTCACTAATGTGCAGGAATACTAACAAGTATGCCAGTAATGGAGATGTAGTGAGATGCATTTCCGTACTACATTTCAGGCCATTTCCATGCTATACTGTTATAGTGCTATTATTCCACTATTATTCCACTTTCAACATCCTGTGGAATTCTGGAGTTTGTAATTTACTGAGGCCAAAGAGCTCTTTGGCTGAGAATTCTAAATGCCCCTTCCTAAATTGCAAACCCCAGGATTCCATAGGATGTTGAAAGTGGAATAACAGCACTATAACAGCATAGTGTGGAAATGGCCTCAGACTTCAAGGCCCCTCAAAAGACAAATACAAGAACATTTAGAAAATTCAAAAACTAATCAGGAGAACCTATTGGTAACATCTGCAACTGCAGATCAGGGACTTCTCCAGTGGAATGTTTTCTAAAAGATTACCATACTACCCAGGGCTTTTCTTTTGGGGCCACAGATAAGCTATGTCAATAGAATGTAGAACTGTTGGTCACAGTGGGAGTTTCACTGGACTGTAACACTATACAGCTTAGCTCAAAAAAGTCTTAATGAAGAGGTGAATTTTATTCCTTGTTATGAAAACAGTTCTGGTGTTTTCTCTCCATCCGGATTTCAACATTGTTGATTGTTTCAACACAGCTTTCCAGGGCATTCTCCTTTCCCCTTCTTGGTTCTGCCTGAATGGGTCATGACCTGAATATTTGTTCGTATTTTCATCTTCTGATCAGTGTTATCATACCAACATTTACTTTCTCACTACTTGATAATTTTCATATTTATAGTTCTATTCTAGTGGATATTAACTTTCTTTTGGTTAAAACTGCTTTCCAGTAGCTTGGTCTTCTGTCTGCACTCACCCAATCACATGGGCGTTTCTTGAACAGCTGGCATAAAAAGGCCTCTGCCAGCCATTTGTTTCTACTGCAAGAGTTTTGTTATGAATCGTTTTCCTGTCTTCTTGTTTTATTTCCAAGTAAGCTATTTTTATCTGTGTATGAGCAAAGTAACTGGCTGTTTAAGTTTGGTATGCTGCTAAAAAGTTTAGTTTTTCTGTCTGTTTTTGTAACATACGATTTGAATTATAATGTAAATCTATTTATTGCATTTTAACTCTTAGTTTGACTGTTTCATCCAATCCCTCTTTATATGCAATTGCTTGTACACAGCATTTCTGCATGTACACAATTGTCTGAAAATGTGCTAGGTTCAGAAAAAAAAAGTTCTTTTCTCTGTATCTAGAGCTTAATCCCCTACCAAGTCAGCCAGAAAACTTTCATTTTAGTCAATTTAGCTCTACTGAGGTAAGCTGATTTGTATTCCCAAAGTGCTTTCACTGGCTTCCAAGGGTTGAATCACAGGAAAGATTTCCTGTATGGACATCACATTTAGGTTGAAAAACCACAAATACACTGTATATTGTGACTGTGAAGCTGAGCAAGCGCATCAGAAGCATAGAAAGCAGGGTACTGTGCACAGAAGGCAATATCCTGAGACTCTAAACTGGCATTATTTTTAAAAAGCAAGTTGCTGGCACTGAATTTATAGGCTTGGAAGTGTGTGGAATAAAACTGGAAGACCCAGAGGGGAGCTCAGCAGAAGGTAGAGCAAAGCACTCTGAGTGCCCCCCTCAAGCCCAGAAAAATAAATGATGCGAAATATGCAAACATGCTTAATCTGTACAAGATTCATCAGTTTCCAAGAATTCTCATCTTGAGAGCTTCCAGAAGGCAACATCTGATATCTTACTGGGTCCCCAGAAAAACAGGAGCTTAGTCCTCTCTTTTATTCTTCTTCCCTGTGTGTGGGTGGGTAGGTGGATGGGTGGATGGAGTGTAGAAAAGGACTGGCAGAGGAAAAGAAGGATCCCGGCATCTGGGTGTTGATTATATGTTCCAAGCCATGCTCACAGATCACTCATTCACAGGATGTCCTGTAGGACAGTGGCTTGAATTACCATTTTACAATATACTGGGCATTTATTACATATTCACTGGAAGTGGGGAATGTAGGACCTCTGGATATAGCTGTATTGCAATTCCCATCAATGCTGACCATCTTTTGGCAAGAGGTGAAGGGATTTAGTAGTTTAACAAGTAGCGGTGTTCCCACTACTGTCATATATTAACTAAAGTGTACTGTATTTGCTGGCGTATAAGACTCACTTTCCCCCCAAAAAATACTGTTTGAAAATGGAGTGTATCTTATACGCCGGTGTGTCTTATATGCTAGCAAACAGTATTTGCCAGTGTATAAACGGGGTGCATCTTATATGCCGGCAAATACGGTATGTCCACAGGATGAACTGAACACTAGTGATTCTACTTACTGATCAGATATTGTAACACTTGTGCACAAGTCAATAGGGTAAACTACAATTTTGCTTATCACCAGTCAATGAAAACAGTCTGTAAACAACACCAGGAAGCATACACAACTTGGGAGCCAGAGACGTTATGTACTTCCTGTAGTTGCTGGAGTGAGAGGTAAGCTCCTCAAAAGTATCAAAAGCAAGCATATTAAGCTGATTATGGGCTATCCAAATTTGTCTTTCAGGTGGAAGTTTACATGATTCTGGATTTAAGGCAAGCAAGGAGAAAAATAAACCCTTACTTTTCTTTTTCACCACTCGATGTGAGCTCAGCTTGACAAGACTATCCAAGAACCAGAGACATCGGGCTTTGTGGTCACGCTTCTTCTCATTCACAGGCATGGATTTAAGTTCATTCAGAACAAAGAAGCAGTAACTAAGCAAGACAGACAAGATTTTCATTAGGCCTAAAAGCAGTTTGGCAACAGAAAGCAAGAGCTGCTTTTTTCAGGGGCTGTAAATTTAACAGAATTCTTTATTTTTGAAAGCAAGTGTATTTCTATGCCAACATAAGCTAGTCCTCTCAAGATACTATTACTTATGTGTTCATGCCTATTTATATTCTGTTCTCCAAATCATGGGCAAGAACAGATATTTAAGCAGCTAGATCAGGGATGGGTAAACTATAGACCTATAGATCTTGTTGGACTATAGTTTCCATGAGCCCTACCTATCATAAAACATAGTGAGGGATGATGGGAGTCATACTATTACATCCCATCTAAATTCAGTTTAGGTTCCTCTGGACTCATGTCTTTCTTTCCTTACTTTGTGTCAGTTTACCAGACCATTCACAATTCCTCACAGGTAGAATACCAATCCTTTTTCTTTCACCCACATCCCTACTTGGTCTTGCATATCTTGCCACAACCACTGTCATTTTTCCAAAAGGCACAAATAGACAGACAGACATCTCAAAAAAATAAAAATTAAAATTAAAAAAATAAAATCCAAGAGAGGTCAACCTTTGCAATACCTTACTAAGCCTAATACATTTATCAGGGGCCTTTAATCTAAACGTTAACACACCTTCAACCAAAATAAACACTGACAGGAATAAGGAAGGATGCCACAAGCATATCTTTAACACATTTACTGCATTTGCTTCAGGAAATAAGGGCACAAAGATTGTTCACGCTCACTTGATTACTCACAAGTAAATGTGCAAAGCAATTCATTTAAAAAAGCACTGTGCCTGAGGTAGTATTAAACACACAGAAATTCTGTCCATTATAGGTCTGGGAAACATTTTCCCCTCCAAGATGATCCTAGACTGCAACTTCTATCACTCCTCATCTCTGGCTGTACTAGTTAAAGCTAATTAGAGTTCTCATCCAGCATCTGGAACACCTTATATTCCTGGGCCTTGTTCAAGGGACATAACACATGTGAGTCATCTTCTTGTTTTGCTCACAGTTAGCAAGAGTCACCACAAATAGTTAACACCTCTGTTTGAAATAATGGAAGGTGATTCTTCATCCCTGCAATACATTTAGAGCACTCTCACCTTTTCTCTTCTGTCATCTTAAGGATTTCTTCTGGGGTGACATTCATGAATGCTGCAGCTGGAGCCCGGAGTGCCTCATATTCAGCAGGTGAAAGAACTGAAGTTATGTTTGGAATAATAACACTGCCATCTTCTAATGATTTCCCCTGGAACCTCCTGGTTGACAAAGTTTTTTCCCCCCTTACTTTCACAGGCTGGGAAACCATGAGGTAAAGACAGGTAAGACTAGGCACCATTAGGTGCAACAGGTTGGCAGAGAAGCCAGGGCTTATAACCTTTCGGAACCACCCAGTCCCTTCCATTAGGCCTGCTCAGAACGTTCTAGTGGCCCATGTCCTGCATTATCAGTGGGAAAACATCTTCTCCACTCAGGCAGAAAAATGTCTTCAGCAAGCTCTACTTATCTAATCTCATAAGGAACAGAAGCAAATGCACAGATGAGTAATGTTTTCCTAGTCCCTTTGTTCTTGGGTCAGAGCAATGCAGATTATAGTACTCCCACAGGTGAACTCCTATATCTGATAGGTTTGGAGCCAATGCCCACTACTCTTTTTAATCAGAATTGAGCATTTGTTCCTGAAATATCTGTTTTCAGCTAAGGCATGTCATTGAGAGGGATGACTCTACAAGTAGAACATTGGATGTAGCACCCTCCAGGGATAGCATTAGGGAGGCAAAAACATAATGGCTTTCTTCCCTCCGGGGACTCAGCCAATTTTCAGCTTTAGAAGTGTGCTCATCTCTAGCCTACGCATCAGTCTGATATGCTGTAGTGTCCTTTCCACACTGAAATTTCACCCTGGCAACTTCCCCCACATCACACCACACCAGTTTCCCCTCTCCATTTCAAAGAGATCCAGGTTACATCTCCAGTAGGCCATGAAGCTATGTTCACCGTCAGCTTTCTCCTCCTTTTTTTTTTTACCTGCCCTTCCTTTAACATTGAAGCCCATTTGCTTTCTTTGGTAATAAGGTCTGGGCGTACTGAAATAAAGTAACATTTATTCTGCCTATACAAAAGATACTGTCCTCAAACTTGTAGATATCTTCTGGTTTCTCTGCATCTTCATGGCATTGAGGAAGGACCAAGGATAAATCTGATTTCTTATCTTCTGCTGCATCACTGACCAAAGCTAGGAAAACAAATAGAATATGACCATGAGCAGCAGGGAAAAAATTTAGTCACTTATTAGATTTTTTTGATTATTATATGATAGATTTAAGACTCTACCTTGCCTACCCATGTGTATTCCTTACATGGCTTCTTATAATAACAAATTAAAACAAGAAAAATCAAATTTAAAATCTATAGGCATATAGGCAAAAATAAAATCTATAGGCATAAAATAATACCAGAAGATAAAATAGCTTTAAAAGCAGTCCAAAGATTACTGAAGAGCTGCCTGGAATAAAGTAGTATTTAGGATTCTCTGAAAAACCAACAGAGATAGAATAGTATACATATTTCCCTGGAAAAAGAGAATCCTAAAGTGATAGTATTAAACATTGGAATTTCAGGGCATCAGCAGTCACCCTGCTCCATCAGCATGGAACCATTGTATGCCAAAAGGGCATCTCAGTCCCATGGGGCACTCTTTTCTGTCATCCACTCTGTCTTGAATCTCAAGAACATCTGGAAGGCCACAACTCCCATCATCCTTTACCAATTTGTTTGCTGTTTAGAGCTAGTGGGAATTGCAGGCCAACCACCTCTGGAAGGCCACAAGTTTTCTGTCCCTGTACTATGTGAAAGATCCAGACAGAGAGAGGGAAAAAGAAATAAGCATGTAAAACCCTCTTCAGTAATCTGTAAGTGGTAGAATGTAGAAACAATGTGCTCTTTATCTACACTTGACCAATCTGGTTTATTTTTTTCTAGAAAAGCAGAATTTTAAGAGGCAAGTTGCTGGCTGGGAGCCTCATCTTTCCATGCATTTTAAAATTGTTTTGATGGAGGGGAGCAATGTGGGGAATCTCCAATCCTGATCTGACCCATGGATGATCCCAAGGTACCTCCCTCGTCACTGAAGCCCTGCTTCCTCTAGAGGGAGACAGGGCAGGAGGAAAACAGGGCAAAGCAGGGGAAGGAAACCAGGGAGCAAAATGCACTTAGAAATCAGTACTTGAAAGTGTCTGCTGTGAACCTGGCCTCACTCTCCACTCACCTTCTCCATGATGGGAAGGCAAGCATGGAGTAAAGAGCATTCACATATTGCTTCATGAACTGGCAGCTCCCAAAGTCAGGACTCTGTGGGCTCTCCAATGCCAGTAGTTTGCTTTGTTCCCTGACTGGCAGGAAAGCCGGGCTCTTAGTCAAAGCAACAACTCAAACTGGCATTTCAGTGAGGGAGCCATTTGGGGTATGGTCATGTGCCCCATGTTAACCAGCTCAATGGTGGTGGTGGGTGTCACAGAACAAGAGATCTGACCCTCCAGGCCATCTGTGGATTAGAGAGACAACTTACACTGGGGATCTGCAGCAGTATTGGAGGGGGTACTAAATGAACTTGGGATGCAGAATGGACAGATAGTAAAGAAGTCAGTATCACCTGACACTGAGATTTTTTTTTTTAAAAAACAGGTATTAGAAGTGGTTAAATCTTCAAGTATCTCTTGTAGTATTTGCAGAAGGATGGGGTCATAGAAAAAGAACAAATGAAAATGATCAAGGGGCTATATAGAAGAGAAACATACGGTAAGGTAGGTTCACATCTCTGAAAAAGTTGATGGGTTTTCACAATTTTCTAGTTCTTTTTATAGTTTTTATAGTTCTGGATATCACAGAAGACCCAACAGCAACCCAAATTTCTAAGTTACTGATATCTTCAGATTAAATGAACTTAGTAGCAGGCTGCTTTTCCATTCCACAGAAAGCAAAAAGTAAAACATGTTTTAAAATGAAGTAAGTCCTGGAGGCCCTGTTAAATAAGCATGCTCTACATCTGCCGTCTGCATAATTCTCATTCCTTACCAGCTGCGCCCTTTGTGTCTATAACATCTTCTGCTGCTTTGATCACGGCCTTATTCAACACCTCCTTGCCAACTGCATTCATCCTCCGAGAGTTCAGAGCTCTCTTCTGCTTGTTGGTTCCAAAGGCTTCAACGCAGAGATCAACCTGCAGGAGTGCCAAGAGATTGCGACAGTAGGCACCAAGAGACTGTCTGCACTGGGATGCTTCACTTTTTGAGGTAGTTACTAAGAATGAGAAGTTGGACTTACCGTGAAGTTTCATTCCGGCATGGCAGGAGGAGGAATCCACAATGATTGGGTTGTTCCCCGCGTGCCAACCGGAACTGGCAGGAGTCCACATTCCAAATCGGTTAATTCCGTTAGGACTTTACTCTCCCTCCGTCAGTTTCCTTCTCTAGCCAAGCCAAACTGCAAACTCCATTAACTCTGTCCATCTCTCAAGGTCTAAAATTACAGCAGACCAACTCTACTCACAACCACTGCCCACACTCTCTCTTCGTTTTCTTTCTTTCTTTCTTTTAATTTCCCAGGGTGGGTGTGGATTCCTCCTCCTACCATCCCTTCTCGGTAAGTCCAACTTCTCATTCTTGGGATGGCACGGAGGAGCAATCCACAATGACTGGGAAATACCCAAGCCTCATTCTGAGCGGGATCTCATTTACTCTTCATAACTGACTGAAGCACCTTTCTCCTGAAGGCAGCCTTCTCTGCCTGAAACTTATCCATCTTATAATGTTTTACAAAGGTTGATGGTTCCAACCATCCTGCTGCATCACACACACCTTGCAGTGAAGAAGCCACAGTATAAGCTGTACTTGTTGCCATAGACCTAGTAGAATGAGGATATACATTACATGGTCTTGCTTTACCTGCAGCATCATAGCATTGAAAAATACAATTCTTGATTCACTTGCCAATCACCGCTTTGGAAGCTTTCTGACCCGTAGAATTAGGATTATATGAGACAAACAGTGCCTCGTTCTCCTAATTCTTGCCATTCTCTTAATATAAAGACACACAGCTCTCATCACATCCAAAGTACAATATCTGTTTTCCTCCGCATCCTTTGGCTTAGGAAAGAAACTTGGCAAATAAATAACATCTGGTGGCACCTTCTTCCAAGCACATTTAGGAAGAAAGCTTGGCTCCAAAGTCAGTACTAATCTGTCTTTCTCGAATTTACACAAGTTCGCATTTACAGACAAAGCTGACAATTCTGAGACCCTTCTCGCTGAAGTTATGGCTACTAAGAACGCAGTCTTGAGTGTCATTAATCTCGATGAAGCACCCCTTATTGGTTCAAAAGGCTTCAAAAACTCTTATTGGTTTCCAAAAGCCTTCCATGTCATATTATATATATTTTGCGTTGACTGACACCTAGATGCTATGATACTGTCCAACACTGCTGGCGAATAATCCTGAAACTCTAGGGCCTTCCTCTCAAATCCCAGGCCATCAAACTCAACCACTGAAGGTTCGGATGATACACTGGCCCCTGACTTAGATCCCTTGAAGCGGCAACTTCCAAGGATCTCCTGCAGACAGCTGTTTCAGTAGGGAGAACCAAGGCCACCCTGGCCAATAAGGTGCTATCAACACCACTCTTGCCTTTTCCTTTTGTATTTTCAATAACACTCTCTGCAATATCTGCACAGGAGGTAAGTCATATAGCTGACCTTCTGGCCACAGTACTGATAGAGTGTCTGTTGCTTCCACATACCTGCTTCCATTGATCAAAAAGAATCTTTTTAGTCTGGTATTTTTGGCTGAGGCAAATAAGTCTATCAGAAAAGGCCTGAATTGTTTGTTCAAACTCTGAAACACTCGATAATTCAGTGTCCACTCTCCTGGGTGCAATCTGTTTCGACTGAGATAATCTGCTCTGACATTTAACTTCCCTTTCAGAAGCACTGCTGTTAAGGATTGCAGATTTTTCTCTGCCCAACAAAACAGCCTGTTTGACTCTTCTATCGGAGCTTTTGATTGAAGGCCTCCTTGTTTCACCACACGTGCTCTTGCTGTCATGTTGTCTGTCCAAATCTGAACATGATGGCCTTTCACTATATTCACAAACTTGAAAAGAGCTAGCTGAATCACTTTCAGCTCTAAAAAATTTATATTCTATCTCAGATCCAAACCTGACCAAAGACCCTGAACTGACATCTCTTGACACACGGCTCCCCAACCTGTCAAGCTCGTATCTGTTGCAATCTTTATATACTGATTTACTTCCAAAGGAACTCCTTTGTTCAAATTTGAGTTGCTTATCCACCAATCCCAGTCCGTTTTCAATTGGGTTGGTAGCTTGATTAAATAATGCCTTTTCTTGCCTATGTTCCATTGATGAAGAATCAACAGTCTCTGCAATTCTCTGGAATGGAATCTGGCCCATAGCACCAATTGAACTGTTGACACTAAAGTTCCCATCACTTGAACCAACATCATCACACCCACAGAAGAACTTTTCAGTAACCTCTGCATTACCTTTTTTACCTTCATAATTCTCTCCTCTGAGAGATAAATTCTCCCCTATCTATTCTCGCTCCCAAATGAGTTAGAACCCTTGTGGGAGTTAAATGGCTCTTCTCTAGATTCAGTAGAAACTCATAAATCTGTAATACATCTATGATCATCCAAACACTCCTTCCCAACTTCCTCTGAGAGTCTGCCTTTATCAATAAATTGTCCAAATAAGGGTAAATATGTACCCCTTTCCGTCTCAGATAGGCTACCACAGGAACCAACACCTTTGTGAATACTCTTGGAGCCAAAGCCAAACCGAACTGCAGAGTCTTGAACTGATAATGCCTGCCCATGAACTGAAAAATCTGAGATATTTCTTGTCTGTATTTCTCATAGGGACATGCAGATAAGCTTCTTTCAGGTCTACTGAAGCCATCCAGTCTCCCTTGGACAAATTTTCTCTTATGGTTTGCAACATCTCCATCTTGAACCTGAGATATTTCACAAAACTGTTGAGATATCTCAGGTTTAGGACAGGACAGTAAGTCCCATTGTTTTTCAAGACAGTAAAGAATGTTGAGTAGACCCCCGCAAGAAATATTGATCTTGAGGAACCTCCTCCACTGCACCAATGTGTACTAGATATTCTCTCTCACACACAACTATTTCCCTTTTCTCCAGCACACTTGCTACTGGTGAGGAGACATAGCTGCATTTCAGCATCTTGTCGAACAATATCTTGTAACCCTGAGTTACTACCTGTAAAACCCACTGGTCTGATGTAATCTGGTTCCACAGGATACTGAACTGCAGCAATCTTCCTCCCACATAATTTTGTTGTTTGTCAGAACTGGGTTCTACTCTTCCGCTGAGTAGATCTCTCACTTTTCTCACCGACCTGTCCTTTTTTACCAAAAGATCCTGACCTTCCATACTGACCTTTTGGCCTATATCACTGCTGTTGACCGTATCTCAAATCCTGCCGTATACTGTTTCCTCTACTCCGAAAGGAATAACATGAATTTCAAAGTGATCTCCTTTCAGGCTTCTTTTTCTGCAAAGTAGGCATTACTTGCTCTTTTCTCTACTCTCAACTAGCACTTTTTCCAATGCTTGATCACCAAACAGCAACTCTCCTTTAAAAGGAACAAAAGCAAGGTTATTCCTGGATTTCTGGTCAGCATCCCAATGATGCAACCACAATGACCTTCTAGCAACAGTCACAGCATTTATATTTCTTGCCATAAATACCACAGAATCATAACTGGTATCTGCCACATACTCTAAGACTTTCTTAACTCTGGATAAAGCTTTCAAAGAAGACCGAGATTGTATATCCTCATCTTCTATTACCTCTTGAATCCACATCACAGCAGCCCGAGCAAACACAGAAGTTGCTACAGAAGCCCTAAAAGCCAAATCAGCTCTTTTTTCATCCATATCCTTTAACATAGCATCACCTTCTCGGGGAACCAGAGCCCCCGAAATAAGCACAGTTATCAGCCCATCTGCTACGGGGACCTTTAACAATTCCACATCCTTCTTTCCAAAAGAATATAATTTATTAGTATGACCGAAGAACTACGAGTATTCAAAGAAGCCTCCCATTCTACATGAAACTGGCACTGGCATATCAAATCCATGCATCTTTCTTTTTTTAATTACAGAAGCTATCTTAGCATCCTTTTCTTTTGATTCTTTTGACTGGTTTCTATCCTCATCCATTTCTAAACCTAATGTATGTAATACCCTTTTCAGTACATTTTTAAAGTTTTCTGCTTGAAACAATCTGACACTACCTAACTCCTCCACTTCCTCTGCTCCTGAGGAGCTGCCAACATCAGAATCATCTACCTCTTCTTGCATCTCTTGCATCATTCCATTCATTATTAAACTTTCTCTCTTTCTCAATACCAGATCTTTTCTTTTTCACAGGAATTTCTATATCTTCATCATGTTCATCAACCTGTTCACCTCACAGAGAATCCATCTTCCTTCTCTTTTGTACTGACTTCTTTGCTCTTTCTCTCTTTCCTTACTTGCTTCCATACTCGCAGTTCTTTCCAAGTTTTGGTTTACTCCCTCAGGCAACACATTCAATTTTAATGATGTTTGCACATTTAAATTATGCCTATCCATCACTGACTGAGAATTCATCAAGTTATATAATCTTCTATCAAAGAATCAAGTTCATTAGATGTATTAAACTGATTTCGTGAAAGTAAAATCATTGCATTTAATTCACTAGAAATAGTCTGTCTAATCATGTACTGCAAATCACTTATACTCAATGAATTCATCATAAAATTAGCCTCAGATGGAATTTACCTGGCCCAGTTGCCTTGTCTTAGCACTGGCCACCTTTTCTCCATTCCTCCCACATACTGTCTCTCAATTGGATTATTAGGCATTCTAACCACTTCTCTCTCACCCCCATTCCTGACAACAAATAGGTCTGGGGCTGTGTCCATAATGGAGGTGCCTTTCTCCTTGAACGAGACTCTTTCTGTTTCGCCACGTCAGCTGCTTCCTGCTGACCACGGAGAGCTGGGCATTTGAGTAACGACGCTCGCACGTGGACTTCCCAAGCGTTCTAACTTGTCCTCACCCTTTGGCTCTGGGCGTCTAGATGGACTAACTGTGCCTGCTCCAGAGATGGGTTTTCGCTCTCCAACAGCCCCTCCCACCTCCGTGGAATCTCCAAATTCAACATGGCAGCTTGAGGAAGCTTTTGTTGATTTTACCATTTTCTTAAGTTTAACTTTCTTTGGAAGTGGATCCTGACCCCATTTATGAGCAGTATTCACTTTCCTCTTTTTAACTGTTTTCTCCTTACTGTCTTTCTTTCCTAAATGCTTATTTCCCACAGCTCTTACCTCCTCCATGCCGCTTTCACTGGAATACTTTTCTTAAATCAGTTGCTTTACCTTCCCCAGAGACTGACACACTCACGATCATCTGAGAGGCATTATCGTTTCCATTATAATTAGGTTCTGACTCAGAGCCTCGCTGTGTGACGGGCATCTTAGGGGAGACATTTTTAATAATAGTCCTTCTTTCTTCCTCAGAGCCTCGCTGTGTGGCTGGCATCTGGAATTCCATCTCCATCGGCATCTTCCAAGTCTATTCAATCTCCAAAACCTGCTAACAGTTCTCTTTAACCACACACTAACAGAGAAAAGTGAAAACCTGTCCGGTTTGCTTGGCAGGAAAATTAAAACTCACGGCAAGAGAGTGGAGTCCTAACAGATTTAACTGATTTGGAATGTGGACTCCTGTCACGCAAGGAACAACCCAATCGTTGTGAATTGCTCCTCCATGCCGTCCCAAGAATACAAGGTACTCATAATTAACTTGCTGAAGTCCTTAGGAGATTTCATCTAAGTACATTATTCCATCTTAGCTGCCCAATATCATAGCTTTGTTCCAGCTGATTCATCTGTTTATATTCAACCAATTTTTTTCTGAGTCATTTTTAGCAACATTGTTCAATCAGCTGAAAACACAACAAAGATTTTGTCAATAAAGCGAACTGGGTGTTAAACCAGTGATTGATGAGAATACAGTGTTCATAACACCAACTTCCAGTGGAATGTATTGCTAAGACCAAGACTAAAATTCTGTTGCTACAGGATGAGGATTCCAATCAAAGATTTTATAGCTGAGTCAGTTCTGTTTTCTAACTTTGGATTTTTTTGAATAGAAACCATCAATGTCACTGAAATGCTGAAATTATTTAAAAATGGTGGACCTCATGCTCTGATTTTTAATTCAGAAAAATAAAGTAGGGGGACGGAATCCATTGCTCAATTGTCCTATAAGCTGAACCAAGACAAAACATAAAATTAACATTTACAGTACAAATCTGATATTAATAATGCTAAACTATCATTAAAATGCTAATGTAATTTTACTGTAACAACCTAATAGTTGCTTTAAAAGTTGTACCTTTTCTCTGTAGGATTTAGTCAAATATTCTGACAAGTCGTCATCTGGTACATTATCTATTTAAAAAAGAACAGAACAGAATTAATACAATAGAATTGACAGCTTTTCAAAACAATCTTATTTATGATCCCAATGAAAAAGAGCTTTAATAATGAGCAAAGCAATGAAGATGTTAGATCTGTCAGCTGGATGACCATCAGAGGCTTTCTTTATTTTGCTGACAAGAAATTTCTGTGAATACTTCACTTTTTCTTGTTATCTCAAGATTTTTAAGAGCTAACCAAGAATATGTTTAAAAAAGGCATATCATCATATCCTAGAACTGTTCCCATTTCTGAAGGTAAGTTTGGTAAGTTTGGTTTGAAAGTAAGTTTAGTCTAAAAACTAATCCTTGCAAATGAAAGTTAGTACATCAGAGAAACTACCACACAACCCTTTATGCACTTACAATCAACCTGTTTCTCATCTGCACTTGGAGAAGTGATTGCTGTTGGACAGAGCTTTCCAAACTTTTCATGTTGGTAACACACTTTTTTGACACACATCATTTTGTGACACAGTAATTCAGTTTTACTAGCAAACCAGAGATAACCAGAGGTGTTATCTAGGGTAGGGAAAGCCAGCCCCCTCCACCAATCCTGGCCTGCTGCTGTCATTCTTGCCGTCGCTCTTGCTGGCAGCAGAGAGAAAAGCAGCCCCCTCCCATCCGTTTCTTGTCTGGTTCCATCATTCTCGCCAGGGAAAAGCCTCAGCAAGAGCAATGGCAGTGGGCCAGGCTGGAGGTGAGGTCTTTCTGGGCCGGGGAGGCGACACACCAACACACTACAGGTAACACATTAATGTGTTGTGACACACCATTTGGAAAGCCCTGCTGTAGGAGAACTGGGCCCTATGCTTTGACTAAGCTGGTCCTTACTGAGACCACAAACTATGGTCTAGGCAGAGATTATGCATTGCCAATAATTGCATCCTCCTCTTTAATACTGAGATGTGTTATCAATATATAATAAAGCTCTAGCCAGAATGTATCACTTCAGAGATCACATCACCATATTAAAAACAATGTGCATTTAAAAACCCAGTATCTGAGAAAGAGACTCCAGACTACTCTTTCCCTGACATGCTAGAATTTTACCGTCTGAAGGTTTTATCAATATGAAAGAGTTCTCAGGCATGAAATTCAACCACATAAATCAGAGAGACTCCAGCACTGAAGGTATGATATGACTACGCTGATTATGTAGCTTCCTTCTTAGTAAAGTGCTACAAACCAAAATATTTTGCCACAGTAAACTTGAAGAAACAATCATCAACCTACCTGAAACCAAGGGCTGCATGTTGAATAACTCTGCATTGTAGACTTCCATTTGCCCAGAGTTCTTGTCTAACACACCAACAAAGTATCTAAGGGGAGAAAGAGCTCAGATTGAAAATAGGTCCATTTCAGCAGCTTTGGGAACATAGGTTGGTCTCTCTTTTGTTAGTTTAGTTAATTAGCAGTCTTTGCCTTTGGTAGCTGTTTTTATTTTTAAAGTATTTTTGACTGCTGGTGTATTAGTTCTGTATTTCAGGGCAGGGGGTGATGGATATTATGACTCAAATTGTAAGTTCAACTAAAAATAGCTTATAGGCTTCCTTGGGTCTGTTTCTAGAGCAAAAGGTAAGCTAGAGCTATGAGTTGGCTCTCCCTTTCTGCCCCTTCACAGCTACTCTTCCTGCTGACTGAGACAGAATGAGAAAAACAGTATGGCCTGCTCTGTTGATTTTGTGAAGACCACTACTTGGCTTCTAAAGCTGTCTCCTCAAGTGACTCTGGTATATGAATTGTTCTTATTCTTCCTCTCCTTATAGTGTGTCCATGATATTAGTAAGTAACTACCTTAAACTGTAACCCCTTTGAGTGCCCCAGTAAAAAGATAGTACAGAAATCCAATTAAAATTATAGACAATTTGCAAAACACAAAGCACAAACAACAAGAAAATAAACTATTGAAGAGATACAAGCATCATTTTGTGGTATTATGCTCTTGACACATGCTCAGACACCCGGTTTCATAGCCCACTTGCCCTTAAGGCATACTATCCCATTTGTCTCCAGGTAGCTCACAAACGCTTCATTTAACTCACTGTCTTTCTTTAACTCTACTTGTTGTCTTGAACTAACTTATGTTTGTAATTTTTTTAAAGTTTATGACTGGCTTCAATGCTAGTAATCAAATTAAAGCAAACATACGGTTACACCTATATTTGACACATACACACACACACATATATTGTACCTGCATAGAGTGTTGCATTTCAGGACGCCTTCACCAAAATTATTTCCTATGTAAGAGAGCCTTTCTGTTTCTGCATTCTAAAAAGAAAGAAAATGAAGCAGTGAACTACAGATAACTTATTTTTGTTAGACAAAAACAGCTTTTTAAATCACAGTAAATACTCCAAAACCTCAGAGTTTTTTCCACCACACAACGGGAACTCACTGGTCTCAAGCCTATTCAAGATACCTTAAAGCAGGGCTTTCCAAATCGTGCGTCACCTGAAGTGTGTAGGCGTGTCGCCAACAATTTTGGAAATGTATGTTATTATTTATAAAATCATATATTTTAAAAAATATATGAAAGGTTTTCATGAGATATGTTGTGTCCCGATACATTTTGTTATTACAATTTATGCATGTGTCTGTACCTCTTATGAGGGGTCAGTTTAACCTCTGCTTTGCTAGTAAAACTGAATTACTGTGTAGCGAAATGATGCATGTCTAAACAAATGTGTCACCAACATGAAAAGTTTGGAAAGCTCTGCCTTAAAGGAATGTGGTATGTGTGGGGGCCTAGTAAGCAGACATATAATTTTTCTCTATTTCTTTTCCTCTCTTCGCTTCCCAGTCAAAGGCCTAGTGAGTTCAACTGATACTCAACTGGCTAGAAACACACAAGTCAGTCTTGCCAATGCACTCTAACATGGTGATAATGTTTGGGTTACCCTGAACCTTCAAAAAAAAAAAAAAAATGTAGTGCCAGACCTAAAATATTAGGTCTTCATGGACTACCCTGAGTAGGCTACACAATTTCTGGGAAGCTCTGAATCAGCCTTCCACCCCCCTCACATCAGGAAGAACACCACGAAATCCAGTTCTTACATATGGAAAGAGAAAGACCCTTTATTGTTAAAAGGAGGGGTTTTTATAAGTTAGGGTGACAATGACAATGATCTTATAAAGCATTCCACACATGTGCAAGAATCATTACTTTCTCAGGGACAAACTTCTGACACCTGGTTGCTAATAAAGTAACTTCTGGTTAACAATTGACATTGAACCCTGAATCACACATGTACTAGCTCAGCAGCAAAGAATAAGAAATATTGTTACAGAGAGCACTGGGAACCCAGGCATTGATTTTGCCAATTAATGTCAGCATAATCTTAAGTAAGACAAAGGGCTGACAACAGGAACAACCTTTAAAACTGACTAAAATCCAAAATGGAGAAACTTTAGTTAAGCAAATGCTGAGAGACAGAGAGTTCCTTTAGCTTGGACATTTAAAGCAGACAATACCTACTGTGAATTGAACTGTCCAGGGTGCTGATTCTTTAACAACACTGCGGAGTAGACCAGGGGAAAGATGGGGAAGCACAATCTATTTTGTCTATACTTTTTTACTGCTTACAATAACATGGTGACTTTCATACACAAACATATGCCTGAAGGCTACTGTCTGTTCTTCTTTGGGTTTGGATGGCAACTTCCGTCCCTTATTAAAAGTATGACATACACTTGTGGTGCTTAGCCTTTTCTTTACCAGGGACCCCCAGTAAATATAATGTGTTGTTGGGGTCCCCAAGACTAAACTCAAGATTTAAATATTCAAATATTTATTTATTTATTAAAAGCTTCTGGAGACCAGGATTCAAATCCCTGCTGAGACACTGGGTGACGATGGAAAAGTCACATTCTCTCAGCCACATAGGAAGGCAAAGGCAAACCCCTCTGTGAAAATGCGGCCAAAAAAACCCTGTGACAGGTTCCCCTTGGGGTTGTCATAACTCAGAAGTAACTTGAAGGCACACAACAACAAAGCGTCACTGACAAGGAGGGTTTTTTTAAAGTCACCATGTCTCTCTTGTTTGAAAACTAACTTATGGCAATCCTAAGGCAAGATTTATTGCCTTTGCTTTTCTCTGAGGCTGAGAGAATGTGACTTATCTGAGATGGGTTTCCATAGCTGAGTGATGATTCAAGCCCTGGTCTCCAGAATCATAGTTTGGGCACATGTGCATGCCTGCCATTGTGTCCCCTTTGTCAGGGCCATGACAGCAGGGGGTATGGGCACTGAGGAAGGCGTGTGTGTGAGCCCAAACTGCTCCCTCCTTTGCAAACAAGAGAGCAGTCTGGGCATGCCCATACACCTGGTGCTGTGTCCCTCAGTGCCCACACCCCCTGCTGCCACGGCCCCGTTGCTGCCGCTGCTGCTGGCTATCCAGCAGCAGATCTTTGCAGACCCCCTGTGAGGGCTCCATGGATCCTCAGGGGTCCCTGGACCCCAGGTTAAGAATCACTGACATACATATATTTCTATTTTCAAAAATCACCCCATGGCATAGACAGGGGCTTTTCACCATATTATGCTATATGACATTACTGATGCCATAGTTATTAGCATGGCAGGCCTATAAAACCTATGCTGCCAAATTTCACACAACACAACTGGCCACACTAGCTAGGTGATTCTGGGAGCTGGAGCCTGAAACACTAACTTTTCCAGAGTATACCCTATCTTTAGTACTTGCTCAGGTGAATCCAAACCTCTCTCTTTAAATATCAGTTCCACTAAATTTAATGACACTTACCACTGTACAAATGAATTTCAGGCTGCAACCTTAACATGATAAATACATTGACTGGGAAAGGTAAAGCAGACTACTCCTGCTTAGGTCTTCAAAAGCACTTTCCAGAGGTTTCTCTTTATTACAGTAGAGTAAAAAAAAATGTGATATTTGCAGATTAAGATACACTCTGAAAACAGTGCAATGTTATATCTGTTCAAGTGTGTGCCAGTCGGCAAACTGCAAAATCAATTTTCATCTTGAATACAATTCATCTTGAATTTGCTTTGAGAATCTGTCATCTGTAGCATGCAGTGAGGCTTTTTAAAGATTATGCTGACATCTTGTGGTCTTATACCCCAAAGACTTCAGAGATATATAACTGAGATTTTGAAGTCATACATCATAGTTCTAAAATTTACTACAAACAACCTTATAAGTTGGTTGAGCAGCATGTGGTGTGCAAAGGAACAAATCTAATATATAAAAGTCAAAGTCTGTGAGTTTGTCTGTGTCAGGCAGGCAAAAATCTCACACGATTGGCTGTGTGAGGCTAGAAGACTTCATATGATTGGCTGGCTGTGACTATTCTATGGAATCCTTGGGTTTGCAGTTTAGGGAGGGGCCTTTAGAATTCTCAGCCAGAGAGCTCTTGGACCTCAGGCCAGTTGCTATAGACACGAGGCCTAACAGCAAAGAGAAGGCCAGTGTATTCCCTCAGGAACCCAATCTCTGTATATTAACAACCCTGAATACAGATTGGATTGGGGAATATGAGGAAAAGTTACAGTAACTAGACAGGACACTTTGGGGAATTAGAGACATAGGATCTCAAATCTGTGTACTTCAACCACATCTAGCTCCTAAGGTAAGGTAAAGTAATTCCTAAGGCATTTCTAACAAGTATTACCTATGAGAAAATAAAATCCTGGGCAATGCCAGAAATATACGCTAGTAATAAGATATTTGTTGTTGTGTGCCTTCAAGTCATTTCTGACCTACGGAAACCCTAAAGTGAACCTATCACCGGGTTTTCAGGAGCTGAGAGTGTTCGACAAGCCCAAGATTATCCAGCGCATTTCCATGCCTGAGCAGGGAATCAAACCTTGGTCTTTAGCCTAATGCTCAAACCACTACACCACGTTGGCTCCCACATATCAATATAAATATAATTTAGCATGTCTACACAGAAATTTAACAAAATCGTTACACTGAAAAGTAAAAATTTGGCAAACATAGTTTGTTCCAGTGTTTCTGCATCATGACAGGAGACAATGCACCTACTCAGCTTGTCTCCTCTATAAAACTATGGCCATTTCCACACCAGACTGTTATAGCACTATTATTCCACTTTCAACATCCTATGGAATCCTGGGGTTTGCAGTTTAGAGAGGGGGCAGCTGGAAAGTGGAATAATAGCACTATAACAGTCTAGTGCGGAAATGGCCTATGAAATGAACAGGCAGATTTCAAAAAAACACATTTCAAGCTTGTTATACAGCTGTCTAATTTGCAGGTTACAGTCACATCTAAAGAAACAACACAACAGAGGGGGAATGTATGTACATGCCATTTCTTTTAACATATTTTTTCATACATGGATGCTGCATAATCTCTAGGTTTTGTTTTAAGTAATGCAAAGAAGCAGTTAATGTTCCCAGATTCCATGCGTGGCAGCATTCCCATGTCTTAAACAGGGAAGTGTCACAAAGAGGTCAGAAAGGATCACCCCATCACCAGAATATATAACAGCTAAAGCCACAGCTGTGAAATTTGAATCAGCTATTGAATTATGAAAAACAAAGTCTACAATCTTATCCATATCTAATGGGAATAAATGCTACTGAGCACTGTGGATTTTACCTGAGGAGACATGAATAGGACTGTTCTGTAACAAAACTAAAGTCTGATAATAAAATCATCAGAGCTTTATTTAAGTCTCCTTAAGCTTAACAAAGGAAAAGTCGGGGTGGGGGTGTAGTAAAATGAATACATTTAGGCCATTTCCACACTAGACTGTTATAGTGCTATTACTGCATTTTCAACATCCTGTGGAATCCCTGGGGTTTGCAGTTTAGGGAGGGGTCTTTAGAATTCTCAGCCAGAGAGCTCTTTGGCCTCAGTAAACTACAATCCCCAAAATCCACAGGAGACTGAAAGTGGAATAATAGCACTATAACAGTGTAGTGTGGAAATGGCCTTAGTGTTCACCACCCCCTCAGTCAATCAGGAATGCAAGCTTGCAGTATAGGAAACCTACTTACCAAAGTTACTTTCTGCTTCTTTCTCGGGTTTGTGGTATCTTTGCTTTTGTACAATCTGAAAGTCATATTTTCAGAACTCTTCAGTTTGCCATTTGTGAACTGAACTGTGAATGAGAGAAAACCAAGTTAAGGAAGACTCTCTAAGAGCTAAAGCCTTTAAGCCCATAACTGCTTTGCCATGCTTAAACCCTCTGAAAAGGGGAGAGTGTTCGGACAAACTAGCATCAGTATTGGATTGTGACCGATATCGAAAAGCTTCTGCCGGTACCAAAGAGCATCCCATGGACAGCGTCTTTTTACAGGTCTGCATTGTACCCAACCGAATTTTAGCGCAGCTCATTATCGTGTTAACTTCGGTTTCCTACTGTCCATTTCACTTGGCTGAGGACATCATCCGCTGTCTTAAACTGGCGCTGAAGTCCGAAAATATACTGTATCAGCAGCTCGGGAGATCAGGAATTCTTCCTCCTAAGCCGGCAACACCGCCACGTGTTTGATCTCTTATAAGGGTCCATGGCGCAAAAGCAAAACTCGCATAGAGCGTAATGAGGAAGAACGCAGCAAAGCCACCAAGAGCGATCGTGTGAACGCCTCCCCGCAGGCTGGGGCCTTACCGAGAGGGGCGTTCAGCCCTTCCTGGGGATCCCCTCGGTAGCACCACCGCGCCTCCGCAGCCATGGCCAGGGGCGCCTGCGCGGCCGCGGCCCACCGCTCTCCGCGCGGCCGCTGGCCGGAGGGCCCAGGAAGAGGCGGAGCCTGGAGCCGAGGCAAGGCTCTTCCGTCTGCGACGCCGAACCGAGCCTCTCTCGCCATCTGCAGACGGGAGAGAGGCGCCGAGCAGCGAGGAGTCGGGGGCTCGGGAGGTCCTGCCCGCGGAGAAGTCGCGCTACCCAGAACGTCATCTCCAGCCGGCGAGGACCGCGCGCCCTTCTCCCGTTCATCCGGGAAAGGCATGCTCAGTGCCATGTGATCCAGTCCACGGCCATATATTTGCACTGAATTTCTCGTTGACAAACTGCAGGTGAAAACTCCCACCATTTACACCCCCGTTGCCCCAGTTTTTAAGCTTGGGTGAAGCGGAAACCAAATTGTTGAAAGCCTCATTTCTTACCCATCTCACCCCAAACCCATTGCTTTCCCTTTCTTCCTCTCTTATATTTTTACCTCCTTAGTTGGAACCTAGCAAAAATCCCAAAACTAAGGGCTACAAAATCTGGTTTCCTGGGACAGATTAGCATCTATGGCCATTTCCACGCTAGACCGTTATAGCCCTATGATTCCACTTTCAACATCCTATGGAATCCTGGGGTTTGCAGTTTAGGGAGGGCCCTCGAAGGGGCCCTTAAAGGCTCCTCCCTAAACTGCAAATCCCAGGATTCCATAGGATGTTGAGAGTGGAATCATAGGGCTATAACGGCCTAGTGCGGAAATGGCCATATGAAGTCCTCGGTGTAAAACGCAGAAGGACCATCGGGGTTCGAAGGATACCTCTCTTTGCACGCTGGCCTTCCCCCCATAACACACTTTGCAATTCCCCAACTCTGCAGGTCTGAAAAATGTGAGCAGTAGTCTTGCAAAATCCATGACTAGGCCTTATCCAGCTGAATAATGTTAAAAAAAAAAAGTGTTGGTTCTTTAGCACTCCATATTAATAACTCAGGAAGTTAATTCTGGAGAAGTTGTTATGCTGAAATTCCAAGTCAATCACTTGTTAAAGATAAATTTATATAGCCCCATTTTGTTGACAAATTTTCGAGTTATTTCACAATTTAATTGATTTTAATCCATTCCTTCCTGACCAAACCCAACAGTTCTGAAGTGGGATCTCCACCCTTCAACAAAAAAGAGTGTTAACTCTTAAGACCTGCAGTTTTTTCTTTATTGCATTTTTTCCAAGATACCATATAAATGCAGAATATGATAGAAAAAGATTTTGGTTTCTGGGAATCTTTTTAATGGCAAGTTTCTAAACTGTTATGGATGTAAACATTCACTTGTAACTGTGAGCAAAGTTAAGTGGAAATCAAAGGGGTATGATGTAATCCTTACTTAAACAATACTTCATGAAACATGAACCATTGTTGAACTAAACTTTCCTGAACATCTACAAGTCTAGACTATAGCAGTACAAAACTAATTTTCATTCCTGAAAACCTGGAAAACCTCCTAATCCTTGTAAATATTTAGATGGCAATACTTGTGACTTTGTGAGAAATGCTGAGCAGAATTTTAGAAGCCAGAGAAATACCTGAGGTTGTACACTGTTGCAATGATGTTTAACATGCTCCAGTGGCAATTGTCTCTTGCTGACTCTCATGATAAACTGAAGAACAAATTATACAAATAAGAACAAATCATGTAAAAATGTAAAAATATGTAAACCTATATAGTATCTAGATGGCAGAATTCAGCTTCTCTTGGTAGACTTTTAAAAATTCCTATTGGACTTGATTACAAGGACTACTTTATACGTTACTTTTTAGCAGACTGAAGACAACATCATTAGACACAGCAAAACAACTTCTATTGTTCAAGGCATTAGGAACATGAATACTTCTTCAACGAATATGGATAAGTTTCTTATAATATTTTTAAGGAATTGCAGGAAGAATCTATCCATAGATTTGGATTTAATGGTGTCACAGACAGACAGACAACATCCAGTTCTTTATTGTAACTTCTAGTCACAGAGAGGCAATTAATCAGTATCTGATGACAAATTTGGACTGAATGAGGGTGAACAAGTTGGTACTCAAGCCAGAAAGAAAGTATTTTGTTGGTTGTAGATGTAGTACCGATGATTCTTGGTTAGCTATTCATACTGTTCTGGATGTGGTTGCACGTGACTTGAAGCAACACATTTGTGATTTGGAAGTTCTCCTGGATCAAGACCTGCAACTGGATCCTCAAGTGGTGGCAGTGGCCAGGACTATTTTATAACCACGGTACCTTGTAAGTGACATGCTCCTATTCCTAAAGACATCAGAGGAAGTTTCTGTCATTCAGTCAGTCATGCTCATCATTTTCATGATAGATTGCTGTAGGGACAGCCAGTGGATCTGTTAGTGTGGGATAGCAAATCAATTGTCAGATTTTATGGCTATTCCTTCTGCAGTTACTCCAGGTTGTATGGGGGACTCTCCCAGTGCTGAACTTTTTGTCAGAAACTGAGTCCAGCTTGCGGATGGCTTCCATACAACTTGGAGCACTTGCAGGAGGCGTGGCTGTGTGAGAGTGGATTCATAACGCTTGTGATAATCAGTCCACTGGACATACCTGTTTACTGTATTGTGATTTACCTAAAGCTATAACTGATGAATGCCAGTTGAGGTAGTGGCTTGAGCATTAGTCTACCACCCTGGAGACTGGGTTTCAGTTCCCTGCTCAGCCATGGAAATCCTGGGTGGTCTTGGGTGCATCACATCTCAGTCCCAGAAAAAACAAACAACAAGAACAAAAATCACCTGAGTAGGTTCGCTATAAGTCAGAAATGACTAGAAGGCACACAATATAACTCATCCAGAATTCAGCTATGAGCATTCTGATGGGAACTGTAGTTTGTTGTAGTTTTAGGCTGAATCTTACCTTGTTTTGTGATATACTTATATGCTTTGTATGCCATCTTATATGCTTAGAATAAAAAAGGCAGAATATAAATGCAGTTCATAAAATAATGCAGAATCTGTTCACCAAAACTATAGGGCATGGGCAATAATGCATATGCAACAAAATATACATAGTAGGACTATATAGAGAATCTTGGACTTGGTACTTTTTTCATAAATCATTAAGATCCTTCTACACAGGCAAGAAACCACACAAGTTTTACAAGAAATAACAAAGCACAATAATTAGATCTGTAACATAGAAATGTATTCTCGGAAGTATCAGATTCATCGCCACTTCCAAAGTCTCATTTTTTCTACATGCTTTAGGGTGGGTAACTTTGACAGTCTAGGAGCAATTTTTTTGTACCCAGAACTATGCAGAGACTACATGGATTGTCAAAAAAGCAGAACAAAACCCTCAAAGTGGCCAGAAGTGAATTTTCATTGAGAAAAAAAGTATTGTTTGATGTTTAAAAGTGTATGTGTGAGAGTGGGTGCATACTATTTAAAATTCAAGTTTCTTTTCTAAAAAAATTGGAATTTTAAAGGAATTAACAAAGAAGGGGGGAAGGGAAGGAGCACATAGGATATTTAGTGTGGTCTAGGCATATATATTAATATAAGCTGACTGCATTTCCAAAAACACATTTTCTTGAAGATGATATCTATAAAATACTTAAAAGACATGTTGACAGAGAAGCATTAGATTTTTAAAATTGTGGCCAAGAAAGGGGAGTGCAAAGATGTGGTGCTTTGTCTGTCTTTGCTTTAGGGAACGACTCAATCAAGGAAGCCATGACCTCGAGTCCACAAGACCTGAGCAGGGTTTTTTTGCATAAATGGAAGCCACCTTGATGGCATATGACAACAATCAGTAGCTTGGGGCAGCTTTAAACGCCATTACACTCTAGAACGGGACTCATAGAGGATGGGACTATCCGACAGTAACGACAGAGTTGCATGTGTGTGCCTTTGAGTTGCCTGCCAATTTATGGCGACCCCATGAATTTCATAGGGTTTTCTTAGGTAATCCTAAGGGGTGGTTTTGCCATTTTCTTCCTCTGAAATACGGCCTACAGCACGTCGTATTTGCTAGTGGCCTCGCTTCCAAGTATAACCATAGCTGACCCTCCTTAGCTTCCAAGATCAGACAGGTCCTGGTGCCTTCGGGGTATTTAGCCCACTCATGATAAGAGATACATGCCTCTATTCTGTATTTGCGGTTGAGTAAGAGGGTGATGCCAGGCTCATAAACTGCTTGTGGGTCCCCAGAGAGAACTGGCTGACCCTTGTGTGGAGCTAAGGAAACAGTGAGTCCTTCGGTCGTCTTGTGCTGTGCTCACTTATAAAGCGACCCAACACAGGCATCCGCGACGTGCGACCTCGCTCAAGCGCCGCTCTTCCCCACACTGAAGTCACTCTCACCAGAGCTCTGAGGTAAGAGGCGAACGGTTGACCCGTTTCTGTTCCTCCCGCCCCCTCTTTGTCGGCTGCCAATGAGATTTCTCGACCCCCTTACTCGCGACCTCATTGGCCAGAGGCCGAACATAGACGTCTCTAGTTGGGATTCTTGAGTCCCTAACGAGTTCAGCGGACAGGAGGTCGGCGCCTAATAAGACAACGTCATTTCCGCCCGGGAGTCTACTGAAAGAAAGTACAACCATACGGCTTGCCGAAGGCGGGGACTCTGGCCACGGCTGAGCCCGCCCCTCAAAGAACGGAAGGAAGGACAAACGGACGCCACCCGAGCCAAGAACAACGGGTGTCCCTCCCTCCCGGAGATACGGGGGCGGGGGGCTCGGGACGGGAGGGGGCTCCTGCCGCCTTCTCTTCCAGCGCAGGTGAGGCCGCTAGCATGTTAAAGCGCGCTGCCCGGTGATTGGGCAATGACACGCAAGTGTCTGTTGGGAGCGCGCGGGGAAGGGGCGTGGCAGGCAGTGGCGGGCGCGCTGCCTTGCGATTGGCTGCGGGGCGCGCGAGAGGGGCGGTGGGAGGCAGGTCGATGCGTGCTGCGGTTGGATGGCCGCGGGGGTGTTCTTCGCGAACTCGAACGCGCGCTGAGGGAAAACTCTAGTGGTGAGGCGCGCGCGGGGACGTTCCGAGCGCGCCCCGTCGCGGGTTGGTTGGCCGAGAGGGCCCAGCTGGCTGATCCCTTTTCAGGGCGGCCGGGTCTTTCTTTCTCTGTCTCCGTCCCTCGAGGAAAGGGGGGGAGTGGTTTCCACGCAGGTGCGCATGCTCCGTGGTGGTCCGAGGGGCGGTGTGGTTGTGTGACAGACGTCGATGAGCCTGTCAGCGGAGCGGGAGCGCGAGGTTGCTCCTGCGGGCGCCACGCCCCCTTTCGCTCCCCTCCCCGGGCTCCCTTCGAGGGCGGGGCATGGACTGGTGAGTAACCTGAGGCGGGGGGCGCCCCCTGGCTGGGAGGGGCCGCGGTGTCGCGCTCTGCCGCCTAAGGGGGCAGCGGGGAGGCAGGGCTGAGAGGCCAGGGTTGGGGCCTTCATTGTGTGGCTGTTGGCCTCTCCTCTGGAGGCAGGGTGTTCCCAGACCGGCACAGTTAGACTCCTCCTGCCTCCCGCTTCTTTTGGTACGAGAGGAAGGTCCTTGTTTTTGAAAAGCGTGGCCAAAAGGGTATTTTACTGCCCTGGGAGGGAACAGTTATTAGGAACAGGCAAGCCAGGTTTGATAACAGGCTATACAGGGAACTATTGATTCCTCTAAAGCAATCATTCTCAGCCTCTGGTCTCGCAAATGCTTTGGACTTTTATCTCCCAGGAGTCCTGATCCTTCGTTGTGCTGATTGGGGTTTCAGGTACTTGACATCCAAAACATCTGGAATTACAAGGCGATTGTGATGCCTGAAGGCAGGGAACTGTCAGATTAACAATTTGTAAGCTGCTGTGAGAGCCAGTGTGGCTGAGGAGCAGGGACTAAATACCCTAAATATGTAAATAATTAAATAAGAACCACTGCTCAAGATCAAAAGTAGGCAACTTATGGGCCTCCAGATGTTGGACTTCATTTCCCATGATCCATCACTACCGACTGTCCTAGTTCCAAAATCTGGAGGACCATGGTTGCCACCCCTATGTCTTGGCTGCATCAGGGAGGCTTGCAGAGTCAGAATATGGAAGATGGGGAGCAAAAGTATTCCTCCTGAATGAACCCGGCTAGTCATTGCAGTTTATGTTTAATGTGTGTGATGACAGATGGGGATAACAAAGACGAGACTTCTGCTTTGTAGCACCTAAAATTTGGAGCATCCTCTTGAGGCAGGTCTGTCTTTTCCAGGGGAGTGCTCTCTGTACTCTTCTGGACTGCAGTCCCAGCTAGCATAGCCAGCAGTGAAAAATGCTTGGGGTTGAAGTCCAGCAGCATCTGGAGGGCCATATGATCCCCACTCCTGATCAAATGTCATTACACTTGATGGACACTTAAAAGGCTGTTTGCCATTTTTGAATTCTTTGGGGTTGAATCATGAATAAGATCTTTGCTAGAATTTGTTTTAGTTTGATTTTTAAAGGCCCTTCTAAACATTCTTTAAAGATTCTTTGAATTGTTGTTTTTAACCATGCCATCTTTAACACAATGCTGGAAAGGCAAAATAGAAGCAGCAGCAGTAAATAATGTATATGAATGTTCATGAGGTGATAAAGAGGAGACAGAGAGAGAAAAAATTTAGCAGCAACTTTAACACTAATTGATTATATTGACATGAACTTTTGTGGCTTTCAGTCCACTTTCCCCCATTCCCTTTTTTATGCTGTAACAGACTGCTAGCACAGCAGTATTTTTCAGAACTGTTACATGTGGTGATAGTCTCTGAACAGATTTTTAAACTTTTCAAGTGAAACAAAAAAATAAAACCCTACCCAACTCTATATCTGTACTCAAATTGGGTTGCAGAGAATTGATAATTCACGTTCCAAGTGAGCCTTAGGATTCTTGCAACCCCAGTTTATGCAATTTTTATATTTTTGAAGAACAGAACCAGGGTACTGGCATACATGGCTCTTTGTAAAAAATTGTCCCTGGGGGACCTAATCTTGCTCTTTGCTTGAGGGATATTTGCATCTGTTTTTCAATGAATGGCAGTTTAATCTCATGTTAACTTCAGCAGTAAAGTAACATATGCAGTAAAATAGTGAAGTTCCACTTGTGCTGTCATTTTAAATGTAGGATAAGTGGGTAGTTTTCCTTACTAGGTTGTCCCTAAGTGGAGAATAAAATAGCTGCTGCTTCAGATTCCCTTTCATGGACTAAGAAAGTGTGGGTGATAATGCCTTTAAAAAGCACTCTGCCCACCAGTCCTGTCTGAAAGGATAGAATAAGTTATACTCCATTCCAGGGCTTTCTGCAAGTTTCTTTTTCTGGGTGAGAGGCTGCAGAAACCATAGTATGCAGACATGTAGTGTTATCCCAGAGCACCTGTGTAATTTATGTTGGAGTGGTAAATTCATTGTAATAGTTCTGTTGTATTGCATATTTTCTTAGTAGGCACAGTGGTCTATTGTTATCAAGGTCTCTTGTCTCCTAGAAAGAGTGAACCGTTTCACAGTAATTTCTGCTGTGTTGTTCGTCTCCTCATATATACCTGTCTATAAATACATTTCTTGGATGGAAAATGTTTTTGAAATGAACAGCATGTAATGATAAGAAGTTGTCTTACACTGAACCAGCTCATTGATCTGTCTAGCTCAGTATTTCCTTCACTGATGGCAGCAATTCTTCAGGATTTCTGAAATGGTCTTCCTCAGTCATGCTTAGATTAGCAAAGGATTGAATCTTGGCTCCAGAATATGCGTTATCCCACTGATCTTAAACACCTTCTCTTTCTCAGAAGGATGGAACATGAAAAAGGGACTGTAATTAAGGTCTGGATGAGATTATGGAAATAGTGCAGATACTCTGCAAGAAAACCACACAAATATGCAACATACCTCTTTCCCAAAAAGTGAGAATGATATACAGGTAGTCTATCAAATAGTAACACTAGGAAGGATATGAAAGACTGGAAGTGATAGAATTTTTTTAAAAATGAAATTGGGCAGTGCAGGGACATCTTCTGTTGTACACTGACCATCAAAATAATATGGAAGGGACAACAACACTGTTACCAGGTTAGAAAAATACACAACTAAGTTTGATTCTAGAGGCCCTAAATAAATGTTTATAAATTATGTAATTATGCTATTAAAATGTATTTGAGAGGGTTGGGACTGTGTATGCTGCTTTAAGCTCTTGGGAGATAAAAAGGGGTAAAAATATAATAATTAAATAAGAATTAAAATGACTTCTACCAAGCCTGAATAATGAAAAATAATAATGAAAAATAATGATTTTTCATTTCCCCTAAATCTCAGTTCTGGGATATTAATCATGAAAATAAATAGGAATGCTGAAATAAGCAATTTCAACTGGAAGATTTAAGCATAGAAGTGGGGGGGTATTTTCGAGATAAACTTTCAATAAAAATTATACAAAAAATAAATAAATAGGAATGCTGATCCTTGCAACTTAATGCCAGTGATTTACAGAATTTACGTAATGTGACAATTGCAGATAACAGAGCTAGCTTAAGAATTACTAGTAGAGTCTTGCAAGCATAGGAAATATTTGAATGATTAACCAAGGTGATCAAAATGTGCCTACACTTATCAAACCTTTTCCCTTTAAACATTACAGGTGATAAAATGGGGCTATAACGGTTTGATTGCTTCTGTTTTCCCCAATGTAGAAGTGTCTTTTAAGTCAAATAGGTCGGAAAGCAAAATTCTTTATCCAGAAGATGATCAAAACCACATCTGTACTTCTAAACAAAACAAAACAAAACAAAATGACACATGAATCTGTCTGTTCCACTTCAGTTGCATGCTAAAATTGTTAAAAACAAACAAAACAAGAATGATTACAGCAAGTTTGGCATAATATCTTACCTTGGCATACAGAGCACCCATGAAAAAGTCAACCACTTTGACAGTTAACTACTTGACTCTTAAGGACATCAGCTTTGTGGTCCCAAATGATACAGTCCACTCACTATAAATACATACATACATACATACATACATACATACATAAATAAATAACAGGTCTTCAATTTTGTTTGAAATTTTAACATATCTGTAGATGGCACAGGAAGCATACTGGCATAGAAGTTGTGCTATCGAAAATTAATTCTTGGAGATAGCTGGGTGGCAGTTGTCGAAATCAACCTGACACATGTATTGGTCCAGGGATCCTATGCCAAGCACTTGTCACCTCTTGCTGCTGCCATTCCCTTGCTGCCCACTGATGGAGAAACATCTTTCTGTTTAATTGGCAATCTTGTCATATTCCTGTTGTTATAAATTGGTGTAAGAATTGGTGTTCTTAGTTTTGATTTGTTTTAGCAGTTTAATGGAAGGGTGCTCTTCAATATATGCAACTGATATTTTGAGCCGGAAGTAGAATGAAGATGTATCAGAAATGCCTTTTTCATGGCATGGATAAAATTCAGTGCAGTAATGAATACTGTAATCTGCTTATATTAGGATTGCTGTCCTATATAATTTCCTGAATTTAATAGCCCACTTTCCTCTCTTTAGTTACTTCTGTATAACACTCAGACTGGATTTTCAGTGTATTTTGATAATTAAGCACACTCATTCCTTTTGGAATTGAAAAGAGAGGAGGACTTTAGTTTTTTAATAACTAGTTAGGAGGGACATACCTTTGCAAGTGGTACTTAGCATGCAGAGGAAGCACAGCCACACAACCCACAATATCATTTACACAATAATTAAAGATAAAGCTCTGTTGTTGTTTACACCGGGTCATTTGTTCTTCCCTCCTCTTAGAACAGAAACTAAAGTAATCCATATATGGTAGCTGTGATACTCCTACGTGTGAGTCCCAAACCACCAACTGAAGATAGAATGTAGCAGGTTAGAAGACTAGGCTAGACTGTAAGAGCTGTGATCACCAGTCTTTTGGGATGGAATCACTTGAAGTTCCTGATGCTCACTCTTGTAGAACTAGTAACAGTTTAATTAACAGCATCTGGGCATCTAGAGTATTTTTAAGCAGCAATATTGCAACAGTTTCATAGCTGGAGGGTCGCTAAGTGTGTTGGACTACAACTCGCCTACTCTTTAGGTAGCATTGGAAATGATGAGAGTTGTGCTCCAACACAGTTGGAGAGCACCAGGTTGGTGAAGACTGATCTAGGCTATTTGATTTAAAGTATTTTTACTGCCTAAGAAAGAAAGAAATGGGTATTTTTAAAAAGATACTCAAAAGAAAATGTAGCTGTTCTAGTCTGACTTTTCACAGTAGTGCAAGCCACAAAAACTCTTCAAAAAACTGACATATTTGCATCAACAGTTAGGTGGAAAGGTGGCTTGTTTAACATAGAGGAAGAGGCAAAACAAAAGACACCTAAAACCGAAAATTTTAAATAATCGTGCAAAGCTTATCAGCTGTGCTAATGAATAGTGAAGCAACATACACATGATTTGGAATAATTCCTGACTAAAAAATTTTACTGATAGATTTGGTGAAGAATCTTGAGAAGTGCACATAATTTTTGAGTAGCTCTTGAGCCACGATTGGTTCCATTGTGCATACTCCAATAGTTAAAATACTCTGAATTTCCTAATGAAACCTAATCTTTACCTTCTTATTTTTATTTCCTACTAACTTAACATATTTTGGCTTTTGGATGGCTTATACCAAAGGTGGGCAACCTGAATCCCTTAGTCTAATTTTTTGTGGTTGAGGGTAGCCCAAAGGGAGAGGAAGGGGGTAGGTTGGAAAGAGAAAAGAAGGGGAAATAATGAACTGATGGGAAGTCCTCTGTCAAGTAACAAGGAGGGAGAAAATTACCAGAGCTGGTAGGGGGAGGTGTCTTTGTGGTACTAGTTCGTATCTCCAGCATGAGTGATTTCCTTCAAGGCTTCTGAGTCTCACTTCTCAGGGGAACAACAAGCTGGAGTTCTAGGTTCAGATGTCACACTAAACAACCCTCAGATGGAGAATTATTTAGTTACTCTTGCTGACAGAAGGACATTGGTGAGAGCAAAGAAGCAGTATACACCATCATGCTGGTTTGGTCACAGTAACATGAGGATGTGTGATTTTTTTTTTTAATGTCTCACTGTGACATGCAGACAGGGTTTCTGTAGACTTGCCTTGTTTTTAACTTGCCTCATTCTGTTGATTAAAAATAAATGGAATGCTAGATCAAAGTGTCTTCGTGTATAGTCAACACGGTTTTTCCTCATGAATATTACATGAGGCAGTGATTCTGCATAACCATAGATGATTGTGAAACTTAAAATTGTGTATGTCAAACTGCTTAAACTGGATCTCACTTTGTGTCTGTTTAGTCTAGCATTGTTCATATTGGTGATGCTCTCCATAGGTACAGATAGAAGTCTTTTCCCAACTCTACTACAGTCTTTAAGTGGAGATAAATGAAAATGAACCTAAACTAAAATATGCCCTCCCCCAAATCCATAAAAGCTCCTGTTTTGATTCTTTCACATTGCTCTATCCTGAGCATCCTACTAGAAAGCAAGTGCCCACCCACATCCTCCAAACAGGCTTTCTGATTTTTCTGTACCTGTCATATTTTACATAGATTAGTTTCAAGACGTTCGACTATGGCAATGAGATTCAGTATACGGAGGAAGCATCAAACAGAAATAGATTCCTGCTTCTGCCATATATCTGGCAGCAGGAGCCGTGTACAGCAATGAACAAGCAGAATGTTTACAGTAATAAATTAGCCAGTACAGCTTGCCACTGGAAGTCTGTAAGGTTGCACTTAACTATTTTTTCTCTTTATGTCTGAGACGTAATGGCCAAGATCGTACATCAGGCAGAGGGAGCATAATGCCCCATCTGCACAGTTCTGTATCCTCCCCTTGCTTCCACTGCAGCTGCTTACAAGTGGGAAGGAGCTGGAAGAGGAGGCAATCCAGACAACCGAAGAAGCAGCTGGATTTGACTGGGAACAGGGAAGAGACAAGGGTGCACTCACAGATGGAGTGCATCCTCTTTTTTTCTTCCCCTTAGACCAGCTACATCTTCACCATCTGAATTGCCTCTCTCCCTCCTCTACTAATCAGCAGCAGTAGGGCCGCTCCTAGGGATTGACAACTGCTGGATGGGAGGTTTTGGATAACTGAGAAAAGGGCTAGAGCAATGGTTCCCAACCTGGGGTATGTATACCCTCATGTGTATGAACCATGACATTTAGGGGTATGTGAAAAAATAATAATGGTGGGAAAAGGCACATTAACAATGTAAGACATGATACAAGTCATAAGTTGTGAAATTAATGGATCATTATGATGTGTAGTACAGCAGGTTTCCCTCATTATTTAACACTGAGAAAAACCCTATTCCCTCACTTTGTTATTTCGGTGAATGGTGGAGAGTCCCTCCCTAAACAGTGTGTTGCAAACATGCTACTGCTGTGCTCATGCTCAGTGGGGTGCTCTCACAGGCTAAGCTTTCACTCTCCTTTATGAACATTTGAATGTTGTCATGCTGGCACTGGTGTATATGTAAGTGGGCCCCTCAGTCCGTCCTGTGAGCAGTGTTCAGTGAGTGAGTTCTTCCAGGTCTTCTCTGTGTGTACTGTCTGTGCACCTTACTGTGCCATCGCTTTTTATTGGGCTATTCATTAACAATTACAACATATACATTTGAAATAACAGCAACTATACTAATTACAAATATTTTGTTAATGTGAAATGGGATGCCAATTTATGGAAATGGGATGCCAAGGAATACGCAAGTGAAAAAAGTTTGGGAAACCACATGGCTAGTGAATAGGTGCTTTCACCCCATCCAAAAAGAGACATACACATGCACAAGCCACATTTATGTGTGCATATGACACTAAGAGGATCCTACCCAGCGTCTTTCTCAAGGTAGATTTAGAATGGTTATTAATAGGGAGTGACAGAAATCTAGCCCAAGGGACAACATTTAAGTATCAGTTGCTCCACTAACATTATCATTCCTCCTGAATTTGTATAGGTGTGGACTGGGCTATGGAACTAGTGGCACAAGTAATCCTGTAGTTTTTATTATATATGTACACAAACTGGGTAGTTTTTAAAAATGGGCTGGCAATTCAGACTTTTTGCAGGAGGTGTTGGGTGAGATAAAAGTATTATTCCAACATTCTTCACCCGGTAGTATCTTCTGGAATTTCTTCCCTCTATTTTCTTCATAAGATCTAGATTGGGGTAGGCAACTGTGGGAGGCTAGGGGGCCTCATCACCTGCTGAAGAGACCTTAGAGGGTGCAGCCCCCACTACATTCACCTAACTGGAAAATAACCTACATTCACTCCCCCCACCAAAAGATCTCTCCCAGGGCCCTCTGGGGGCTGTGAGAGGGCATTTCCCCATGTTTTAAGGCCCAAGACAGGGCATTTTTCAGAATATGTTTTAAAAAAGGCCTTTCCTGGACCTAGAATGGCCCAAGGGGCCCCTAAATATGGCAAAAATACCTCCTATGCTTCCTATAAGGCATTTGGGGGGCTAAAAAAATTGTTTTTTTTTAAAAAAAACTATTGATCCAATGTCTGCAAAAACAGCTTGAGAGGGAGGGCTGCATGCAGCCTGCATTTTGCCCACCCTGATCTTGAAAGTCCTGCATGTTTATACTTTTTTTCCACCCTGGGCCCAGTCTTACTTCAAAGCTAAAGCTGCAGTCCCAGATGTACTTCCCAGGACCATAGAAGACTATACTGTAAAGAAACCACATGCTCCCAAGGGTATGCAACTGTCAGGGGTCAGGTTGGTCACATTGTGTAAATCCTTTTTTTTTTTTTTTGGCTTAGATATATTACATTTGATAGCAGGGGTGACAATTTCAAATTTACTTATTGAATTAACTTAAATTTTAAAGATTCTGTTGCAAATGGAGGTATCATCCCCTGAGCTTTAAGAAATCCAAATTGATTTAGTATTAATTTTGTTATGTGAAACTATCTAGTCTCATTCTCTGAGCTATCTGCTTCTTTGCAGCTTACTACCTTTGTCCACTTCTAAAAATTGAGTTTGCCTTGATTCAGCCATGGTTCTGTATCCCTTTGCATGTCTGCTTATTTCTTGATTTAGTTTATTTCCAAGCATAGACCAGCAGATTCTTTCAAATTCTGCAAAAGGTGGTAGGATCTGATGTAGGTGAGAGAGCAAGAGAAACTGGAAGCTGTGTGTACAAAGGCTGTGGCAACATGTTGCAAAAGGGATATACTTGGCAAAAATTCCAGACTGTGTTCTTAGACCAAAGAGTTTCTGTATTCTGCAGCCTTTTAGTGTTCATTTAAACGATCAAGTTGTGAGTGCTCAGAAATCATTTTTAGGGAGCAAAGTCCAAGTGGCAATATATGAACACTCAGCCTTAAATACTTTATTCACCATTGAATGATGGAATGTTTTGTAATTCCAAAAAGTCTTTTGGTTTTTTTCCAATAAAAAAGGCGATGGGGAAAACAAAAGGGGAATTCCTCACTAATTTTTCCTAGTTCTTCTCCTTTTTAATTTTTTTCTGTTTCACACACCTAAGACTCATCCCTTTCACTTTGATATCAACACCCTAAATCTTGGCTTGTAGATTTAGAAGAAACTCAATGTGTATCTCATTTGTGTAGGCCAGGAGCCATATTCCATTGAACACTATCAATCCATTGGATAAAATAATTTTTAAAAATAAACTTGCTACTTTGAGACCATCAAGCATTTTGTAAGACCAGGTTTTGATTTTTTTTTTGTTTTGTTCTGATAAAAACAGATGCCTGGTCTTCTATATTTTTCACATCATATTCTCTCTCCTTTTAGGATCATGGATTTTCCAGGGCACTTTGAACAAATTTTCCAGCAGTTGAACTATCAGCGACTTCACGGCCAGCTCTGCGACTGTGTTATTGTGGTGGGGAACAGGCACTTCAAAGCACACCGTTCAGTTTTGGCAGCATGCAGCACACACTTCCGAGCTCTTTTCACAGTAGCAGAGGGAGATCAGACTATGAACATGATTCAGTTGGACAGTGAGGTAGTGACAGCGGAAGCTTTTGCTGCTCTCATTGACATGATGTACACTTCTACCCTGATGCTTGGAGAGAGCAACGTTATGGATGTGTTGCTGGCAGCTTCACACCTCCACTTGAACTCTGTGGTGAAAGCATGCAAACACTACCTTACCACAAGGACACTACCAATGTCTCCTCCAAGTGACAGAGTTCAAGAGCAGAATGCCCGCATGCAGCGGTCGTTCATGCTTCAGCAACTTGGATTAAGCATAGTGAGCTCTGCATTAAATTCTACCCAAAGCACAGAAGAACAAACCAATTCTATGAGCTCCTCAATCAGAAGTAACATAGAGCAGAGGAGTGCGTTTCCAATTCGACGGCTCCATAAACGTAAACAGTCTTCAGAAGAGAGAGCTAGACAGCGCATTAGGCCTACCATGGATGATTCTATCATGTCTGATGTTACTCCTGAGAGTGGGCAGGCTGTTGTTCATTCAAGAGATGAATTTTTTTCCCCAGACTCATTGAAAATTGTGGACAACTCTAAACCTGATGGTGTAGCTGACAACCAAGAAGATAATACCATTATGTTTGATCAGTCCTTTAGTGCCCAAGAAGACGCTCAAGTACCCAGCCAGTCTGACAACAGTGGGGCCAATATTTCCCAGATGTCTTTGGCATCACAAGCATCACAGGTTGAAACTAGCTTTGATCAACAGACTGCTTCCCAAAAAAACAACTTTCAGTGTGAAAATCCCGAGGTTGGACTAAACGACAAAGAACACATGAGGGTAGTAGTGAAATCTGAGCCTTTGAGTTCCCCAGAGCCCCAGGATGAAGTGAGTGATGTGACCTCCCAGGCAGAGGGAAGTGAATCTGTTGAAGTGGAAGGGGGAGGAGTAAATGCTGAAAAGATAGAACTGAGCCCGGAAAGCAGTGATCGTAGCTTCTCTGATCCACAGTCTAGTACTGACAGGGTCGGGGAGATCCATATTATGGAGGTAACCAACAATCTGGAACACAAGTCTACATTCAGTATTTCCAATTTTCTGAATAAAAGCAGAGCCAGCAGTTTTGGTGCTAGCCAGAACAGTGAGGACAACATTCCAAATACTACCAGTGACTGCAGAATTGATGGTGATGCCTCTTACTTAATTAGCCCAGAATCTGGGCCTACTAATGGGCATTCCTCTGCTACTGTCTCGCATGTTGAGAATCCCTTCAGTGAGAGCACAGACTCTCATTTTGTTAGGCCTATGCAAGATGTAATGGGTCTTCCATGTGTACAGACTTCTGGCTACAGGGCAGCAGAGCAGTTTGGGATGGACTTTCCAAGATCTGGCTTAGGGCTGCATTCTTTGTCAAGGGCAGTCATGAGCTCGAGAGGTGGTGCCAACAGCTTTCCTGGGTATCGTCGCATAGCCCCCAAAATGCCTGTTGTGACCTCTGTTCGGAGCTCTCAAATACCGGACAACACTCCTAATTCTCAGCTGCTAATGAATGGGGGCACTTCCTCTTTTGAGAATGGGCATGCTTCCCAGCCTGGCCCACCACAGCTAACCAGAGCATCTGCTGATGTTCTTTCAAAGTGTAAGAAGGCCTTATCAGAACATAACGTCCTGGTGGTAGAAGGTGCTCGCAAGTATGCCTGCAAAATCTGCTGCAAGACTTTTTTGACCTTAACAGACTGCAAGAAGCACATCCGTGTGCATACGGGAGAGAAACCGTATGCCTGTTTAAAGTGTGGCAAGAGGTTTAGTCAGTCAAGCCATTTATATAAACATTCCAAAACTACTTGCTTACGCTGGCAGAGCAGCAATCTACCCAGCACTTTGCTTTAACTCTTACCCTCCTTCCCATGATGCCAATAGATTTTAATAAGGCATGGAATGCAAAGGGTGAACACTTACAGTGTGATTGTGCCACACACATTAAAAAAAGGCTTAGTTCTTTTCAATACCTGTACCATACCTACCTCACAGGGGTGTTGTGAGGCTTAAACAACTTCAAAAGCGCTTTGGAATTCAACTGTCACAAAAGTAGTACTTAAGACTGCAGCCCCAGGCATACTTCGAAATAAGCCCTGTTGAATTCTGTGAGATTTACTTACAAGAAAATAGGCTTTGGGAATGGGCTCTGTGTGTCATATATGGATACAGTCCTATCATTAGTTCTCTGTGAGTAGGAGAAGGGCTGAAAGAAAAGCTAATTATGCAGCTAACACACATAATTAACTAGCACATTGCAAGAATGAGAAGTGCAAACTTTTTGACTTTTTTTTAAAAAAATGATGTGAAAGCATTTATTGTAAACTAGGTTGCTACATGGAGTGTGTGAACAATGTAACCAAGACCTCTTTATTGTAAAAGACTGCATATCTTGAAGATGAAACCACCTTTGCACCTCAAAGTGCTTTTGAAGTGCATTATAGGTTAACATAGTTTTAGGGATTCTGAATGTATTTTTGGTTGTTTTGCAGTAACATACACTGTGTAATGAAGGTGCTTACCTTGAGTCCAATGCAAGTAACTTTTAGACTGTCTGATATATGTAGGTGTGTGTATATACTTTTGAATACAGCAAAATCTAGATGTTTCATAGTTTTCTTTTTGTAAAATCTTGTACTGAAAGTGTTGTGCGTTTATGTGTTATGCTTGGTAGTGTTTCTAATCAATTTGTATTTCATGTTAAAACTCAACATTAAGTCTTAAATGATTTGTCTACTGTTGTTATTTCAAAAAAGCATTTCTAGTATGTTTTCTTTTGCATTTGAGGACAACCTTGTCAGTCATTGCTGTTCACTCTCACTTGAATTTTATTGTGCAGATGTTATTTTGAGAATTTCTTTTTGCTTTAATGTGCATTTTTATACTTCTAGGTATTAACATATTAAAATCAATTGTCATATGCTGATTTAGCCATGATTTTATAAGTGTATGTCCTTGCTTCTCCCCGCCCCCAGCTTGGGAAATACCTGTTGAGTAAACTCTTTCTCTCTGTATACTTATTACATGTATTTTTTTAAAAAGCTCTCCTCCTTAGGACCCCTGCGCTTAATAACATTTCTAAATTTAAAGGTGTTAAGATGTATATGTTCTAAAGCAAAGTTCATTGTCTGAGAACATTTGAAATGCCTGAGTGAAGAAAGAAAGGAAGAAGGGGGTTAGACAGGGAGAAGATACATGCAGAAGCAATGTAATGTACATGGGCAAAGATCCCACATAGCTTCAGCATAGCGTAAATATTCACTGGTGGAATTATACTGCACTGTGTCCTGTATGAATACCACCATAATACAATGTATGTAGATCAATGGCCAACATGTATGACTGATAACTCATTGTGCAATTACAGCATGCTGAAGGCAACGTATAGATGCAGTACTCATTCACATGCTACTCTGTAATGCACAGCCACATGTGGAGTGGTCCACATGCACAACTATGCTTATGCCTCTATCACCTGGATATGGCCATTCCTCATCACTCCCAAAATCACTATGCATGCATACCCAACTTATGGCTATGTATGTCAGCTACTGTAGGAAGAGGACACTAACTATTTACAGTTAGAGGGAAGGAAGGAAAAAAACTAAACATATTTAAGTTTGTTGTCTTATGCTTGTGCTTTTAACAGTAATAGGTATACTTCCCATCTAAAACATAGTACCTGGGATATTTATTGCTTCTTGCAAGATTTGGAAAATCGTTTTTAAACATATGAGATGGAACCATTTTCCAGTGACACCGGAAGATTTGTTGTGAAAGTTATGCTTTATTTAAAACAGAACATGCATCAATGGGGGCAAAAAGTAAAAATCCACAAACTTGGGTTGTTTTTCACAGCTTGAGTTCACTTGGCATGCTCTCTCCTTTCAAGCCAGCCAGAAGATTGTTGGCAGCCAACACTGACATAGTATTCCTTGTTGCATAGGTGGCACTTCCGATATGTGGCAAAATTACTGTTTAAGACACCAGAAACAGAGAAACAATCTTACACAGCAGATGAACAATTTCTGGTGATTAGTTCCACTATTATTGGATTGTTCTATTGATTTCATAAGCTAGTCATTGACTGATGAAGGTACTTGCTCAGGCAAAGTCCATTCTCACTTAAACTGACATTTGAAGACTGAAGTGCCCCTGTTACAAAGACTGATACAATCCATAGCAATCTAACCACCATATGAGAATGCTAGCCTCTAAGACTGTGAAGATGTCCTTGATGTCCTTTCTCTGTCCCACAACCACAAGCCTTGCTAATTCAGTGTAGAAAGAATGACTAAGCAGTATATGCTTGCTTTTAAATAGTAGCCATCAATTCCCTATGACAAATGCCATAGCAAATTAGGTCAACTTACCACAGTTCTTGAGAGAAAGAAGTGGATTATTAGTAGGCAGAGGTTCTGGGGTTGTGACGTCTAGACCAGCTGCTGCAATGTGCCCATTGACTAATGCTTCATAAAGGTCATCCTGATTGACAACAGCACCCCTTGTAAAAGTTAAGTGAGAAAAAGATTGAGAGTGTGTGCGTGCGCGCGCTTGCATTTGAGACCAGATTTTTCATGTTATGAAATACGCGTGAACACTCAGCTAGTGAACTGGGGAAAAATCAGCTTGCCATTGTAACACAAACATGCAGTTTACGCTTTACATAAATGCCACAGATACAATTTGTTACAGCCAATCCCTCACTATTCTGGTAATACAATGGCTGTCATCCTGTTAGTGATAGCATATGTCTTCTTAAAATTTTTTGGTCATTGCAAAGGGGGAAATATGGCCCATTCCTCATGCAGGAACCTCCAGTCCCCTCAAAACTGTTTTTTGTGCTCTCCCAACATAGCTTATTTAGTGGCCACTGCAGACAGCAGAGGAACATTTAAGCTACATCCCGATAGCCCAGTGGTTCTCAACCTGTGGGTCCCCAGATGTTTTTTGGACGTCAGCTCCCAGAAGCCCTGAGCATTGACCATAGTGGCTGGGGCTTCTAGGAGCTGAAGTCCACAAACATCTGGGGACCCACAGGTTGAGAACCACTGCTATAGCCTAAGGCACAAGAACATCATTATCCTCCAGGACCTCTGAAGAACCCCAGGAAGTCCTGAAGGCTAGCTTTGTTGTGCATCCAGCTACTCATGAAGAGCCGAAATGATATGGAGAGATCCTGTCCAGTGGTGCTGGCCACCAGACAAGTGGATCAGACATATGGTTGAACTGGAATTCCCAATACACCATTTCACTGGCTACTGGAACAGGCAGGCAGCTGCCACACTAGTTGAGTAACCCATCAATGGAGAAATTAGAGTTGAATTAACGTGCTGTCACCTTAATTTCTTAAAATCACCAAGGGGATTTTAGCTGTGAAATTGATCAAGAATTAGATAAAAGACTGAGATGTGACCTAGAATTGGGTGGAGAATGGTAAGCCTGCCACTGGTTTTCGACCTGAACCCTCAGAGCTCCAGAAAGGAACTCTGGGAGTTGTAGTCCAAAACATCTGGAGGGCTACGGTACATTTCCCACTCCCGCACTAGACATTACTGCCGAACCAACATACCAACTTGTGTGAGACAGCATGTATGCTAACTTGGCTGTGAGCTATACAGCAATAAGACTACAGTGCAAAAGAGGCCTGAGAGAATGTATATGAATTGCTTAGGCCACAAAGTCACTATCCATGTGCTCAATACTGCTGTTTTCTGCTTTTAAGAAGGATTCCAAGATGAAACAGAGATGGGGTTATGCAATTGGTCACTCACTTGTTGGTACAAGCAGTACACTCTAAGGAGCCAGCACACTTGAAAAACATCATTCCAATCACAAGTACACATATTGCAGGGGAAGTCCCTTGACAAAAATTAGGACAAGCGATGGTTTGTGTCTTTTCTACACATGCTTAGACCTAATAATCAGGCTATTATGTTACTTTAATCATGGCATGCAGTGAAAGCACTTTCTTAACACTATGGCTGGCATCAGCCATGAACAAACCTTGAAAAGTTATTTTTTTAAAAAGGTAATCCATTGCCTAAACTGTTGGAAAGCCACTATCCCCTCCTGAATTCATTACCATTGATATTACAAGGACTGTTTGAGATGAGGGATAACTATTCCTGTTACTTTTTCACCATGATTGGGCCCCCACATTTGTGGTTAAGTGTTCATGGATTTGATTATTCGCAGATTACTGGAGAAAAGGGGATTGGATGGAAGGACAGTGTGCATGCACGTTTGCTCACATGTGCAGGGGGAAGGGAATGGAAAGGGAGGGTCTGTTCATTCAGGGAGATGGAATGAGAGGAGGGAAGGCACTCGTGGCAGGAGAGGGGAAGCAGTGAGAGGGGGCATGCACATTCCCTCATATGGGGAGGGGAGGGAGGAGAGGGCATGTTTGCTCACTTGGTTGTGGGGCAAAGGGATGGGACAGGTGTACCCTTTCTCCCTCTTCCCACTCCCTTCCCCCTCCCATCCATGTAAGTGAGTGAGGGAACGTATGCACAGCTGGACCCAGCCACCCCACCAGTATAGGTACCTTTCTCTGTGTTAAATTTCATGGGGGGGGCTTATGATTTTTCCCACTTTCATGGGGGGTCCTGCACCACTAACGTGCATGAAAGTGGAGGGTCCACTGTACTTGTTTTTAAAATAATTTACAAGTGATAGGAGAATAGCCTAAAACTTGAAAAATTCCATTCACACCCAATTAAAACACCTAAAAATGTTGCTAAAAAAACACTGGTAAAATATTACTCGTGACAAACCCTAATTATTTTTTATGCGATTCCCACCCATTGCATTCCTTTTGAAATGTACCTTTTCAGTACCCTTACTACCTTCTAAATGTAATATGTTGCAGATAATTTGATTACACGTAAGCCATTACTTCCACATCCTGGCCCTGAACCTCAAATTCTGCTCTTCTTGGCATTTTGGACTACATGTTTTCACCTGCTTGTGTTGATGAACACAGAAGTTTTCTTCATCTTGCAAAAGAAGTCTCGATTGCACATTCCCTGAGTGTCAGGTGTCAGAGAACATGTTACAATGACGAAGTCTGATTCTTCTGCTAGCTTCGCAAGCGGTACTTGAAAAAGAGAGCGAAATGAACACACTTCAGAAGGTTTCTACCTTTCACTCACTGACTCACTCACTGACTCACTCACTGTCACTAGCTTTTCCTGCTGATCAAGATAGAAAGGGCATTTTACTGATATAGTCATGGAGAGGTGATCTCAGGCATGCTTGAGTCCACATGATCGGGCTGTGAGTACTCCTTGAACCCATGAGTGGCATTCATATGAACCAAGACAAACAGACACAAGAGGACAGTTTGTCATATAGTATACTGCATGCTTGTGTACTGTTTTCTCCGTAAGGTGAGTTATGCGCAGTGAAGTGAGAATATCTTCTCTTGGCAAGTTTCTTCACATTTGTTACTAATCGCAGAAATACCAGTAATGTCTGGAAAAGGGTGAACAATATTGATTTCAAAATAATCTCATATACTCCTGCTTCTCATTTGGTTGTTTGGGCATTGATGCATGCCAAAATCTCAAGAGTTATCCATTTTATTTAATGTATTTATTATTTTATTTATTATATTTTTGTTGTCATTTGAATAGTTCAACAGCAGAACTGCTCAAGCATGCATGTTTAACCTGCAACTAGCGCACATAAGGTTTGGACAACTCTGACTGTGAATCAGCCTAGTACAGCAATTGGTATGTCTCATCTTTAACAGCATTTTTATTACTGCTTTCCAGAAAGGAAGTACTCCTCTCCATGGAAGACCGAAAATACTGGGGATAACATTCACATGATCAAATTGCTTAGGAGGAGGGATACAAACTCCATTACAGAAGGGCCTATTCTCCTTGTGGAGATCCCACCATTAACCACCACCTGCGGTGATCCCACCTCAAATCCCCATGCTCTGTAAGGCTACTGGTACCACTTGGATTCTGTGCGGATCTTACTTCCATTAACTTTCTGTGGAATGTAGTTATTTTTGGCTTTTGTTTTCTACTTTGCTGTAACTCTGGTAATTGTGACAACTAACAAGTGTGGCTATGCAGTTATTATTTCATTCTTTATTCTCCAGGCCATATACACTACTATTGAACTAATCTTAATATAAAAAACAACCCTCCCTCACCAAGTCTTTCCCATGTCTCCCCTATACTGCACCATCTTTTTCACGATGCCACCCCTGACTCTCTCACCCTCATTCTCATGACAGTAGTACTACACTATGCTGGTCTGTGACCGTGATAAATTATTGAATTGAGTAGTACCACAGTAGCTTCTACTGTGAACTAATCATCATCCTGACCTCACTGTCCATGTGCAACATTTTACATCTGTGAGCCTTCATAAGCTCCCCTAACCACTCTTACCATCTCACATCACAATACAAATAGATTACATAAGAACACTAGCTTTTGTTACAGTTTATGAAATGTTACACTTCTTTCTTCCCTATAACTGCTGTCAGTGAGAAGAATTACAGACTATTACAATGAACTTCATAATTGACATGTATAGCACGCCTTAGCAAAAACTCCAGGTTCCATCCAAGTGTGACCCTGAGCTTATTTCACATGCTTTCCTGTTTAATGTCCTTCTTGTCAACTTACATAAACCATAGCTTTCCACTGCCTGGACTGTACAAATCAACCACTAGAAAAATGTAGTGTCTAACATTTATGAACCAGCTCTTGTAATAAACATAAAGATAGGATTCTCACCAAACTCTGCATTCAGTTCCTCATCAGCTTCAGGTTTGGGGTGCTGTCCTGCATACAAAAACTTCTTGACACCAAAAGGCTTCAGACGACATGCCACAGCATGTCCTAAGCAACAGGAGAGACATACACCTCAGGATATATCACTAGTCAACAATGTTTCATCCACAAGACAGAGAAGTAGAGCTTCTGAAATCTGCACTAGCATTTTACAACACATGTGTGCAAAGACCAAGGGCTATCTAATTCCATACTGGCAGCTTAAACCAGGAGTGGGGAATTTGGTCCTCCAAAAGTCATGGGAGTACAACTCCCATTAGCCCCAGCATGGCCAAGAGTACAGAAATCTTCAAATTCCCTACTCTTGTTCTACAGAAAAATTCAACTCAAACTGGTGTACAAATTGGTGCTGGAGAGATTTCCATAGAGAAGCAGATGATCTGGACTAACAAAGAAGAAGAGAAAGTCAATGTGAACACAGGCACCCCTTCTCTCACATGTATGAGCCTACCATGTGGTTAAAATCTTTAAAAGAAGTTTTGTCAAGTGGTTACATACGCAAGGAACACGTGGTAAGTTCTGTCATCTCTATTTAATTCTAGGGCTGCTATCCTGTCCATACTTGCCTAAGAGTGAGCACCACTAAATACAGTGAGGCTTAACTTCTAAGTAAACATGCAAAGGACTGTACTATTAGTCACAGAACTGGGGGACATGTTTCTAAAACTACAAATCACTGCTATTGCCAAAGCTAGGGCTGAAGAAATCTGCGGCTGCCCAGACATGACCCTAGTTCCCATCAGTCTCTGCCAGCTGGGCCAATGGTGTGGGGTGATGGGAGCAGCAGTCCATCAGCAACTGGAAGATCACATGTTCCCCAGCACTCCACACAGTGTCCTAAAATCTGAAGTTCCACTGGATTGTTCCAATTCTATACAGCGCAGAAGACATCAGCTCATCTTAGCTTCTTGCAGCTCCCAATGAATGCCCATGCTTATTTGAGCAGCTGAGTGAGGGTAGGGCAAGGTGATGAAACCAAAAAGCTGTGGAATGTGAGACGGGGGTGGAGTTTAAAGCAAGGGTGGGAATTTCTGGCCCTCCACATGTTTTGGCCTACAACTCCTATCAGCTCCATCCAGCAATAACAAGGGACTGAGGAAACTAACTGTAAACATCCGGAGGGGCAACAGTTCCTACACGTAATTTAAAGACAACAGACAACATAGTGCACTCTAGAACTATGTAAAATGGATGGGACAAATTTTAGAATTGATAATGATTAGAATCTTAACTTCAGATGTCCAGTTTCAAAAAGATGATACCATTGGACATCTCCAGTTTCTTGTTCCTTCCCTGGAAAACATCACCACTTACTGCAGTTGATTATTGGTATGCAGTGAGTTTGCACCTACATGTGAACTTTGCTGTGTAGAGTTGCCACTGATTTTTCTTTGCTGTGAATTCTTTAATGGAAAGTTTGGGTTAAAATAAAAGCATGTAAAAACATACCTATTCTCCCCAGTCCTATAATCCCAACAGTGCTTCCAGAAAGTCCATAGCCACACATCCAGAGGGGCTTCCATGTTGTCCAGCCACCACTGCAAAAAGAGTACTGTTTGGTCAGTTATCACCAAGGATTAAATCCCTGAGCTCAGCCTCTTCAACAGACAAGCACTGAGACCATGGCAAGAAAAGCCACGTGTTCCAGATATGATAGAAGCCTTCTATACACTCTTGGCCACTCTCATACTTGTCAGAACAGATACATTTAAGGGCCACTCCAGTCCTTAGTCCTTTTACTCCTCCTACAATCATAAAAAAACGAGGACATCACTAGAATATATCTTACAACTATTTAATAGCTATTGAACCTGTATAATGAACAAGTGAACAAACAAGTATGGTCAAAAAGAAAATATTGGGTTTAGCCACCTCTTCAGCATCAAAGTATTCTCTTAGGCTACCTGATGTTGAGGACTAGCAGACCAAATGCTCAGGGACCAACCAGCACAGGTCCAGAGACCCCCACTTTGAGTAGTACTGTTCTGTGTGCATGGAATTATTTAGGTATAGAAGAACATCCAGGTTGATGATCCTCTCTCCTGGCCAATTTAAAAACAGCCACCACTGGATCTGTGAACTATATCTTTGTCAATAACCACTCAAAGCAGCAAGGCAAGCAGCTGCGCATTTTACCATACTCACCCCCCCCTTGCCATATGGCTAATTTGGCTAGCTGTGACAGTACAACCACAGTCATCCCAAAACACTGAAATGGGTATGTTATAGACAGCCACGTACTTCCCCAAACCATACTGAGGACACTCACTTCTTCACTTCAGCCACTGATTCAGGCAGCCTGCGAGATGTTGCTAGGAGCAAAGCCACTGTGAGCTCAGCAGTGGCATCTGTCAGAATGTCTGGCGTGTACCCCACACGGATCCCACTAGAATATGAAAGAGGCAGTCAGAGTCTTCTGTGTTTGGATCCACAAAAGCATCCATTTAATAGCTTCACTTTGCTTCCCATTTCTGTGATGCAAGTATTTGTGAGGAAGGGCAGTCTAGGTAATCTAGACCAGCAGGATTCTTGTCCCTCATGGGAAAATAGTGTGAATATCTAACCAATAAAGTCTATTAATAAAGTACATATCCACGAAATGCCAGCAGAAGGTTTTATTTGGCATGGTCAAGGGGATGGATGAAAGGAGAAACCTTTTGACTAAGTCAATTAATGAACTGGCCCACAATTAGGATACTGTAAATAAGATAAATATCAGGAGCCACCTCTACCCTAGCAAGCCAGTGTGGTATAGTTGTTTGAGTGCTGAGTTAGGAATCAGGGAAGTCAAGCTTCAAATCCCCACTTAGCCCACGGAAACCCACTGGGTGACCTTGGGCAAATCACATTCTCTCAGCCTCAGAGGAAGGCAAAAGCAAACCTCCTCTGAACAAATCTTGCCAAGAAAACCCTGAAGCAGGGTTGCTTTAGGGCTGTAAGTTGGAAACTATTTGACAGTATACAACAACAATTAAGTTTTACTTTACCCTTCAATACAGTGTGACTTTATATAATGTAATAAAGTAAATATGAATAATTTTTAAACATCTGAATGCATTAAATTAGAAATACTAACCAGGGACCAAGTAAGCCAAACATAGTTTGGTGCCTAAATGCGTAATGAAAAAATAGGCCTAAGAATTGGTTGTGTATTTCCATTTTCCATCCTCACACACCATTCAGTTTTGTAGGTTTGCTCTCATGCTACAACAGACACAGGAGGCAGTGTAATGGCTGTAACCATGATTGACCAATTCAGAAAAAAAGCACAATAAATCACAAATTATAGTTGGCAAATCCATTTCAAATCATGATATCCAATTCTGGCCTGCCAGTCATAAACTATGATTTGTTAAATTTTGAAATGACAGCAAATGATGATAAAGTTTTTGTAACTGTTGACTGACACATTTCCAGAACCAAAGCAGCAGGAAGGAACATGCAAATGCCAAACTAACAGTATCATCCAGCAGCTGACTCCCTCAGGGGGAAAAAAAACCCTCAGCAACAAATGTTTTCACCAACCTCTTAGAAGCCAAGTGCCAGGTTTCCGTTGATGGGGAGCTCCAGAGCAGAAAAGCCACGACCAAAAAAGGGTCAGAAATGCCAGTACTTGAAACAAAGGCCCCATATGATGATAATCTATGCTGGGAAGAGGTGCAATTTTGGCCATTTTGGAGTTGTTTTCTACCCTCCATGACACACTTCAGGCCAGAATACCTATTTCCACTGAAACCAAAAGCAGCCAGAAGTGCAGTTTCAGTGTCAGAAAGTGGGGATTTTCACTGAAAACAAAAACAAACTGGTGATGGAGGGGAGGAGGAGGGAGCACACTTTGTTTTGAAGGAGAATTGGGCTTCCTGGAGACACCTGATCTAAGGATATTAGGAAGTCCATACAAGAGCAAACATTCTATTAAGGAATAAGGGTCCAGCAGTGTCCTGTGTACGATATATGTGTCTTAATTGCAAAAACTAATTTCTTCCCCTGGGGCAAACCAGCTACAGAAAGAGAACAATTTTAAAGGAGTAGAACAACCAAGCCCTCCATGAGTGCCAGCCTTATGTTGCTCCGAGTCTTACCGTTTTTTAATTTCAGGAATAGCAAGATGGTCATATCCTACAGACAATGTACTGATTACTTTCAGAGATGGCCCTGCAAAAGCAAAGACCAAACAGTCAATGCAAGTCATTAAGGGGAAAACTAATAGTTCCCTGCCCCTGCAAAAGGTACAGGATGGACCCCATCAGTGAAAGGGTTGGAATATTTATTTATTTACTGCTTTATACCATCTGCTGCTACATTAACCACCAATAAAGTTTAACTTATAACAGTAACGTTATGTCTGTGTTTGGTACCAAACAAAGTCTTGGTGAGGCCTGGAACTATGTTCAGTTCCAGAACAGAACAATAAGGTTTTGCAACAATACGGAATGTTTAAAACATGAATGGAAACAGAGGCTTTAGCAAAACACAGATACAGGCTTCAGTTGATTCATCTGTGCAATTAACCAATACAAACATGTGAAATTAAAATTCATACGTAGACAGTAAGCAAGTAGAAAGTAGGATTCTGGAATGCACGGCTCCCATGTAAGGCACACAGACAGCAACATCCTTCTTCTGACAGATGAAAATTCTGTTATATGTAAATCTATTCAAGTTGAATCAATCAACTGAATAGTTGTCAAAGAAGTTATATCCACAAAATCGCATGTTAAAATAAAAACCAGTTAGTCTTAAAGGTGCTGCCACATTTATTTTGTTTTTCTCCTCTTTCCTTCTTCTTTTTTATGTAATCAGTTGTGTAATTATTTTAAACCAAACATTTAATTGATTCATTAGCTTTAACTCGTAGCGTGACTAATCATACTTCAAAGCTGAAATCTGTGACGGCCTATTTGTAATCTATGTGTAATTTTTCAAAAGTATCACGGCATCATGCCTAAAATGCCAAGAATTAAGAAAGGTCACACCCCAAACATGCACTATGTAAAACCTTCTTTTCTGTTCACCTGCTAGTTGCCCTCTGACAGAACCTGTTGTGTGCTTGGTGAATACATTCAGCAGAAGTTTTTGTCTCAGGCTGGTGACAGCACGGCTATGCTTTTGCTGTATGGTGGTTTACCTAAAATCAGGATCATGACTATGCCACCCACCTTAGACCTATTTAAAGCCCAAATATGGATTAACTGGCATATTTGAATAGAGACTGACAGGCAATTGGCTTAACCTACACAGACCCAAATTTACACAATCACCATGTCTCACATTTGGACAGGTCAGATGGCATAACTAGGCTCGATGCAGTCACAGGAGTGTTATTCCTGGGGAAGGCACTAGTAGAAGAATGCTATACCATAGCATCCAGCTGGCCTATGGAAACAGAATGCTGGACCAGATAAGCCAAGGTTTTGATCCAGCATGACTCTTCTTATGTTTTGTTGGCCAGCAAACACATGGACACTTGGGGACCAAGAGGCAGGCATGCTGTAGATAACCTGGGCAGGACTGATACCCTTACAGACTGGAAACAAACCACGATTGCACTGAATTTCCCAAAGAGGGAGTTGGAGGTCACTGGAAGTACACCAAAGGTGCACAGATCTGCATTCACTTGGGAAAGAGTCAGAAGAGCAGTTTTCTCATCCCATATTCAATCAGTAAATCATATTATTAAAAACAGTGGGCTTTCCCCCTTTCTCTCTGTACATTACCTAACATAATGTGAAATGGAGACTGAAATCCTGACAAAGCTTTCGCTATTATGGAGTCTGGTAATATTTAACCACCAAGGGCAGAGTTTCTATTCTGCAGGATTGGGGACGAAGAAACATACAAATATAAATGCAAAATAAAAGCAAAGGATTTAACAGCACACTTTGGCTGGTGGAATTTTTTTTTCAGACAGTCTGGCGGGCCAGATAATCCTGGGGAGCAGGATAAAAGCCTACACAGAAGGAAAGAGATAAGTAGAAGAATGAAGTTGGAATTGGTTCCAATCCTGGAAATTGACAGATGCCCCTGCCTCCATTAAATAAACAAGAAACTCCCACCCCAGTTAAATAAACAAGAAGCTAGGAACTGACTTCAGCCTCATGCAGGTTCAGTGGATATTTTGGAACTATATTCAGACTAATACCTGGGAGCAGAATGAGATTTGGCTTGCCCTTGTAATATGGATCAGCTGACACCAGGCATATTAATATTTCTATAACATTCAATATTCACCACTCAAGGCAGCTACAAACCGTGCCCTTTCTCACCTGCTGCATCCAGGACTTCTTTGTCTATCCGGTCAGACAAGAGACAAAAGAGACCATCCTTGCCAGCTATACCTGCTAACAACTCAGACTGGGGGATCGGTTCATCTGAATCCCACTGCTGGACACTGCAGCTTCAAATGAGAGATGAAAGGCAAAATTAAACAGAGCCAGAGCTTAAGAATCCTATTTTTGAACAACAGGTTCCAGAATGCCTAACCCACCATGAATATTGGTCATGCTGGCTGGTGGGTCTAGGATTTGTAGCCCAAAAAATAACTTCGTAGAGGTCTGTATAAAAGATATCCTATGCCAGTATAAAATGATGAAGGCAGCAAACTTACAAATCCTCAGATTAATCAACCAACTTTTTAGCCAGCTGACTGCTTGAGGCTACGTCTAATCAAAGAACATTAATGGGGAGGATTGGGATTTAAGCAAAACAGGTAGTTAAATCTGAGAGTATTCTATTTCTAGTGTGTTGTTGTGATACAGAAAAAAAGAAAAAATTGAACAGCAGCCATCCCTTCCACCACTGAGTGATACATCAAAGCTACTGCACACTTCCAGTTATTTAAAAAATGTCAAGATATTGGAAATGTATTTGCATTTTACTGATTAAACAGAAGACCATTCCCCAGTCATTTCAACTTAAAATTTTGTATTCTTCTGTACACATATAAATATGAAAAGAATTTCCAAATTGTAATATCTGTAAATAACTCTACATGTCTACTGCTCGATGTTGTATATTTTTTCTTTTTTTAATTGTATATAATAAAAAATGGGAAAAATGTATTTTTTTCATTTTATTTCTTTATTCAAATAAAGTATCTGTAGCATAAAAGTGAACAAATGTTATGATTCCATTCATGTATAAACACAAAAAAAAAATACTGGGAAGTTGACAATATTTAAATTTAAATAAATTTTAATTTTAAATTTAAATTTTGTATTCTGACCAGCTATCACAGGCGGCCCCTCCCGAAACTGCAAACCCCAGGATTCCAGAGGATGTTGAAAGTGGAATCATAGTGCTATAACAGGCTAGTGTGGAAATGGCCTCAGTGTCCACCCAAAGAGAATGATATTGTGTGCCCACAAACCGTCATGTACCCACCCCACTGAGAAAGCTGCTGTGTCCACATCTGCCAGGTTTTTGCTGCCAGCTTCAACAAGGAAGAGAGACAGGATATGCTAATCTCTTGCTGATGCAACCTGGCTGAAAAGAGAGAAACTGGCCATTGTGGCCTGTTGCTGATGCAGCCTTGTGGAAGGAGACAGACAGGCCATTGTGACCTCACATTGCTGCTGCTGCCCATCTGAAAAGGAAAAATACACTGGCCTTCATGTCCCACTCCTTTCATGGGAAAGGTCCTTTATATTCCAGGCCAGATCTGGATTTCTTATCTGCTCTTTCCTAGTCCCTCCACTCTCCTCAAATACGACTTTCGCCTATCCTGAGGCAGACAATTGAGTGCAAAAACGCCTTCTCGGACATGCAGAAACTACCACTATCTCTGCCGGATGCCAGTGGAAGGGCTAGTGTGTGCTAAGCTTTTCCCAACTGCCCACTAGATCTGGTTGGGCAACCTGTGCCCCTCCTGAAGCTGTTGGACCGCAGTTCCCAGCAGCTCTGGTCAGCACTACCAATGATGAGAGACGATGGGAGCTGCAGGCCAAAAATATCTGGAGGGCCACAAGTTGCTCCTCCATACATTAAGAAGCTGCCGAAGGTAAGATGTCACTGTTCGGAGATGAGAGACCTTCAGAAAACCTATCTGGAAAAGAATAATGGCATTCTCAAAGAAAACAATGGAAAATTAAATTTATAAAATTGAAACATTACTTCCTGTACACCCCCAGTATATAGCGTCCTAATCAAACAATGGATATTTTGGAACTATATTAAAATCTTGCAGCTACTCAGGCAAATTATTATTTGCCTGCGTAGCTGCAAGATTGTAATATCAGAATATGAACAACAACAACAACAAGAACAACAAAATTTTTATTTGTTACCCACCTCTCCCTAAGGCTCGATGTACAAGTGGAGTCTGAGTTTGTGCCAGGCCTTTACAAATCTGCTCACCAAATTACATTCTCCTGGTTCTAAAACTTGGTGTGACATAAGCAACTTTGCCTGAATTATTTGCAATTTCTCATATAATTTGGACACAGGGGGTCTGGTGTGTGTGGCTATACATGCTCGTCAGCACAACATGCTAAAACACCTGAGGCCTCTTCTCTGCCAGCACAGTAGAAGGCCTACTACAAGCTTACACTATAATATGCTTAGTTTCTCTCTCCTAGGCCAGCATCACTATGAGGTCACAATGACCAGTCTCTCTCTCCCTCTCTCTCTTTAGCCAGGCTCATCAGCATGAGATTACAGTGGACGGACTTTCCTTCAGCCAGGCTGTATTAGCAGGAAATCAAAATATGGTCACAACCCTGTTCTTACTGAGGTGGGAATGTTGGTGCTGAGTGAGACTCGGACCCACAGTTGGCGGTCACTCCAGAGGTGAGTCTTGAACCCCCTCCAATATCGTAAAAGTTACCCTCGAACCCTTAGAACTTAAAACCCTCAAAAATCATGTAGGGCCAGACCTAAAATATTAGATCCACACAGATTACCCCAAATAGTCTATTGTGATTGAAGACGGGCTCTGAATCAGCCTGGAAAGACTCCCAGTTTTGGCCAAAGGGACTTCTCCCCCACAGCAAGAACACAATCAAAACCACTTCTTACATGAGTAAAGAGAAGGACTCTTTATTGTAAAAAGGCGGGGGGACTTATATAGGCTTGGGATGACAATGATCTCATAGAGCATACAGCGCATGTGCAGGAATATTTGCTTTCCCAGGACTAAAATTCTGATACATGGTTGATAATATAGTAACTTCTGGTTAACAACCAAGAAGGAACCCGGTATCACACGCGCAGTCGCTCAGCAGAGAAGTGTAAGAAATACTGTTACAGAGAGCGCTGGGAATTGATGCTGAGAACCTAGGCACTGAGCTTTGCCAATTAATGTCAGCATAATTTTAAGTAGGACATGGGGCTGACAACAGGAACCACCTTTAAAGTTGACTGGAATTCAAAATGGAGGAACTTTAGTTAAGCAAATACAAAGAGAAAGAGAGTTTCTTTAGCTTAGACGTTTAAGCAGGCAATACCTTCTGTGAATTGAACTGTCCAGGGTGCTGAATCTCCTAACAGCCCTGCACAGTAGGCCAGGAAAAAGCTGGGAAACACTATCTAATTTGTCTGTACTCTTTAACTGCTTACAGGAGAATGTGGGCTCCGTATCTATCTTTCTTTCTAAAGTGGGTAGAGACAGCATATGGGCATAATGGCGACTAATGTGTGTCCTGTCAAATTGGGTAATACTTAAGGTGGCACAGAAGCAGAAGGCAAGGGGAAGAAGGCACTTAGAAGGCAGGCAGGCAGACACCCTGCTGTTACAAAGACCATGGTACCAAAACTGAATTTTATGTGGTGATTTTTGTTTTTAAATTTTTTAAATATCTTAACTGACTGCCTCTCAGTCTGGGAAGAAGGCAGCATACAAAAAAAAAGCAAATGAAATAATAAGTAAATAATACTGAATAGTCCTAAGCAGCATGAACTGCTGAGGTCTGGAGCAGGCAGAAAATAGTGTGAACATCTTTCCTTTTGTGTGCCTGATTCAAAGTCCAGCACTGCATGAGAGGATCCCTCCTCTCCTGGGTTCAGCAGCCAGCAAAGAGGATTTGGGGTACAGGTCTTGCATCACCCTGAGCTGTGAACCAGGCAGGAGTGCAGTCAGAATGCCCTCCCCTTTCCAAATCCTAAATTCTCTGGATGAGCCAGTGGTGCGTGGTCACAACCAATGGCTTTGCTATTGACCCAAGGTAAATTTTATGATCTGTGTCAATGATTAACCAGAGTTCCTTGCTAACAGAGCATTGCTAAAGCCTTGTTAAAGCACAGAACAATAAGAGTTCTGTCTCAATTAAGTCTCACCTAATTGGTCAGTGTGTGTGACATTTTATAAGAGCATGTGAAGAAACAAAGATGATGTCTGCAGCAAAAATTTATTATTGTGTGAAGTAAGTTCCAAGCCATGGGTCACAGGTAGTTTATAAAGAGCAATAGCAAGGACCCAGAAAACAAAATGGTACATTCCTTTTGTGGATCATGCTGCTTCTGAATGAGGACAGGACTTTCACACTGCAATGCTCCTGCACACAAACACACCCCAGCATGTTAGGGAGAAGCGATAGGCCACAACCCTGTAATACATGCTAGTGAATTAAGCCTCCAACTGCACCTTGGGGAGGAGAGATGGGGTCTCCGTGGCTGGAACAACAGCAGGAGATGGACGAAGGCAGTTCAGCATGATGTGTCTCTCTCTCCATACTCCTCCTGAAGGCAAGACTGTTTTTCTGCAGTCCTGTGGTGCTGAAGTTAATATAGCCTACAAATAGTCTCCCCACTGCCAGTGCTAACAGTACAAATGAGGGCTAAAGAGTAGGCATGCTCGTGCCTGCCATATATTTACAAATACAACTCTCACGATCCCTGACCAGTGCTCAAAGATTAGACTTAGAGAGGACCATTCCAAAGTAATGCCCTTGCGACCAACTTCCTGTAAGCTCGCCCCTCATACCTTTTACCATAAACTTTCAAGTCCGTAAGGTTTGTCCCCAAACCTTACAGTCAACTATGCCAACTGGCAGCCACTCTCCAGGGTTTTTAGCCTTTCACTGCCCTACCTGGAGATTGGCAGCAGGGAACACATACATTCTACTTACACCCCCATTCCCTGAACTGAAGCCAGACTGCAACCATTATTGTTACTTGTTGTCAAATCTGCATTGGTTTTTGAGGACCCTATGAATGGGAGCAAATCATCAACAGTCCTGCTCAGGTTTGCTGTAGCTCCCTGACTTGAATCAATCCATCAGTAAGGACCATCTTCATGTCCTACTGCTTTCCACTTTTCTCAGAATTATCAACTTTTCCAATGAAGATTCAAGGTAAGCTAGCCTCACTTCAGCTATTTTGGCTTCTGGTAAGAGTTCATTGGAACCCTCACACCAGGGCAAGAGCCAACAGTGTTGCTTCCCTCCATCACACAGTTCAGAGCAACACTTTTTCCTTCCTCCATGTATGCCAGGAGCAATTAACAGGTGAGTGCCCAGCTGGTTGTACAAGAAAGGACACATGCATGCACAATCATTTAGTCCAGATTAGTCACTCTTAATGCTCCTCAGTGCAATTTCCTCCCCCAAAAACGAATGGCAAGAAGGAAGGATTCTCATCCCACCTACCTTTAGTGCTTATGCATGGGGAAGTGGAAATTCTCTTACCAAAAGCCTGTAAAATATACAAAGGGATCTTGAAGCACTTTTGAGACTAACTGAAAAAAAGAAGTGAGTAGCATAAGCTTTCGTAGGCTTAAGTCTACTTCATCAGGTCCACTGAGTGAAGTACCTAGGAATGGACTTTAATGAATAGGCTGTACATATGAATAGCGACAGAAATGCAACACTTATGGGTATGGTGATGAGCTTCTCGCTATGTGAATGACACTACTGCTCTGCTGCAGAAGTAACTGTCCACTCACAACTTTCCAGGGAAATATCATCCGAGCCACTATGGATGTGGAATACCCATTTCCCTCTCTCAGTTTCAAAAGTGCTACAAGATACCCCTGCATAGCTAACATGGCTAAATGCACACGCTATTATCTGCATTTTTACCTTAGCCCTTCTGCAAACAACACAAAGTGGCTCCATGGGCCTGAATTGGGGTGGAAACATGTTAATATTGTATATTAAGGATGAAGTGGCAGGAATTCTGCACTGGCTATGGCACAAAGCCTGCCTACTCAACACAGAACAAGAGCGGGCAGATGATCGAGTTCTCTGGTTGATTTGCAGCAAATCAGTAAAAGTTTCTGCCTCCCAGTTCTCTAAGAGTAGGGGGGAAATTCTCCCAAAATCAGGTGGTTGAAAAAGAAAAGAGGAAGGAGGAGGATGGTCAGGAAGGAGTTTTGCAAGGGCAGAGCTTGAGAGCTTGGTTCTGGGTCCCTTCCACACCACATGATAACGGCTCAACCATTCCATTTTTAACTCCCACGGCTGCATTCTACAGAATCGTGGGGTTTGTAGTTTAGGGAAGAGTATTTAGAATTCTCAGCCGGAGAGCTCCTCTGGTGCCTCGCCAAACTACAAATTCCATAAGATGAGACCAAGAGCCTTTCCGCACTGCACGGTTATAGCACTGTGATTCCACTTTCAACATCCTCTGGAATCCTGGGGTTTGCAGTTATGGGAGGGGCCAGCCGGAATCAAGGTGCTATAGCAGGCTAGTGCGGAAATGGTCCGAGATGGGCAGAGGCAATGCAGCGTAAGTATAATTGCTCCCAGTGTGTGTCTCATCAAAACAGGCAGTACCAGGTAAGAGAAGGCTCGCAGGCACTTGGCTGTTACAGGTGTGGAGGGGGACAAGAAATGTAGAGCAGTGGTTCTCAACCTGTGGGTCCCCAGATGTTTGTGGACTTCAGCTCCCAGAAGCCCTGAGCATTGACCATAGTGACTGGGGCTTCTGGGAGCTGAAGTCCACGAACATCTGGGGACCCACAGGTTGAGAACTACTGATGTAGAGAATATTTGCTGCCGATCAGATACAGCAGGGCAACAGTGTTCAGAGCCTGTGATAGCTGGCCATTTCCGCACTGGCCTGTTATAGCGCTATGATTCCGGCCGGCCCCTCCCGTAACTGCAAATCCCAGGATTCCGTAGGACGCTGAAAGTGGGATCACAGCGCTACGACCGTGCAGCGCGGAAAGGCTCCCAGACAGCTGAAGAGGAATCACAGCACTCCTGGGTGCTGAAAGGGCTACTGGCGCTGAGGAACACCTTGCAGGGTTGCGTCCTTCTCAGCAGACGGCTGTTCTCCACGGTCTCGCAGCCGGCGGGGATTTAGGAAAAACGAGCGTGTATCCCACTCCCCGGAGGAGGAGGAGGAGGAGGAGGAGGAGGAGGCTCCCCACCTGCAAGCCCCTCCTGCCCACAGACGTTCCGGGCTGGAGAGAGCGGGCAGCCTCCGGCAGCCCCCCTCCTGCCCCCAGGGCTGCGCCCCCAAGCGCGCGAAGGGGACCCGGTCTTCGGCGCCCTGCTCTGCTCCCACCTCTCCCCCGACCCTCACTTACACGCCGGCTTGGTTCAAGGCCGCCAGCCCCTCCGGGGGATCCGCCGCGTCACGAACACCTTCATGAGCCGCTGGGCCGCGGCTCTCATCGGCCCTTCCTCCAGGCGCCCTCAGGGAAAGCCCAGCGACGCCCGCGCCCCGCGCACGCACGCACGCACGCGCGCTGGCGTCCCGTCCTCCCCCCTCCCCGCGCTTCCCCGGCTGGTCGGCAGCGCCCCCTTGTGCCCCGCCCTCGCCAGGTCAGGCAGGCGCCCCGCTGCTCTCCCTCCGGGCCTTCGGTTCTCCCCGTCGGAGGCGCCCCCCGCCCATCGCGGGCCCAGGGGAGCTCGCCCTTGGGGGGCTGTTTGTGGCGTGCCGTTGTGAAGGCGAATATGGGGCAAGAGAGCAGCCCTGTGTCACTCAGACGTGGTGGTGGGGGAGTAATCGGTGCTGAGGCAGTAGAGTTGCCCCTCAAAAACACTGCCAAGAAAGAGGGGGAAGAGGAAATGCATGTCCTCAAAAGACAGCAAAGGCAAGACAGATGTGCCTAAAACGTGCATATGTCTGCATACATGCACCCCGAGGGTTACCAGAGTGAAAACTGGAGGAAGCTCCTGTCCCTTTAATGGTTGTGCAAAAAGTGTGCATTTCAGCACCTCTTGCTTGGCATACAACCAGGTGTCAAGGAACATCTGCTGCAATCCACACAACCACTAAAGGGAAAGGGACAGTTTTCACTCTGGCAATCCTAACGCGCATATACATACACATACGCACTCATACTGCGGTGCTCTAAGTTGTGCTCTATGAACCAGTCCTGCTGGGCAAGTCATTGGACACCCATCAGCAGTGCATTTCCAAGAAGAGAAACAGATGGGAACAACTATGGTTCTGATCTACAGAGCACTAGGGAGGTAAAAATGCTGGTCCCCAGATCAGGTAGCCTGAGAAGCACCACTGATACACCTATGCATTCTCATTCTCTCTCTCTATAAATTTGTAGATGCAAATTTGGAAACAGCTGCTATCGTTTCACTAGAAATACAGTACGTCTCAACTGTGGGGAATATAGTGGCCAGATGACCTGAATGCTTGCTCTGTCTGCTGTTCAGATACCTGTACTAACTCTTCACAGATGACTTTAAAGGCTGTGGTCTCCCATTCCCAGGCAGAACTGGAATTGAAGCTGGTCTTTAAAGGGAAGGAGGGGGAATATCTTTAAATGTGCACCTGTCCTCTAGTAGAGGGGATTGTAGCACAGGCCATGTGGCAATCGTACTACTCAGAGGGAAGTTCCACAAGGCCTTATTTCCAAGAAAGTATGCAAGGGGTATGATGTGTGTATACATGCCTTCAAGTTGCCTATTGACATATGGAGACCCCCGTGAGTTTGATTCATCAGATTTCTTTCAACAAGGAATACTCAGAGGTCCTTTTGCCAGTTCCTTCCTCTGAAATACAGCCTACAATACTGGGTATTCATTGGTGGTCTCCTATCCAAGTACTAACCAGAGTTGACCCAAGATCAGATGGGATCTGGTGCCTCAGGGAAGATGTTACGGTTACTTTTTTAATAGCTGAAAGACATCTGGAGCTGTCACTTCATAGACCATAAGGGTCTACCAGGCACCCATGTTTTCCTACTCCCTCCTTCTTTCAACCTCAGGAACCTTACCGGCAGTATTCCAGAGAGGTCTCTCCCATTTAAACTTCAGGAATCTTAGCAGCAGTGTCTTAGCTGTCTCCTCTTTCCTGTTCCCCACCCCTTGTCTCAGGATTTTTAATGGTAGTGCTTCAGGGAACCTTCTTCTAATTTCTAGCCATTAAAAAATGATTCATAATGCGTTTTTGCTTTAAAGAAACATGATTATTAGTGGAGCAACAATTTAATTCATGAGGCAGTGTGGTGATGTAGTGGTTTGGGCGTTGGACTATAGCCATTTCCATACAACATTGCTGTACTGCAACAGCAGTGGATTGTTTCTAGTCCAGGAGCTGTGCTACTGCGTGATGTCATTGCTATCCAGCTGCTATCCTGTCCCCAGGTGTTGCCAAACCACCTTATTCTGTTTCCAGAAAAAATCCATTGAGAAGCTCCTTTAGTGCTTCAATGCCATCAGCCCTGTTAGTACTGTAATAGCTCTTGATAGCGCTTCCTGTTGTCATGGATCCAAGATTGGCAAGGGATGGGCATGCCCAGCTTGTCCCTCCCTCAGCAACTCCCATGGTATGGTAATTTCAAAATCTATCACCTCTCCTTTGAGTTAAAACTTGTTATCTTTAAATAATTTTTAAGCATCATAGCGCAAAAGTGCAATAATATATTGGCGTATCATGCCAGTACAACATTGCTGCGCTAGTACGGCTTCCGAAATAAAACAAAAAACAATCAGGGGCAGTGTATTGTAATATGCAGATTAGGGAGATGAATGGGAGAGTGGGAAATATTCTAGGGAGGCTCCTGCTACCATTCTCAACTCCTTGGGGTCATCCCTGGATAGCACTGTGTGTATGTGTGTGTGTGTGTGTGTGTTACTGTACTAAGATGCTGGGTTCATATATACTGAAGGCATAAGCCACATATGCCCTAGCTAACTTTAGAGACTTTATAAAATGTAAAATAATACTAGCAAATTAAGATATCCTAGTAAATATAAGATATAAAAGAGCCAGGGTGGTATAGCGCTTTGAGTTTGGGCACTCTGGGAAACCAGGGTTCAAATCCCTGCTTGGCCCTCGGAACCCACTGGTTGATCTTGGTCAAATCACACTCTCTCAGCTCAGAGGAAGGCAAAAGCAAACTCCTTCTTAACAAATCTTGCCAAGAAGACTTTATGATAGGTTTGCCTTAGGGTAGCCATAAATCGGAAATAGCTTGAAAGCACACAACAAGAAAGATATATAAACCAAAAAATTCCACTAGTAAGCAAGTTTTTGAGAGGCTTCTCAGAGATGCTGTTTTCTAACAGGTGAAGGGTCAACTGTGTTTGAATTTCATTGTGATAGCACTCAACAGAGGGTAAAAAAACAGAACAGCAAATGGGGAAATCAGGCCAAAGGACGTGCTTTGCCGGATCAACAATGTCAACTTTGTTCTATAAGGGACAGGGAGGGGAGATGTGTGACTCTCCTGTGATAACAGCGAAGCTTTTGACTCTCAAAACAGAGGCCCTTCTGGAACATACACATGAACACACGCCCACTCCTGCACTTTGTATGAAAGGCTGAAGAGGACAGTGGGAGTTGGGATGGATGGGGAAATTGGCAACGTTATCTGGAAGAAACCTTCCAGTTAAGTGATATACCTCATGAACAGAGAGAGGAAGAAATTTTATAGTATTAACTAAAGTGGGTTACAGGCACCATACAACTTTCTTGCCCTACAACTCTACTGGCTACCAATTTGTTTCTGGGTACAATTCAAAGTGCTGGTTAAGACTTATAAAGCTTATGGCTTAGTTCTAGGCTATCACACAAACCATGTATCTCCTTATGAGACTTTCCAGGATCTGGGATCCCCAAGAGGGGTCCTTTTCTCAGTCCCACTATAATATAATAATAATAAAATTTATTTTTATCCCGCCTCCCCCAAATGGATCGAGGCGGCATTACAGAACATATAAATATTAAAACATCAAAATGTAGCCCACCCTCCCCACCCACCCACTACTTTCATAGGCATTTCTGGCAGGGACACAAGGTGGCTGCCCTTAGAATTCCTTTGCCTGGAAGGGCCAGAATGACCCCTTTCTTGCTGTCCGTTAGCAAAAAAAAACACTTTTTTCATTCCAATAGGCTTTAGAACTGAAGATTTTTTAAAGAAAGGACTTTTAAGAGTGTGCTGCTTTGTTTTAATTGCAGTGTTTTAAATAGGTTTTTTTTATTTTTAATTGTACGTTCAAATTGTTTTAATACTGGCCAGAATCCTGTTGGAGTTACACATTCATAACTGTGGGGTATTTATGATCCCTATGTTGCCCCTAGTTTAGGGGCATGTAGGGACCTGAAAGTCCCCCAGTCCCAATTTACTAGGAAGCAGTGGCTGCGATCAGTGTGGGTCTATTCCACTGTTGCTTGGGAAGCAGCTGACTAACATTTCCACCACTTTCTTGCACAAACAATTTCTGGTGCAAGAAGGAATTGTGACACAGACTTCGATTCTGCCTGTTGCAACAGGGGTCACTCACAGGAGGGGTGGGAATGCCAGTCAGCTGCTTTCCAAGTGGCAGAGGCACAGCTCCTTGTCAATTGCAGGGGCTGCTTCCCTGTAAATGAGGTTGGGGGAGTTGGGGCCAGAATCCACTATATAGCTCTGTAACTACAGTGGTTACACATTTGTAACTTCCCAATAGTATTCCTACCTACCTTAATGTTGATCTTCAGCATGTTTTCATATTGTACTTGTTTAAATAATAGGAGGAGGAGGAGGAGGAGGAGGAGGAGGAAGAAGAAGGAGAAGAAGAAGGAGAGGAAGAGGAAGAGGAAGAAGAAGAAGAAGAAGAAGAAGACAGAGACACATGCCATCTTTTCTTTAGCTTGTTGGGACTACAAAAGCATGGAAACAGACAAGCTTAGTCATTGCTGACATAGTCATTTCCCTGACGGGTCCAGGAGCACCTAGCTGGGGATTGTACAGACCACCTTTGGCCAGTGAAAACCAGATGGTGAAAGGTGGAGGTGGGGTGAGAGAGAAGGACATTCAAGATCAGAACATTCTCAGGAAAGCACTCTTGTGAATATTGGGCTACAAGGTCATTCAACAACCTCTCTGGATGATAAAAGTGAATTACTTAAAAAAAAAAAAAGACACAGCATTTTATCAACCTCCAATAGCCATTCTGTGAAGCAATCATTTGGAGAAACTGGTCTGAGCAAGTTTAAGAAGAAAGAATTAGATAATTGTACTGCTAGAATAACAGAGAGGGCAAGCAGAAAGGGCAGCAAGAAACTCTCCTATCTATGAAAGGAAAAGAAACTAAGAAAGATTGGGCTTCTTCACTTTACAATGGGGATAAAAAGAAAAGGGGACATACAAGAACGTGATAAAAGCATATGCAGTAAGGAAAAATATTCAAAAGGTAAATTTGGAGTCCAGCTGAAAAGCAATAAGTAAGAAGAGATGACAAACTCTTCTCCTGACACACAATATACTTGGGGTTTTTTCAGTGCCAGCCTTACTGTTAGGCAGAATGAGACACTCACCTCAGACAACTGATTTAGGGTGTTATGAAAGGGCAGCAAGTAGTTAGACATTTATGCCTAAACCTGATCACAGTTATAGGAGAATCACTGAGTCAATGGCATTTATGCAAGTCTTTGTTACCATTTATCAGCTTGTCACCCTAAACTGTCACCTTCTTGCCCTGGTGAAGGACAGCTTTTTCTGAGAAACAGGCAAATTGGCCAGACGTTTCTTGGTTCAAAGGCTAGAGGTCAGATTTATTGAATACAAAAATACAAAAAGATTCTGATATAACAGGGTGCCGATAGAGGTTCGGAACCCTGAACAAAAGGCTGGGACAAGCTTTTATAATCTGGGATCCAGGTGATCAGGGTGCACACCCACTGCAGCATTTTTCACCAATCACAGTATTCAGGTAAACATTATACACACCCATTGCAGCCACCCACCCCATATTAGGTAAATGCCCAGAAACTTCTAACCATATAAAGGTAAGGTCCAGAGACTTCTGACCATGTAAGGAAATCTCCAGAGGGGCAGGTAGTATGAAGTTTCTTCCAATCACAAGTGACCTTCCAAATATGGCCAGATTCCGGTGTGGTGGTAATAGACATGAGTCAGCAGACGGGAGGGGCTGGGGTCTCCTGTGTACGTGACAACTCCTTAATCTGTGATGGTGATTGTCTTTCCCCCACTCACAGTTTCCCCCTCACAGGAGCACCAGCCCATCCCGTATCCCTGAACTAACAGTTGGGTCTCTGGACAACATCAACCCTGCAAGGTGGGTCAGCAGACCTATTATTGTGTAGTGAGTTACAGAAAATTGGCATACATTGTGACAGGCAGCAGAAACACAGAACTATACAGGTGAACAGGATAAAAATGACAACAACACTCTTCAACCATCCAAAATTCACTAACAAAGGTTAAGGGAGATTCAGAGTGTCTACTGTTACTACAGGCTATCCCTGTGAATGAGAGGAAGGGCCATGCGTACAAACCCAACATTTGGGGGGGTTTTTGCTACCTGGGAAATATTATGAACTAATTAATAAAAAAAATGTTCTCATGCCAGCCAGCATGAGTGCTTTCAGGTAAATAGGTAATCCATAATTTAAGGAACAAGCACTTCTGGGTTAACAAAATAAAAACACAGTGTATGAAGAGGTTATAAGTCAGTGCAACCAGTCCTAAAACTACTATCAGTAACTAACAGACACAGTTCAAAATCCAATACTGAAGTCTCAGGTCAGCCTCCGGAGTGACTTTGAAAAAAAATCTCTGAAGGAACAAGTATCCGGCACATTTTTTAATCACCTTCCACCTTCTGGGTTCTGGCACCTTTTTAACTCTGGAATGATGGATCCAAGATTTATGGTCCTGGATTTTAATTGCAGTATCAGTGGTCTGCAGCACTTGAGCAGGTTTGGTCCACGCCAGAGACAAAGGTCTTTTTCCCCCAGATCTTTAAGACCACCCCATCACCAGGCTGAAGATTGGGGCGGGGACCATCAAGGTTGAAGGGCCTTTCCTGTAAGGAAAAAAGTGGACAGGGCCGGGGCAGCATCCAGAGAACGAACACATTTTGTCTTGTTTTGGTGATACTGCATATCCCATCTTAACCTCCCCCCTCAGGCTTCCCGGACAGAGCTGGCTAGGCCAGGGGCAATCTCAGCAACTCCAGCCAAGGCGGGGGGAGTCCATTGTATTGTAAATTTAAGCTGGTTACCATCTCCATTGTTTTTGCAGCTCTGAGAGAATTGCTCACTTAAAATGCATCTTTTAAACTTCCAAAAAGAACTCAGAAAACTCCAAAAAAGAACTCCAAAGAAATGAGGAGCTGTGTCTAGATGTATATACTGTGGACCATGTCTGAGAAGTCAGATGTCCCATCTTTTTATGAAGATGGATCTTTTTCCCTTTTTAGTTCAAAGGAAATACAATCAAGCATCCTGGTTCCTGAAAAATAGTATCTCTCTCCGGAAATGCAAGCCTTGGTTGTCAGATTCCAGCCGGCTTTGCATTGTTTATGTTTCTCTCAGAGAGTAATGGGACCCAAAATGGCCAACTCACCCCGGGATGTAAAACAGCAGACAGAGATCTCCTGTTTACATGTCCTTCCGGTATCTCTCCATGGCTCATTTATATTTTATATAAAATAACTAGGATTCTGGGGACATGGCCCCCAGGGGGTGTTTCAGGGGTATTACCCAAAAATAATTTTTGACCCAAATTTAAAAATAAAAAGAAAAATTGGGCATCATAGTAAGGATTTCTCTTTCAGAACTGCAATACAAGAGCAATTAAATTGAGAGTATTGCAACTTCAGTTGAAACAAAAAAGGAAAGAGGCCTCAATTTCACATTTAAAATAATTTCTGGGCACGCTACACAGATACAACAGTATATAAATGAGATCCACAATTGATTACAAAATCTTCTTTGACCTATCTAACATAGATTTCTATTCAATGGTATGATGTCTCCTTTGATGATGATATTTGTAGACAGATAAAAATCCCCAAAACTCGTCAGCCCTGTCCACAGTGATCAAATGAAAATCACAAACTCATCACCTCCATGTCTCTATATCTGGGGTTGTGTTTTAGATTCACAATACAACCTAACAATAAGCAAACAGTTCAGAAAAATAACTATGATCAGTTGAAAAGCAATACAATGGGTTCTGAGTTCAAATCCTATCACATTTAGTCTATATATCCTATAAAGTCACACTAAAAATACATAAAAAGGAAAAGAGAGAGAAAAATAAAGCATAACTTTACATATTACTAAAAATATGCACCCTATAACAACAATTAATACTTCATAATGCAATTAAAACAAACAGATTCATCAGCAATAGAATGGCAGCATGAAAAGAATGAGATTTCCAATATAGTGTGTGAACTATTCATAGTCAAAAGTTCCTGGAACAAAACAAAAAATTGAAACAAAAATACATGCAAAAAAGTGTTGTTGTTGTTGTTTTAGGGGGTTAAAGACTATTCACACTAAGGCTGCAGTCTTCCAGACTGTATTTACTTTGATATGACTACTGTATTGGTTGTAAAACTCAAAACTTGTATCAGATAGTGTCACTGTCTTATTTGAAATTATTTAATATTGGAAAATGTTTAGATTACAGTCTGATACAAAATAAAGACCATGGTGACCTGTTGTTTGTTGAATGGTCACAGCTAAATACATAATCCCAAGCACATTTAAACATAAATTCATTAATGTGATCATCTCTGAGTAAGTTCGCAACAGGATTGAATTGTGCACCTGCTTTATGGGATAATGTTCATATAAAATAATTAGCTGCCATCAGAGTGTTGAATAGATTAGGATACCTGCATCAAAAAGAAAACTCAAGAAAAAGGTTAATAGAAAAATCCCGCTCAGCGAGGCTGAGGTGGGGGGGGGATGCCAGGTATCAGAGTTGGTATGTCCCTGCTAAAACAAAAAGGAAAAAAAGGAAGGGGGGGAAAAACCCAAAACAGTAATGATGGGGGAGGCAAATGATGGAGAGAACATCAAAATTCTTGATCCAGTACCTCTGCACCATCCCTTTTTCCAGTGTAAACAGTGTAAACAATTTGGAATGCCAAACTTAAAATCACCTAAAAGGGGAAAAAGTTGACCACAAGAGAGGCCATTGCCATATTCTGTAGTGGTCTGCAAAAAAAAAGTTGAAACAAAAGGTTTTAATTGACTGGCAAAGCAAAATCTATACTTTAGACGAAGTTTAAAACTAAAGGGAGGCCCCCACCTTTTCAAACCAAAAGGCTTAAAAAAAAAAGCTGTTGAAGAGTCATTAAAGGTTCCAAATTCAAGTTTTCAATGTTCAACAGACAAAAAGATCTGCAGCTTTGGCGCCAGGAGGAACAATTAAATGTTTCCTGAGCTCAGACTTTTTCTAAATAAAAAGAAGAAAATGCAAAATAAAAAAAAAAAAAAACATATCATACTATGTTGGCTACACAGAGCAAACCAAAAACTGTATTTTTTTTTCCAGGGAGGTTTCCGAACAAAATTAATTCCTCCTCAGAAATGAGAGCTCCACATTTCACCAAATTGGTTCCAATTCACATTCCCCCTCTGAGGGAAGCCCCCGAGAGGAAAGACTTTTTTTGTTAATTTGCCAGTTCATTAGAAATAAGAATTTTTCTCACTACTCTCTCCCTAGTTTGCTCAGGGGTTAATCTAAACCTTAAAACTTTTTGAAATGGGGGGGGGCCCGAATTAGAAAAAAAGAAAAAAAGTTGCATCAGTGTTTTACATAGAGAGAAATCACATCTCTGCTTGGATTCAAACTCTGGGGAGGAGGCAGCATTGTTTCTCAAGACAAAAAAACAAACAGCTTGGATTCAAACTCTGAGGAGGAGGCAGCATTGTTTCTCAAGACAGAAAAGCAAACAGATACCAGGCGAAATATCGCTTTGCTTACACACAAACCTTAGAATTTCCCTACATACCTATATTCCTATATACATTGCATCACATTACATTACATTACATTTTAAAAGGGGTTTCGTTAAAACCCCCCCCAATACATCTCTGCTCAACCTTTTCTTCAACCGTCTTCCCCAAACCCAATCTAACCAGTTAATCCAGGAGCCTGTGGGACAACCCAGGGATCTGAGGAGGAGGCAGCATTGTTTCTCAAGACAAAAAGCAAACAGATACCAGGCGAAATATTGCTTTGCTTACACACCCAAAACCCTTTAGAATTTCCCTACATACATATATTCCTATATACATTGCATTACATTACATTACATTACATTACATCAGTGTTTCTCTGTTACCCCAAACCAGTACATCTCTGCTTGACCTTTTCTTCAACCGTCTTCCCAACCGAATCTAACCAGTTAATCCAGGCGCCTGCAAGGCCAGCTTATCAAATGTCCCACTGAGACAACCCAGGGATCCTATATTGAGGCCAGATTTTCAGTACAATATTTTATCATTTGCTTTTCTTAGACATGCCCTTCTATTACTAAATTAATGCAAAACACACAGAGAACACAAATTCACAGACAAGGAGACACACATCCAATAACAGACAGAAGCTTCTGTTTGGACTCTGAGACACACTTCCAGGCACACACACGCACAGCACAAAGCTGAAACAGGGGAATTCCCAAACTGAACAGGCCCAAAGGTACCTATCTAGGGGCGGTCCCTGGATGGGACTTACCAGAGGGTGAGGTGAATCACTGGCGCGCCATTCCGAACCTCATCCCTAATCAGATTTCAGAGCCTTGAATCAGGAAGGTAGAGCCTCTGTCCTTGCCACTGACCAGAAGCGGACCGTGATGATTCCCCTCACGTCACAAGAAGGACGTTGGCGCCTGATGAGAAAAATCAATGCCCGCTGCCTGGATCAGTTGGCCTTCGGAGGATTCCTTCCCGTCTGGCCCCCTGGGCAGGGGGACTGATACAGGGCAGATTTCTCAACCCCTTTCCATTTCTCTCAAGCCCCACGTTGGGCGCCATAAAACTGTCACCTTCTTGCCCTGTTGAAGGACAGCTTTTTCTGAGAAACAGGCAAATCGGCCAGATGTTTCTTGGTTCAAAGGCTAGAGGTCAGATTTATTGAATACAAAAATACAAAAAGATTCTGTTATAACAGGGTACCAATAGAGATTTGGAACCCTGAACAAAAGGCTAGGACATGCTTTTATAATCTGGGATCCAGGTGATCAGGCTGCACACCCACTGCAGCATTTTTCACCAATCACAGTATCCAGGTAAACATTATACACACCCATTGCAGCCACCCACCCTATATTAGGTAAATGCCCAGAAACTTCTAACCATATAAGGGTAAAGGTCCAGAGACTTCTGACCATGTAAGGAAATCTCCAGAGGGGCAGGTAGTATGAAGTTTCTTCCAATCACAAGTGACCTTCCAAATATGGCCAGGTTCCGGTGATGGAGTAATAGACATGAGTCAGCAGATGGGAGGGGCTGGAGTCTCCTGTGTACGTGACAACTCCTTAATCTGTGATGGTGATTGTCTTTCCCCCACTCACAGGATCATGCAACCTAACTAGCAGTGAATTTAGAGCAAGCAAAGGTGGCTATTCCCAATGGAATTGAGTGGTATACAAGCAAGTGTAGAACTGCAGTCAAGCACAGCAATATGTGGGACGATAACTCTATGGTGCAGAACCACTACCTCCAAAGCCCCACCAGCCTCAGGTCAGCTGAAGTTGGTGATGGTGGTGTGGGGAGGTACTAGAGAGTACAGTCTACTCTCCGTATGTGTGGGATTCCATTCCAGTGTTACCCTGTTTGCTTAAGACTCCACCAATCTGTTTGTGATGCAAAGGCTTCCTTTCAAAGGATTCCCAAAAGCTGTCAAAATTGTCTCTTATGGGGAAAAATTAGCTCAGCACTGCTTTAGACATGCAAAGAGGACAGGGTAATTAAGGGTCGTTAGCCCTATGTATACCAGGTCAGGTCCAGTCAAAATCACACCAATTGTTCAAATCTAAGTATTTTATTAACATAAATGTAAAAATCCCTACAATCAGTTAACGACACTCACTACAACAAGCATGAAAAGTTAAAGTTCTTACAATCACTCAGCTTCACACCCTACAGTCAAACATACAAGACTATAAAGTTAGCAAGAGATGAAAATTAAGGAAGAGAGAGAGAGACAGAAAGGATTTGATGACATACGATACCAAAACCAGAAGTCTTCAGCTGGGAGAGAAAATGATCTCAGCAACTCCAGTAAAGGCTGAGGGGAACCATTGTATTGTAAATTTAAGCTGGTTACCATCTCCATTGTTTTTGCAGCTCTGAGAGAATTGCTCACTTAAAATGTATCTTTTAAACTTCCAAAAAAGAACTCAGAGAGACTCCTAAAAAGAACTCCAAAAAAAAACTCCAAAGAAATGAAGAGCTGTGTCTATACATAGTGTCCAATCTCCTGAGAAGCCACATGGTTCCATCCTTTTTTAAGAAGATGGATCATTTTCTTTATAGTTCAAAGAATGCACCCAAACATCCTGCTAGTTCCTGCCAGATGCCGCTCAGTTATCTCTCCGGAATTGCATGCATGCCTTTAGGTGTCAAATTCCAGCCTGCTTGCATTGTTTATTTTCTCTCAGAGAGTAATGGTCCTGATGGCTGCAGAAACTCCTTTCAAGTTTTAACCAAATTGCCAAATACCCCGGTATGTAAAACAGAAGACAGAAATCTCCTGTTTACATGGTCCTTCCAGTATCTCTCCATGGCTCACTTATATTTTATATCAAATAACTAGGATTCTCAGGACATGGTTTTTTGGGGGGTGTCAGGGATATAACACCAGGAACCCTTGCATAAAACTAAAACCACTAATGCTCCATCCCCATTATCATCAGTGGATGCAACATACACACACCTAGTGCATCCATTGACAATAATAGACACAAGGCTTTGTGCAACCTCACATTAGTGTGTGCGAAGGTCATGCCACCAGAGGGTGCACTGTATATCACTTCCAGGGCTGGAGCATTTCCCTTCCTTTGTCAGAAGAAGGGGAAATCTCCAAAGCCTTCTTCTATCTGATCCCAACATGCCTCCCTTTTTCTCACTGCAGCTATTGGCGAGGAGGGCTGCTGGTGGCAGAAGCTTCCACATTGCCACAATGAGAAGGTCTTGTGACAGAGCACCTCTGTCACCCCTATGGGATTATGCCTGACAAAAATGTACATGAACCCCTGCCCTTTGGTCATATTAACATACATAGTACTAAGGGATAACCAACCTGAGATAGAAAATTTCACAAGCATATCTCTTCCTCCCTGGCACTAAAAATGCTGCACAGACTTATTAAGGCCTAAATCCAGCTGCTAGTCCCAGTGATTGGTGAAAAATGCTGCAGTGGGTGTGCAGCCTGATCACCTGGATCCCAGATTATAAAAGCATGTCCTAGCCTTTTGTTCAGGGTTCCGAACCTCTATCGGCACCCTGTTATATCAGAATCTTTTTGTATTTTTGTATTCAATAAATCTGACCTCTAGCCTTTGAACCAAGAAACGCCTGGCCGATTTGCCTGTTTCTCAGAAAAAGCTGTCCTTCAACAGGGCAAGAAGGTGACAGTTTTATGGCGCCCAACGTGGGGCTTGAGAGAAATGGGCAGGGATTGAGAAATCTCCCCCTGTATCAGTCTCCCTGCCCAGGGAGGCCAGGCGGGAAGGAATCCTTCTGAAGGCCAACTGAGGCTCTACCTTCCTGATTCAAGGCTCTAAATTTGATTAGGGATGAGGTTCGGAATGGCGGCCAGTGATTCACCTCACCCTCTGGTAAGTCCCATCCAGGGACCGCCCCTAAAAGGTACCTTTGGGCCTGTTCAGTTTGAGAATTCCCCTGTTTCAGCTTTGTGCTGTGCGTGTGTGTGCCTGGAAGTGTGTCTGAGAGTCCAAACAGAAGCTTCTGTTGTATTGGATGTATGTCTCCTTGTCTGTGAATTTGTGTTGTCTGTGTGTTTTGCATTTATTTAGTAATAGAAAGGGCATGTCTAAGAAAAGCAAATGGTAAAATATTGTACTGAAAATCCTGGCCCCAATATAGGATCCCTGGGTTGTCCCACAGGCTCCTGGATTAACTGGTTAGATTCGGTTGGGAAGACGGTTGAAGAAAAGGTTGAGCAGAGATGTATTGGGTTTGGGGTAACAGAAACACTGCTTTAATGTAATGTAATGTAATGTGATGAATGTATATAGGAATATAGGTATGTGGGGAAAATTTCTAAGGTTTGTGTGTAAGCAAAGCGATATTTCGCCTGGTATCTGTTTGCTTTTCTGTCTTGAGAAACAATGCTGCCTCCTCCTCAGAGTTTGAATCCAAGCTGTTTGCTTTTTTGTCTTGAGAAACAATGCTGCCTCCTCCCCAGAGTTTGAATCCAAGCAGAGATGTGATTTCTCTCTATGTAAAACACTGATGCAACTTTGGTTCTTGTCTCTGAATTGAAGGGCCCCTCCCCATTTCTAAAAGTTCTAAGGTTTAGAATTAACCCCTGAGCAAACTAGGGAGAGAGTAGTGAGAAAACTTTTATTTCTAATGAACTGGCAAATTAACACAAAAGTCTTTCCTCTCTGGGGCTTCCCTCAGAGGAGGAAGTGTGAATTGGAACCAATTTGGTGAAATGTGGCAGTTCTCATTTCTGAGGAGGAATTAAAGTTTGTTTGGAAACTTCCATGACATAATACAGTTCTTAGTTTTGCTTTTTGTAAGCAACATAGTATGATATGATTTTTTTTATTTTTATTTTGCATTTTCTTATTTTTGATTCCTAGAGAAAAGTCTGAGCTCAGGAAACATTTAATTGTTCCTCCTGGTGCCAAAGCTGCAGATCTCTTTATCTCTTGAACATCTGCATAACTATGAGGCCCTTTCAACCTTTTGGTTTGAAGGGGTGGGGGCCTGCCTAGTTTTAAAACTTCATCTAAAGTATAGATTTTGCTTTGCCAGTCAATTAAAACCTTTTGTTTCAACCTTTTTGCAAACCACTACAAAATATGGCAATGGCCTCTTTTTCTGTTAGGTGATTTTAATTTTGTAGTCTACACTGCAGGGATGGTAAAGGAATGGTGCAGAGGCACTCTGTAAAAGTACGGTTACTTTAATTAGAGTGATGCAACATAGGTATTTGGGGAATGTAACCAGAAAGAAAGTTTTTATATATCTGTGCTTGAAACAAAAGAAAGGACAGGCTAAATGTTGGTTATCTGTCTTTGATTTTTTTGTCTGTTTTCTTAGGACCTTTTCTCTAGATGGCAGATATTGTAATTTCACTCCCTAAAATTTCCTAGTGTGATCATTTTTCTCTCTACTTCAGCCTTCTCTCCTAAAAACTAAAATATGTTTTCTTCCTTGAGGAAGAAAACAGATTGCTCATTTAAATTCACTTTTTTATTTCATACTTGCCTTTGATGTTATCCACAGATTCTGTACCTGCGATTCAACCATCCATGGCTTGAAATATTTTTTAAAAAAATAGATTCCGAAAAGGCAACCTTGATTTTTGCCAATTTTTTTTTAAAAAGGGATGCTGTTTAAATAAATAAATAAAACAAATATGTACATCTTTTAGTAATACAACATATAGTGGTAATATCTTCTTACAACAATTTCACATATTTACAATATTTCTTCTAGCTTTTTTTTTCTTTTTGTTTTGTAAAGCTAAAAATATTATTATTCATTTTTTAATGGATTGTTTGCATGAGCTTTGAGATTTTCATCTGCTTACAGCTATCATTATTAAAGAAGATATCATGCCATAGAATAGAAATTTATGTTAGATAGATCAAAGAAGATTTTGTATGCTTCAATTGTTGGCAAATACTGTCATTTTACTTACATACTGTTGTGGCCGGGAAGATTTTGTAATCAATTATTGATTTCACTTACATTCTTGCTGTATCCTATTCCATTTGTCACTTTAATCCTGCTAAGAGCTAACACGCCATAGTTAGCTCATCCACGAACTGAACATTTTAATATGAGCTCTTTGCTATGGTTACATATGCCTGCCATCAACAGACTTTGCCTGTATCTGGGGGGGGGGTGTAGAGACCTCAACTCTCCCCAGAACCTGAACTCAGAGCCCGCATTCTCATGAAACTGTTTTGCCTTTTGATAATTTTTAAAAGCCAGCATTTGGAACTACAGCATTTCATTGCTCCTTCATTTGCAATTGTTGCATTGCTTTTTCTTCATTGGGAAGATTCATCCATTTACCATCATTCATTGCCAAAGCATCTGTTCATTGTTGTCGTTTGTGAAATTGTTTCACTTTTTCTTTTACTACTGTAAATAAATGTTTTGCTAATGTTATAGTTAGGTATAGGATATTTGCTAATTGAGGAATGCTTTTATTAGCTAGAAATGTTGCCAAGTCCTTCCTTGCTCCTGCTCTGCTGCATATTGCCAAATCCTTGATCTCATTTATATACTGTTGTATCTGTGTAGTGTGCCCAGAAATTATTTTAAATGAGAAATTGAGGCCTCTTTCCTTTTCTGTTTCAACTGAAGTTGCAATACTCTCAATTTAATTGATCTTGTATTGCAGTTCTGATGAGAAATCCTTACTGATGATGCCCGATTTTTCTTTTTATTCAATTAGCTCAAAAATTATTTTTGGGTAATACCCCTGAAACACCCCCTGGGGGCCATGTCCTGAGAATCCTAGTTATTTTTTTTTATAAAATATAAGTGAGCCATGGAGAAATACCAGAAGGACATGTAAACAGGAGATCACTGTCTGCTGTTTTACATCCTGGGTTGAGTTGGCCATTTAGGCTCTCATTACTCTTTGAGAAAAACATAAACAATGCAAAGCCAGCTGGAATCTGACAATCAAGGCTTGCATTTCCGGAGAGAGATACTATTTTACAGGAACCAGGATGCTTGATTGTATTTCCTTTGAACAAAAAGGGAAAATGATCCATCTTCATAAAAAGATGGGACATCTGAATTCTCAGACATGGTCCACAGTATATATATCTAGACACAACTCCTCATTTTTTTGGAGTTCTTTTAGGAGTCACTCTGAGTTCTTTTTGGAAGTTTAAAAGATGCATTTTAAGCTAGCAGTTTCTCAGAGCTGCAAAAACAAAGGAGATGGTAACCAGCTTAAATTTACAATACAATGGACTCCCCCCAAATTTGACTGGAGTTGCTGAGATCATCCTAGCTGATTGGTATTGTGTTTCATTAAATCCGTTCTGTTTTCTCTCTTTCTTAATTTTCATCTCTGGCTAACTTTATATTCTTGTGTTTGATTGCAGGCATGCAATCGAGTGATTACAAGAACTTTTACTGATCATGCTTGTTGTAGTGAGTGTAGATAATTGATTGTAGGGATTTTTACATTTATGTTAATAAGATACTTAAACTTGAAGAAAAATTCCCTAGAAACTGACCTTCCCTGGGTCAAGGCATTGCCTCGCCATCACAAATGTTAGAATCACTCAAAAGGTCCTTTGAAGCTCTCCCCATTCGAGAGAAGGTTCTGTCGCCCCTGGCCTAGCCAGCTCTGTCCGGGAAGCCTGAGGGGGGAGGTTAAGATGGGATATGCAGTATCACCAAAACAAGACAAAATGTGTTCGTCTCTGGATGCTGCCCCGGCCTCTGTCCACTTTTATCCTTACAGGAAAGGCCCTTCAACCTTGATGGTCCAGCGCACCATCTTCAGCCTGGTGATGGGGTGGTCTTAAAGATCTGGGGAAAGAAGACCTTTGTCTCTGGCGTGGACCAAACCTGCTCAAGTGCTGCAGACCACTGATACTGCAATTAAAATCCAGGACCATAAATCTTGGATCCATCATTCCAGAGTTAAAAAGGTGCCAGAACCCAGAAGGTGGAAGGTGATTCAAGAAATGTGCCGGATACTTGTTCCTTCAGAGACTTTATTTCTCAGAGTCACTCCGGAGGCTGACCTGAGACTTCAGTATTGGATTTTGAACTGTGTCTGTTAGTTACTGATAGTAGTTTTAGGACTGGTTGCACTGACTTATAACCTCTTCATACACTGTGTTTTGATATCTTGTTACTATGAAGTGCTTGTTCCTTAAATTATGGATTACCTATTTACCTGAAAGCACTCATGCTGGCTGGCATGAGAACATTTTTCATTAATTAGTTCATAATATTTCCCAGGTAGCAAATGCCACCAAATGTTGGGTTTGTACGCATGGCCCTTCCTCTCATTCACAGGGATAGCCTGTAGTAACAGTAGACACTCTGAATCTCATTAGCTAGTTAGTGAATTTTGGATGGTTGAAGAGTGTTGTTGTCATTTTTATCCTGTTCACCTGTATAGTTCTGTGTTTCTGCTGCCTGTCACAATGTATGCCAATTTTCTGTAACTCACTACACAATAATAGGTCTGCTGACCCACCTTGCAGGGTTGATGTTGTCCGAGAGACCCAACTGTTAGTTCAGGGATACGGGATGGGCTGGTGCTCCTGTGAGGGGGGAAACTGTGAGTGGGGGAAAGACAATCACCATCACAGATTAAGGAGTTGTCACGTACACAGGAGACCCCAGCCCCTCCCGTCTGCTGACTCATGTCTATTACCACCACACCGGAATCTGGCCATATTTGGAAGGTCACTTGTGATTGGAAGAAACTTCATACTACCTGCCCCTCTGGAGATTTCCTTACATGGTCAGAAGTCTCTGGACCTTACCTTTATATGGTTAGAAGTTTCTGGGCATTTACCTAATATGGGGTGGGTGGCTGCAATGGGTGTGTATAATGTTTACCTGAATACTGTGATTGGTGAAAAATGCTGCAGTGGGTGTGCACCCTGATCACCTGGATCCCAGATTATAAAAGCTTGTCCCAGCCTTTGTTCAGGGTTCCGAACCTCTATCGGCACCCTGTTATATCAGAATCTTTTTGTATTTTTGTATTCAATAAATCTGACCTCTAGCCTTTGAACCAAGAAACGTCTGGCCAATTTGTCTGTTTCTCAGAAAAAGCTGTCCTTCACCAGGGCAAGAAGGTGACAATCACTCTGTAAGTTGGGGCACAGAAACCCATAGATTACTTCCTGTTTGTTCACATCCATTCTCTTCCTCTAGGATGTAAGCATCCTTTGTTTGTTCTTTCTTTCTTTCTTTCTTTCTTTCTTTCTTTCTTTCTTTCTTTCTTTCTTTCTTTCTTTTTCTCTCTCTCTCTCTCTCTCTTTCTCTCTTTTAATATTGGGCCTTTCCTCACTACACTGTTATAGTGCTATTATTCCACTTTCAACAATTCTGTGGAATTCTGGGGTTTGTACTGTACTAAGCCCAAAGGTGCTCCTCCCTAAATTGCAAACCCCAGGATTCCATAGGATGTTGAAAGTGGAATAATAGCACTATACTGGTGTAGTGTGGAAATGGCCATTGTTTTTCTTTTCATATGTTCTTTCCATATCCACATATATGTTGATCTCCAACAAACTCAGGACAGCAAACATGACTCTTCTCATCCCTATTTATCATCACAGCAACACTAGGAGGTGGTGCAGGTTGTGAGAAAGTCACTAGTCCAAAGTTATCCAATGAGTGTCCATGGTTCAGTGGAGACTTGAAAATGGATTCCCAGATTCCAGGTGCTGTTGTTATTTGTCATCAAGTTGACTTTGACTTATGCTGACCCTTCAAATGAGAGACCTGCAAGAGTTCCCTGGTTACCAACTTGGAAACTCAGGGACGTGGCTTTCTTGATTGAATCTATCTGCCTGTAGTGCCATCTTTCTCTTTTTCTACTGCCTTCCACTTTACTGAATCTCTAAGCGTGACAGAACCCCACTCCAGACTGCCCTTACAGTTCCAACCCTAGGGATCCTTTCACTAATCTTGCCCGTTTAGCCTTAAAATCCCTCCCTGGATCTGGTACTCAGGCTTCAGAGTGACCACTATCCCAGATAAATGGGTTTGCCAATCAGTGGGTTCAACATGGTAAAATGTGACCAATTTTCCCTTTTACTTCTTGAATGAAAACAGATTTGTCGAAGATAAAAGGTTTACTTTAAGAGGCCTAGATATCCTAAAGGTACTAGATCTTGGAAGCTAAGCAGGGTCAGCCTTGGTTAGTACTTGAATGGGAGATTTCCAATGAATATGAGATGCTATAGGTTATTTTTCAGAGGGAAGGAACTGGCAAAATCAGCTCTCAGGATTCCTTGCCTAAGAAAACCCTATGTAATTCATAAGTTGACAGGCAATTTGAAGGCACAGCAAAAGAGAGAGAGAGAGAAAGAGATTTACTTTGACAGATAAAATAAGCACCTGCTGTTCTGCTGGCTCCATGTACAGGACATGGCTAACACCTCAGTTTTAAATGAAATAATGCTTTCCCCTGAACTCCTTCCATATTCTTATCTCTCAAAGAACCCTGTTCAGATCTCCTTCACTCTATGTCTAATTGGCCCTAACCCTATTTCTGATTGCCTTAATTCTTTGACAGACTAGCCTCTAGTTATATCCTTTCCCTTTTAGGTCCTTTCCCTCATAGCATTTCATGAGCTGTGATTGTCTGGCTCCACTCATACTTGCACAGCTTCTCTCTTTGTTGTAATCTTTACCCTGTACTCCTACAATCACAAGGTGTGCAACCACATTGCACTTATCACCACACTCCCACACCCACATGGATGCCTGGGGTAGTGAGGCTCAATGCAGTGTGTGGTAAGAACCTGAAGGTGATCAATTCTCTTTCTAGTTAACTCAGAATTGGGGTAGTGGTGGAAGTTGGTGCACCATATTCCCACCGTTTTGTTTTTCTTCCACAGATGGAGGATACCTACCCACAGTGGAGAAATATTAATGCCCTTTTGCATCTACACACACACACACACTCCTCAGCTTTTTGCAGAAAGAACAAATGTTGGTGACAAACCATATACGGTCATGTGAATAAATAATTGTACACTGTGGATGCAATAGTTTTGTAACTCTCTTTATAGGGAATGTTTCTTACTTCATGTGGTCAACCAGCCTTTTCACATCTGGAGTCCCTCCTGGTCATTCTTCTGAGTGCTCTGTACCCTAAAATCCTGCCTGCCGATAACACAGAAGCAGGAGACAAGGAAGAAGACCAGAGGTTTTACTGTTGGTTGTGAAGGAAGATATTGCTTCTATGGACAAAATGCTGCCCCTCCTCCCCAGAGATAGTACATGCTTTTAGGTTTGGCGTCCAAAGCTTCACCATTCTGAACTTATTTTGTTTCCCTGGCTAAAGCTTGCAAAGCTTACTCAGTGCACATCACAAGATGAAAATGGAGGAAATGTATTGATGGGATTCAAAAATGGTACATAAATCATATTAGAAGAAAGCTGGTGTTGTTTTATGGAAATGATCTGAGATAGGATCCAATTGCTGAAGAAATGCTGAGCAAGCTGGAACGGGACTAATAAATGCTATTAGAAATGGATACACCTGACAAAGTTTTTTCAGTGATGAGTTAAAAAAATTCCACGGAATAAAAAAATATGCAAAGGGAATTTATTTAAAGGAAACCTTTATGGGGGAGCATGAGGAATTATGCAGATTAGAAAATTTTGCCTTTCAAAAACAAATGACAAGCCTGATTAAAGAATCACAGTTCATTGATACACAAGTGTTGGTTTTTCTTTTAAAAAAATGCCAGTGCATGTACGTGTCAAGCAGGTCACTTTTGATCAGTAGGAGCTTGTGGAGCTTGGAGGAAGCAATCTGTACCAAAAACAGGAGGAAGATGAATAGGTAATTTTTCCTGAATCAACTTTGTCAGCCATAATTATTTTTGAACAACAGAGAGTCTTGTGACACCTTAAAGACAAACAAGTTTTATTTGGCATGACCTTATAAGCAGCCCAGCTCATCGCTTATGCCAAATACAACTAGCTAGCTGTTAAGGGCCACAAAACTCAGTTATTTTTGCTGCAACAGATCAAAATGGCTACCACCTCTCTGATCCTCATTTTTTAAAAGTATATTTGATAATAGTCTCACACTTCAGAATTATAGCACTTCGATATCACTTTAACATGCAGGGCTGCACCCTGTGTTATCCTGGGATTCATTGTTTTGTGTGGTATGAAACTCTAAGGCAGAGAATTCTAAATGCCCCATGAAACTACAAAGCCCAGAATTCCATACGATGGATCCATGGCAGTTAAAGTAGTATCAAAGATCATTATCATACCATGGCACCATCCTGGCATGAGGACACATTGCTGCCAATCTGCAATGCATGCCATTACACAACGTCATTGCGGTCCCACTGCTGTCACATCCCCAGCCATTGTGATAGCACCTTATACCATGAGCAGAAAAAATCTGGTAATGGCCTCCCTCCGCTCAATGATCCCCTCAGCTGCGGGCATATGAGAGGGGTGGAAACACTATCAAGTGCTTCCTTCCTCAGTACAGCTGAGGAAGAGGCCAGTAGTACTGTGGAAGGACGGAGCACGTCTGGAATACCACTCATCCTCCAGCAGCCAACCAGCGTGGTGGGGAGCGTTCAAGTCCCAATCCAATCCTGGCAAAGGCATTGTTGTGATCCTGATGGGAGGATGTGAGATTGTGGTGTAATGCGTTAAGGACCAAAGTGCTAAATGTGCAGGATGTAAAAGACCACTGACAAATAGGTATGATTGATACATTATGTTCAAGCGATACCCTGCCATTGCTACCAAATTTCCTCTTGCTATAAATAAGTCCTTAAGATTAAGATGTAAAAGGCAGTAATTTGCGATTACCCTCCCCAATGTCCTACTTTGTTACCTCACTGTGGCATAGAGTTTACCCCAGGCTCTCAAAGGCTATGCCAGCAGAGCAGAAGCTTTGGCAGGTTCCATCAGGTTGGGCAAGCTGTGTGTCTGTAGTTGGACAGCCAGTATAGCTAAAGACTGATGTGCAGTGGCTACTGGTAGTTCCCATGTCAATGGGGCAGTGAATCCATTCCAGATTTCGGCTAGCTTTAAATAAACTATCCAAGGTGCTGGAGCTATTTAGGCTACAGTGCAGCACCTTGGAGATTCCTTTAAAGTCTGGATTAAAACATGGTACAGATTCACCCTGACAGGAGAAACACCAGGTACAGTCCTACTGGCACTTCGTCACCTGATGGATGGCCACCCATTGACAAATTGGTCATGCCATTTATGCATGGAATAGTACAGGAATCACCCACATGGTTGAAATCACAGCCCTGTTGTGTATTAAAGGCACAATTTGAATGGAAAGTCCTGAGATTTAAACTTGCTTCTCCAAGACTTAAGTCTTAGTATCTAAGCCTGAGATTTGGCAGTTCTATTTCTGTTGTTATTTTTGTTGTTATCACTACTCTTTTGTGCATTTGTATCCTGCCCTTTTCCCAATACTAGGACAAAAAGCCAACACAGACTAAATGTAGAAAAATCTATTTATCATCTATCTTCTAATATTTAAAAACGACTTTAAAAAATCTATAAAGTTAAAAATCATTTAAAATTTGTTAAAGGAGCGAATACAGAAATATGTTTTTTAAAATATTATGCTACTTTTTAAAAAACAACAACTGTAGTTTGGGTTTCAGAAATGTCCCATGTGAATCTTTTCTGGGAGAGAGAAGCATAGTAGTGAAGTGTTATCTACTTGCATCAGGCTGCAGTTAAAAGAACAAGAGTCCAGTAAGTCAAAAAAGTTGACAGCCATAATCCTAGAGAGTGTGCAGTGTGTGAAGGTTTGCTCTAGGTAGAGAGAGAACATGTCTAGGAATGCATTCCAAAAATAATTTTACACCTATCATTCCTTCAGCATTTTTAGCCTCTGAATTGTATTCAAGACCATAGATGCTGGTGGTACTCAGAGAACAGGAAATTTCCTTGCCTTCTTTAGAATAACAGAGATTTTAACCATATATTGATGCTGGACTGGACTAAATTTTCCTTGATGGAATTTCTGCTTCTCATGTAAGTGTTAAAGGCATAGGAGTACCCACAAGGGAAAAAAAAAGTTGGTAATTTTACCCTTATTCCTTCTCAGTTCTTATATTCATTAAAGTAGGCTGTGGCATATCCGTGTCTCTTCATGGAAGTCATTTTCTTTTCTGAATCTGAATTAATCTAAATGGAACTTTTTATTTGTCCTTTCAGTCCTGCTCTGCTCCCTACATTTATTTCCTGCTTTAGAGCCTGTTACCCTTGCGTGTGCATTCAGAAGTAAGTCCTGCTAAATTCAATGGGACTTACAGAGTAAGTGTATAAAGATTCCAAATGTTTAATCCATTTCTCTTTCTTCACAAGCATATAATTTGGAGCGTCTTTTTGACCCGAATCTTTGTCATCCTTATTTCTGCTACAGCTAAATCTCGTCATTTCCAGTTTTCAAAAATCTCATTCTTTTCCTTCAGCTGATTTCACTGGATAACATCAAGCCACTGTTTAATTCTTTTTAAACAAGTTAGATTATTGTAATGCTTTTCCGCCTCGTCTTCCTAGTGCTTATCTTCAAAGGCTCCCCTCTATTTAAATCCTGCAGCTCCTTTAGTTTTCCTCCTTTCTCATTTTACTGAGGCTCCTCCACTACACTGGCTTCCGTTTTCCTATAGAAATAAATTTAAACCTTATAAATGTCTGCTTTTCTGCCTTCTTCTTCTGCTCATTTCCCTATTTATGTTCCTCCCTCCTTTCTTACCTTTCACTTTGTTTCTTGTCAAGCCGAAAATCTCATCTCTTCTGTCATGTTACTCCATCTCTCTAATATCTCTTGATATTAGTTGATGTGGCTTGGTTTTAAAACAGTGTTTGAAAGGACACCTATATTTCCTCAGAGATAATCAACCTCTGTTTTCTCACTTGTAATGCCCCTTCATCCATTATGATTCAGCCCCAAAGGCAAGGGGATGTTATGCACTGTTATTCAATGTACAGTGATTATATGGAATATGCTTTGGAATAATTACAGTTCTTGTAATACTTCTTCTTGTGTTATCAAAATGTAAGTACTGGCCAGGAACAGCAGACTGAAACACAGAAGCTTCTGGAGAAACTTTTCTTATAATTTTAACAATGTGGGGGTGAGGGTGGGCGTGTTCTTCACCTAATAATTAGGCTGCTATTAAGGGCACTGTATAAGAGCAGGGCCAAAAAAGAGAAAAGTTGATAAACCCTATTTGGGATTAATATCTGAGCCATCTTACCCAAATCCACACTTAGCACTCTGAAATAAGAGCAGCTAGTATGGAGTAAATCTGTTGAATAATTTTCTGGAGGAATGCACTGTGTGTGTGTCTGTTTCCTGTTCATTGACTGAACGGGTATTAAGATTTTTCTCTCTGCAAATTTTGGTCTTCACAAACACTCAGCAACTAGTCTTTGCTAAGTAATTTTCACTCTGTGGATTGCAAAGTATTCCCAGAGAATATTCAAGTATAGGTTGGCTAGCCATGACTGGTCACAGACTCCCTGTGGCATATTGCTGCTCAGCGTTTGGCTGCATTGCTAAGTGATTTTTGCTGGAAACAAATTTATACGAGCATGACTGTTTCCTCAGAAATCTGAGGCAGGCAACTTGCAAATCCCAATGTCACGCATATTTGCCCGACTAAGAATGAACTGCATGAATGTTTGCAGAAAGTGAATACCGCTGGGATATAAACATAGACTGTGATTCTTTATACAGCCACTGTGGAGAAAAGTCGAGGCCAATGTTGGACTTCGACTACGTAGACACACATCCCACTTCCAGTCTCCACACATCCATGAAGCTTATGAAGTGACACTGAGCCAGTCACTCTCTTTTATCCTAACCTATCTCATAGTATTGTTGCGAGTATAAGGTATGAAAGACTGGACATGCATCTTGGTTACTCACAATTAGAGCAGACCCATTCAGTCGTTGAATGGTGAGTCAATGTATGGGTTGAAAAATCCTATTGCTTCAGTGAGTCTACTCTAATCAGAACTTAAAACAGGATTTAGGACACTATTAACCTCCTTTAAGCAATAAATAAAGTCTAAGCATGATGAATAAATACTGAGAAACTTTAGTCACAATTCAGGGCATAGTGATGCACGCAAACTCCCTAAATCTAAGGATTTATATCAGTGTGTGTTGTTGTTTGCCATCAAGTTGATTTTAATTTATGGTGACCCCATGAATAAGAGACATGCAAGAGCCCTGGTCATCAACTGCTTTGCCTAGGGCCATTTCCGCAGTAGACTGTTATAGTGCTATTATTCCACTTTCAACATCCTATGGAATCCTGGGGTTTGCAGTTTAGGGAGGGGCCTTTGAGTCTTAAAGAGTCACATCATCTCATGATGTGTCCAAAGTACGACAGTTTCATCATTGCTTCTTCTGAGAGTTCAGGCTTGATTTACTCTAAGACCAATTCATCTGTCTTTTTTGGCAGTCCATAACTCTTTTCCAACACATCATTTCAGAAGAGTTGATCCTCTTCCAGTCATTTTTCTTCAGTGTCCAGTTTTCACACCCATGCATAGAAATTGGAATCAATGTGGCCGTTCACATATAAAGTGCGACAAAACAATAATTTGTGCACAGATGTAAAAGATTGTTTGCAACAGTGTTTAAAATGTTCCTAGAATACAGTTGGACACATACAGATGCAGAGAGAATTTAGCGGAAAAAAAATACATAGGGAGAGAGAAAATGGAAAAGAGGAGGAGTTGAAGTTGGAAAGTGAAATGAAATTAATTGGATTGGAAGGAGCTATGAATTTTTGTCAGCAATTATGTTTCCTTTCCTTTTAAGCACATAAATCAAAGATGTTTGTATTTTCAACCACTAGATGTCTCCATGACACCCATCCCATCTCTGTCTACACACCGTCATCGAATCTTCCACATTTCATGTTAATGTTTTGCTAGTGCTGCAGTGTCAACATATTTCGTGAGGCAGATGGGCTGCAACACAGCTGAAGTCGGACAAATGGGCAGTTTTGTCCATCAAAGCAAAACCATGGCTTAGACAATTAACCCCTTTTTGGCCACAAAGAGAAATCCTGTGCAAAGTACACACAAGCTCACTCTTTCTTTGCCTCCAAAGAGCCAGGATTTTTTTTAAAAAAATTCTTTCAGGGTATGCAGGAAGAAAGGTCAAAAGTAATAATGCTATGTCAGTTCCAGAGAAGGTTTGCTGTCAAGATATGTGGCAGCAGAAAGAACAAAAAGCTCACTTGTGCCTGAAGGACTACCACATTTGTGATGGCGGAAGCTTTCCTTGACTAGAGGCTACTAAGCAGTTGACTAAGTTGCAGGGGGTTGCCATCTGCTTTGCCTTATGGTTGTGCCAAGACTGATGTGTTAACTGTGAAAGGGAAATATATTAAAACATTGAGTATAAATATGTAAAGATAGTTCACAGCACTGCCACTTGTTGTGGATGGCCCTGCAGTGCGAGTTTGCAGCACGTGGAAGCAGGTCTATCACTGGGGAGTGAGTGTCGAGAGAGACTTGAATAGCTTTTGAAAAAGGACTCGACACTGGGGACAAATCCACAGTAGATCATTCAAGCAAAAGCCGCTGGGTCTTTTGGCAAAAGAGAGCATTCCTATTGAGAGGTGGGATTTCTGAATGCTGAGGACAAACAGTCAAAGAAGGAGGTTGCCTTCACACGTTGATTGTGAATTTCCTAGAAGTATACTTTCTGAGCACCAAACACTTGGCTAGCTAGCCCTTTGGTTTAATCTGGGGTGAGGAATCATGGTCCTCCACTTGTTGTTGGACTATACATATTCTCTTTGACTTTTGGTCGTTGTGAATGGGATTGCTGGGAGCTGGGACGTCATAAAAGCTGCAGTGCCACACGCTGCCTGTCTTGATCTAATCCAAATAAGTCACTGATTCTTACATATATCAGCTGCAGAGAAAAGAACCCAGACAGGATACTGAATCACAGAAACAATGCCTACGTGTTTAACTTCCTGGAACTGTAGGGCAACAGACACAGTTTTGTGGATCTCCTAGGAGGGAAATTTCCACAAAGCCAAGAGACAGAAGGATGGATCCAGGTTTTCCCAGATATGGGGTACACAACTCTTATCATCCCCAGCCAGCACAGCCATAATACAAGAGAAACGGTTTGAGGAACAACTGCAATGGGCTGGCTTTGTTTGAAATGTGCCAGGCAGGACTTTCCAAGGCTTCCAAACTTGCTTTGACGCAAGAGACACCCCCAAGGTCTTTTTGTATTTGAGTGAGGTTAGGCTCTTTGAAAGTTCCCCTGCAGGAGAATATTAGCTGAATTGTCTTTCTAGACACAAAGAAAATGGAAAGTTAAAAAGTGCCACGGTTGATAAGATAGAGAATATTTTATTTTATTTTATTTTATTTTATTTTATTTTATTTTATTTTATTTTATTTCTGGGGATGTGCCCATTCTCTAAATGCAAATATATTGGAGATTGTCCCTACAGATTGCCTAATGCTCCATAAGAAATGCAGATAATTTTAATGAACCGGCTCCCCCTTAGCAAATGCCAAGTTAGCTTTAAAAAAAAAAAGGTCACATTCGAAAAAGATTGCTTATCTCTCAGTGACATTCATGTTCCGCAATGAGCAGAACAAGCAGCAGTCACATCACTGCTAATGTCAGAGCCTGTGTCTACAGGCCCAGCGGCATGGCTAAAAGCTTTGGAGAGACACAGAGCAATATGTAATTAATTAGAAAAAGCTATGTTTAACACAAGTTACGGTTGATAGGATTCATCATATGCCAAGAGGCAAGGAGACGACCAGGAAGGAGAAGCTCCAGCCGCCTTGACCGCTGCTCAGTGATTTTTCCACATCTATTATCTATATAGCACACTGCTGTCTCAGCCTTTGCAAATCAATCAAATCATTACTCTTCCCTGTCTTTTAAATGCTACTTGAGCGGGGGTGGGGTGGGGTGGAATGCTGCTTTAAAAATAAAAATAGGAAAAGGTGGCTCAAGGAAATTAACAGGCCAGTCAACCTGACATCAATACTGGGCAAAATTCTAGAACAGATTATTAAGGGATCAATCTGCGAGCAACTACAATGCAGACTATAATGCATTCATTGCAAGGAGTTAACATGGCTTTGAGAAGAATAATTCATGTCAGATCAATCTAATCTCTCACCCACCTGGGAGTTACAGGTTTGGTAGATCAGGGCAATGCTATGGACAGAACTTTGATTGCAGCAAGGCAGCAGACATAGGCCATTTCCGCATTAGACTGTTATAGTGCTATTATTCCACTTTCAACATCCTATGGAATCCTGGGGTTTGTAGTTTAGGGAGGGGCCTTTCCATAGGATGTTGAAAGTGAAATAATAGCACTATAACAGTCTAGTGCAGATATGACCATGGTTTCCCATAATAACCTTATTGGCCTAGAATGGTAAAATGTGGATCGGACAATAACACAATTAGAGGGATCCACAATTGGTTATGCAACTGTTCTTAACAAATGCCAATAATGGATTGTCATTCTGCTAAAAGAAGATCTGGAGTGGAGTGCCATAGGTTGCAGCCCTAAGTTTATAAATGACCTGGATGGGGGTGTAGATAGTTTGCTTACCAGATGTGCAGAAAACACTAAGCAAGGAGGAGAGAGCTAATGCTTCTTAAGCTATTTAACAAGGGGGCAGGAACTTTTTTCTCTCATTGTGCCAGAGACTTGTGACATATTTGTGTTTGTTGACTATGATTATTTCTTTCTTTCCTGGAAACTCTCCCAGGACTGGCAGTGGATGGCTTGTAGACCAAGACTGGTCCATGGATCTCCACTGCTATGGAAGACAGGCTCAAGGTTCACAAAACTCTAGATAGGCTAGGGTGCTGGGCCAAAATTAACAAGATGAAATTGGCAGATAAATGTAAAGTCTTATATTTAGGGACAAAGTAAAAACATAGACAGACAGAGAGATACATGTTTCAGATGGAGGAGACCTGTTTTGGCAGCAGTACGTGTGAAAAAGCCCTAGGTGTCTTAGTGGATTACAAAATGAGTTGTGAGCTGGAACAGCAGTGGAATGCAGATCTAAGAAAGCTAATAAGATCTTGAGCTGTATTGGGAGAAGCATTGTTATACAAGTCAAGTCAAGGTCACGGGAAGTCAGTTGCCCTATTTTATTCTGCGTTAAGTCAGGCTGCACTTGGAATATCGTGTCCAATTCAGGATGCCCCATTTTAAGACAGATCATGGTAAGTTAGAGAACATTCTAACTGGGACGTTCTGAAGTCTGAAAAACAAATTCCATGAGGAACAGATAAAAGAGCTGAGTATGTTTTCTCCTGGGTCAAATATAAAGGAAGACACAACAGCAGCCTTCAAATATCTGAAAATCTCCTATGCAGAAGGAGCAACCTCATTCTTTGCTACTCTAAGCAGCAGGACTAGAACCAGTAGGTTGATATGACAGAGAAGTAGATTTTGGCTAAACATTAAGAGAAACTTCCTAACTGTAAGAAGGAGCTTGACAGTGGAATACACTGCCTTGGGAGTGGATTCTTCTCCTTCACTTGAGCTATTTAAGCAGAGGCAGGATGACCATCTGTCAGAGATGCTGTAGCCACATTCTGCATTGCACAGCGTATATTCAGTAGAAGGTTAGACTACATTATATGCAAGGTTCCTACTAACCATAGCTTCTGGAATACTCACTAGAATTATTTTACAGTAGCTGTCTGGAATATCTTCCTCCCCATCTGCCAGACTTTGTTTTTCTGAACACGAGCAAAACTCCTTTCAAAAGGTCTTCTGGGCAAAAAGCCCATAGTAAGTGCAGAATGCCTTCCTCCATGAAAGAAGGGCTTTCCTTCTGGGTGTCCTGTGAATTTGAGGTCATCACCTTCAGTAGAGAGTGTCAGCCATTCTCCAAATGCTGCACTGCCTCTGGTGCGATGCTAAGCAGTCTCTTGATGAGGAGGAAAAGGCTTGGGCTCCACTCCAAGCTGGGTATTTTTTGCCAGCACAGTGGCAAGGAGCCCAGTATATTCACAGGCTTGGCAAGAGCAGACTTCTATTCTCTTCTGTGGTCTTTGCCAAGGGTGCCAGATCCGAGAGCCTGGCCCTGAGTCTTCAGTTTTCATGGGTCATCTCCAGGCAGGCTGGAGATGAGGGTGCAAATGCTCCAGTTTCGGTGGGCTCAGCTCCAGCCAAAAGGGAAGGCTGTGTGCAAATCTCCAGCTCACTGAGTAGAGCAGCAGCTCATTACTGTGAGCCATCCTTAGCTGGCTGGGCAGCTCCTGGTGGAGGAAAAGAAGGACCAGGGGAGCATTTTTAAGGTTTGCATGGCCTGATTGGTGCTGCTGAGAGGGAAAGTTCTCCTGAAAAAGAAGCACCTGAGGTGCAGGGGGGGGGCAAGGGTTGGAGAAACTCTCAAATAATCAAATCTGTGAAAGCTGAACCTGCAAATGTGGAGGGCCAACTGCAATCCCCCTATTGCAGTGGTTCTCAACCTGTGGGTCCCCAGATGTTTGTGGACTTCAGCTCCCAGAAGCCCTGAGCATTGACCATAGTGGCTGGGGCTTCTGGGAGCTGAAGTCCGCAAACATCTGGGGACCCACAGGTTGAGAACCACTGCCCTATTGCATCTTGATTTGGGAACAGCCCCTTCAGTTAAGATTTCTGCCTTAATTTTCAAACACAAAAATATAGTCTGTATGTCTGTCTGTCTGCCTGAATGATAAGCTGTCAGTGACTGTGGTTAGTACTTAATTAATACTGCTTAATTACATCCCCAGGGGCCATTCCTATGGCTCAGGTTTCGGCCAGAAACCTCAGGGCTGGAGACAATCCTTGAACTGGCAAAGATACCTTTGGCCCATAGGGTGCACCAAGGTTCATTCCCTTTGCTTTGTTACATTTTCCCTGGAGCTGTTGGGTGAAGAAATCTGTCAGGCTGAGATAAAATGTCAGCAGTCAGCTGATGACATGCAGTTCTATCCTGCAGCTCCTTCCACTACTTCCAAGGAGTTTGTGATAGAAATCCTGAGCAGGTGTCTCATGGTTGTTTTAGGATAAATAAGGGTGAGCAAGTTGAAATTTAATCACAAGATGGAAGTGCTGCAGGGAGATCCAGCAGGTCTTGTGTTTTTTACTTACACTTTAGTGGCATTTAGTCTACTGCTGTGTGCTATACCTAAGACTGCCTTTGAAGACAGCTTTGAAGCATTAGTAAGTGCAGCACGTGGTAGCCTGGATGCTGGGGGCAGGGGGCAAGGCATTTGCGTCACAGGCAGCCAAAACACCCTCAGCAAACCAGATCCCACTTGGTCTTACAAGCTAAGCAAAGCAGGATCAGCCCCAGTTAGTATCTGGATGGGAGACAGCCAATGAAGACCAGGTGCTGTCAGTTACATGTCAGTGGGAGGAACTGGCAAGACCACCTCTGAGTAATTCTTGTCTAAGAAAACCCTGTCAAATCCATGGTGTTGTTATAAGTTGACAGCTAACTTGAAGACGTATGAGTGCGTGCATCTTCCCATCTTACCTGGCTGCTGTGGCTGTCTGTTTACTTTTGAGCTCAATTCAAAGTACCAAGATTAGCCTTTAAACCCATAAACAGTGTGGAATCAAGTGGCTTAAAAAACTGCTTGTGCTTATAGACCAGCCTGGGCATTAAGATATGTAAAAGAGGGCCTTGTTTATTTCTCTGCACCATTAGCAGCAATTACACTGCCGAGTGTAAGAGGCCTTTTTAATGGTGGCCCCTCACAAATGGAACTCCCTCCTACAAGATATGCATAATAGCTTCCCCATGTCATCCCCTAAATAAGTAGGACTGATGGACTCCAGCCTCACAAAGACTACTGAATCTGCTACTCAGCAGACCATGAGGGTAAGGTTTTCTTTCAGGGTTGTGTCTGAGGGAATATTTAATGTTGGACGTGTGTTTAGAGGTCTAGAGTTCTTCACAGTAATAATGCAGACATTAGATGCTTAAAGCATACAGGCTTTATGGTTATTATTGCCATCCAAATATCCATTCTCCTCCAAGTTTCTCCCAACTTCCTCCTGTTCCCCAGTGTTATCCTCTATTCCCACAAAATAAAAATCCCTGTTTATGGCCCACTTTGTCTTTGTAGCAAAGACCAATCCAGAATGTAAACTTTCTCTCACTCTCAAGTTAAAAGGGTGGGTGTGTGGGAGTCAAGAAAAGTTCAAGATAAGCATTACTTGCTTTCTTGTGTCAGCAGACTCCCGTTTTGCCCAAGGCCCCCGCTGGTTTTGCCATTCACTCTTCTACCCATGGTTTCCATCTCACAGCAATCCAAGAAGACACCATGTTTTTCTATAGGAGATGGAACTATTTGAATTGTTATATCAGAGTGGGACTCATGCAGCTCTCTGAATAGCGTTGGACTACAAATCACAGCAGCCCTAGCCAGCATGGCCAGTGGTGAGGGATGATGAGAGCAGCAGTGCAACCACTTCTAGAGGGATGCAGGCTAGGGATTGCTTGCCCTGCTAGTTGAGTCTGAGGCATTGACCCACACCATCCCAGCTCCAGCAGATGATGAATTGACGTTGCTCTTGACAGTTTAGCAAAAGTCTCTTACACATCTCTTTTGTACCTGGTTCTTCCATCATGGGTTCCATGTTCCACTGGTCAACTGGAAACATTTTATTCCCAGGGGCAAAGAGTGAGGTGCCACCCCTTCCTTCACCGTCTGGGGACATAGGCCAATGTGGCTGGCAATTAAATCTTTCCCCTGCCCCAACAATGGTAATACAGGCTGAGTTCCCCTTATCCGAAATGCTTGGGACCAGAAATGTTTCAGATTTTGGATTTTTTTTTTAATTTTGGAATACCTGTATTTGTATATATATAAAACACAATGCTGTACAGGAAATCTCTGGGGAGCCCACAAATGAATGAAGAGGAGTGCTGCAGCTGCCGCTTCAAAGGCAGGAGTGGGTGGCTGGCTCCCCAGAGATCTCACTTATAGTACAGAATACAGGCTTCAACTCCCTAATATCCTCTGTCTCTCATATCCTCAGTCACTCTCCAGCCTTGCATCTCATACATAGCACAAACAGGGGATGACTGAGACATGAAGTTGGGTGATCCATGAAATGGTAGAAGGCATGGGTTCACGCCAAGCACTACACTTGGATCCTGCCATTTCCAAGACCGTTGTGTCTTTCTCCAGCCTCATGTCTCTTTCCAGCCTCACATTGTGTTCATTTGCTACTTGTGTTGTGTACAAGATGGCAAGGCTGGAGAGAGACTGAGGCCATTCTGCGTACACTGTTATAGTGCTATAATTCCCCTTTCAACATCCTATGGAATCCTGGGGTTTGCAGTTTAGGGAGGGGCATTTAGAATTCTCAACCAGAGAGCTCTTTGGCCTCAGTAAACTATAAACCCCAGAATTCCACAGGATGTTGAAAGTAAAATAATAGCACTACAACAGTGTAGTGCAGAAATGGCCTGAGAGTCTGAGACAAACAAGCAGTAGCACCATAGCCACCACTTCAAAGGCAGCTGCAAAAAGTTTTTGGAGGTTCCGATTTCTGGATTATGGGCGCTCAACCTATGGAACAAAAACCTCCTGTGCATCAGAAGGCAACAGCTGGCTTAGGTGATTCAGGCCAGGATAAGTAGCCTACATTTCTCTCCTGCCATCACCTTGCTGCTGCTTCCCAGCCTTGACTATCTCGCTTTGCCCAATGATAGGACTGGCCTCGTCCACCCACTAGTGCTTGTTCCTTAGCTGTCTCGTGCGAGAAGGGATTCCTCTTCCACTGGTTTCTTATTTTGTGGGACTGAAGGTGTGGAGAGAGAGAGCACCAACACAGCCCTAAATGACTATGAGATGTGATCATGTGTAACCCCAGCTACAAAATGCAGTGTAGATTCAGGCTAAGGGAGGAGCCATTTCAAATCACAAGTGGGGCTGGATGTGGGGTGGGGAGCATAGAGGAGATTGGATGGTCATAGAGTATTCTCTATCCTTAGGAGAATCCGCCTATTCTTTCTCTAGATTAAGGAAACAATGGTGCTTTCACTCTGCAGCTGGTCTGACAGCTTGTCATTAAAGCAAAATGTAAATGAATGCCAACCTATAGGTGTCAGGTCTCCCACATTACCACAATGTCACGGGACCTCTGCAGCTCAAACACCTCACAACAATAGCAGAGCGTACTAATCCAGGCAAGATGTTTGTCTGGATTGTGTCTACAGGAACAAAATCTTGCTTTATCAGCTTTCCCATTTGTATTCTTCAAAGAAGGGCACCACCGTGGGAGAAGGTTCTTATCCATTCATAATTTTGCAGCCTGAATGTATATTTTGGGAAGCTGTTCTGCTACCCTCCCCCTCTCTTTCTCTAAAAATCAAAGTATTTCATTCGACTTAAGCTGAAGGTACAGAGTGGTATAATGGTTTGAGCATGGAATATGACTCTGGGGGCCAGGGTTTGAATCCATGCTCAGCCATGGAAACCCATCTTGGGCAAGTTACACTCTCTTGGCCTCAGAGAAAAGCAAGGACAAATGCCAATTGAACAAATCTTGCCAAGAAAACCCTATGATATGTTCCCCTGAGGGCCACCATAATTCAGAAATGACTTAAACATACACAACAACAACAAATGAGACTTGTGTTTCCAAACAAACTTGAATTAAGTCTGCCTTCAGTTTCAAAAGTGTGATGAGTGGGGGGTTGGCAGCCTGAAGAAAAGGGTAAGTGGACTTCTAAACCCATCATGCTGCTCTGTAGAAATACAAGATAAGAAACAAATACAGTGCTATTTTGTTTCTTATTCCATTCTAAAACCCAAATTGCTACATAAAACAACTGGGGCTACAATTGACCCCCAGGCACTAGGCTACTATATTAAACAATCATAAGAACTGTGACTATGATGTGATTATTACCCAGACCCTAACGAATAATCCCAATTAGGGTAGCTCCACTATATGAATAGGATTTATCTATGCATTGACTCACCATTCAACAATTGATTCAATGGGTCTACTCTAGTTAGGATTACCCAAGAGGATCCAGGTTAGTGTGAGGAGTTGCCAGGGGTGCATGACCCAGAAGGAGCCTTTGGGTTTGTGTATGGCTGCCCCATTGGTGACCTATGGATCTATATGTTGTAGACTCAGCCTGCACAACACAGGAGTGTTGGGCCTTAGATTGATTCCACCCAACCAGGCTGAGTCTTTGGACGTTCCTGCATACCCCCAACTGCCCCAATTTGGCAGAGAGACTCCCAATTAATCCCGTTGTATTTTTTTCCAGCTGTTTTTAAAATGTCCCAGTTTCTCTCTCCTCCACTCACTTACTCTCTTTTGTCTTTGGCTTACTTTCATCAGTGCAAAGAAAACTGAGTTCAATGTTCAAAAACAGTTTGCACTAAATTATCTCATTGTGGGGAGTGTAGAAGAAGGGGCAGAATTTTGCTCTTCCTGGTAGACTCAGGCAAAAGCAAACTGCTGCAGCCTGCCTTAGCTTGTCTGTTCTTCCTCATTAATGACTATTGCCATGTTGACTGCACTCTGATGTTGCCTAGCCTCACATGTTCCAGTTTTCATCTGTGAAATGCTGGAGGGCATGTTTCCTGGCATAGGAAGGATTACACAAGATGGCTTCTGCTTAAGTTTTGACTGAGCAAGACATTTCCCCCATCCTTTGGAGTGTTCCAGCATCCTTTGGCTGCCCTTTGGCTTCTGATTCACTCCTCACTCCCATCTCCTGATTTGCCCTTTGACTTACTACTTGGTCTTCCTGACCACTGGCTTTGTCCCTTGGCTCCTGGCTCACGCCACTCCTGGCTCAGCTCCCCCTGCACCCGAGACTGCACGAAACCCCTTGAACTCTTGCTTGTTTTGTGATGCTCACATTTCAAACAAATAGGGACTACCCATAGTAATATGGGTGGCTTCTCTTTGCAGTACTTTGCTTCCAGAAGACTTCTGCCAGGGGGATACATTAGGGAGGAACCATGGGCTTCTTTCTGCAAGCCTGGCTGCTGACATACGTGGGTGGATGTGCACATATACAAGCTAGGCAATCCTTGCTGTGTTTTGGTATGTGAGAATCTGTGCCCATGTCACACCATTGTTGGTCTGCCTTGCCTGACGAAAGGTACAAGAATCTCCCCAGGTCTTAAAGGGAATTCTAAAAGTTAAAAATTTCATCAGATCTTGCTAGGTCCTTTAATGTGCCAGTTTCTTACTAGCTTTGCACCTGTAAAGGGGCAATATTCTTACCATGGAAATAATAATATTTATGTTCATATCCCACCTTTCCTTGAAGACAGAGGTGGGACTCATGCAGTCCTCCAGATGTTGTTGGAGTGCAGCTCCCAGAAGCCCCAGCCAGCACTCCTATTAGTGAGGAATGCTGGCAGCTGCAGTCAACTGGACAACTTCCGAAGGGCCACATTTCCTGCCCCTGGGTAACCTTGGGCAAGCCTCAATTTTAGAGGAAGGCAAAGGCAAACCCCCTCTGAACAAATTTTACCAAGAATGATTGGGCCACCATGAGTTGGAAACAACTTGAAGGCACGCAACACACAGACACAAAAAATAACAAACTATCAGGCAACTTGCGAGCAACCTCTTTGTAATGTAACTAAGAGTTTTAGTTGTTTGGCCAAAGATTTTAACAACAGCTCGGCCTAGAGCTTGAAATGTTATACGTTTAATAAACTCAAAGAGAGACCCTAGGTTTACTGTTTCTCTGAATGCACACACACAAGCACACACAGAAAGCCATCCCAATCCCTCCCTCCCTCCCTCTGTACTGCGAATCACCTCAGTATTATGCGTGGGATTGGCTTATCTAATGAGACTGAAGCCTCCTGATAGGATTTTCACTTTATCGCTTCCCCATCACTTATTCCACCATCCTGCTCGTTGTCAGATTACTCTGACTTAAGCCTTTTATTTTTAATAATTGCTTTTAAAAGTTGATTATATTTTCCCCTCGAAAATTGAGTTGGGAAGAGTAGTGTTTGGCTTATCTTCCCCTGTGATCAAGGAGGGGATTTATGTCAGGAGTGTATATCCTCCACTATGACATCTTTGTGTTTATCTCTCTTGAGTGCTGCAGGAAGGAGATGTCACACGTTCCCCCCCCACTCCTCTCTCAGCTCTTTAACTAGTTAGTGCCACTGGCTTTGCAGCCTACAGGGTCAAAGGCACAGGACCTCAGAGTGGTACTTGCATGCTTAGCTGGGCTTGGAAAAATGTACATCTACAACTCCCAGAATCCTCCAGCCAGTATGCTGGATGGTAGAGTCCAGATTTTCCATGCCCTAACCCTCAGCTCAGCATCCTGTAAATCAGTGCTCCTCAAGGGGGATTGGGAACTACGCTAATATGGTGATAATATAGCACAAATATGGAACTGCTCCTTGCCACACTGGAGAAAAAAATCCTGGTCCATCATATCACATACACATAGAGAGGTACTGCTGGAGGTCAGTGTTACTCAAAATGGTGCCCCATGGACTAGTGACAGTCCCTTGAGAGCTTCCAGGAAAGAACTGTGCCAGGAGGCACAGATATGCAGTGATACCAAGCCCTGGCACTGCTACAGGTGATGCATGTTGGTATAGTCAGGGGTTATGCCATTTTATGCACTTTAAGGGATGGGCTGAAAGAAGGAAGTATCCAATATCTGTTTGCACAACAACCCACTTGGTGCGATCACAGCTTAATGGGACTTGGGTGTGTTCCTGCAATGAATTAGCAGCTGGCAAGGCAGGGGGTGCCCAGGCAGCGCCAATAGGCATTGTCTTCTTGGGCTTCCAACATATGATAGAGTACACCCAGCATACTCGAAGGAGATTTGAGACAGAGACACCTGTTCCTTTCTCTCAGCTGTCCAACTGCAGCCGTATGCTGCCTGGGCGCTCATTGCCTTCTCCTAGCCACTAACTGGCCATAGAAGGATGCCCTGGCCCCATCAGGCTGTCTGCAGGACGAAGCAGCAACTCAGTGGATCAGAAGTCCAGCATAGGAACACTGGTGGAGATTTACATCACCTCAGCTTACCGTTGGATCTCAGCCCAGCCTCCATGCTGCATGACACCAGACAACCTAAACCCCTTCCACCATACAACCTCTGGTATGAGATATCACAGAGAGTCATGCCTTTCTTCTAGTAGAGGACCCAAGATGGCTAGCTAACATGAATGAAAACAAAATTAAGAGACCTTTCTGTAGCAGCCAGTTCATAGCCAAAGGCCTGACTAATTTTTTAAAAAAGTCTGCTGCTTGTGGAAAAGTCATAGAAAGGGAGCAAGCCTAGCTTCCTGTGGGTGGGAGGGGGCAATTCCATATCCTAGGAGCAGCCACCAAGAAGGACCTTTCACGTGTCCTTGGCAAACATGCCTGGGCCTGAGAGAAAGCCTCCTTCCAGGCATCTCAAAACTGGCAGGCTCATATGAGGAGACATGGCCTTTCAGATAGTCTGGACCAAAGCCATATTATCTTTCATTTCCTTTTGTGATGTAACTGCAACTTTTAGTTACTTTCATAGTTATGAGTGAGTGGTCTCTCTAACTGTTTGAGGAAGAATATTACTTGGTTCAAATATTGGATCATATTATAGCCTTGTAATTTGTTGCAGGCACTGTAGTAAGATTTTGAGAGGGACAGGAGGACAGTGTGTTTTGGACACACAGAAGCTTGTATCATCTGGATAGTTTTTAAAGAGTAACTAAAACTTACTATTTTAGTTACATTTGAGAAACAACAATGCTGAGTTACTTTTTGAAAAGAAATATTTACTGTATTTACTCATATATAAGTCTAGAAATTTTAGTCAAAAAATTGACTCCAAAAAACTGGGTTGACCTATCCATGGGTCAAAGTAAGTACTGTGTTTTAATTCTTATCTCTCCCTCCAAAAAAGAACTATCCCCTTCTCTAAGTAGAGTGGTGAAAGGTAAAAGTATAGTCCATCCTGGGAGAACCTAAACGAAGCACCAACCCCTTCTTCTCTCTCTGCAGTGGCACCACATCTGGCCTTTTTAAATGCCTGGGAAAGAAAATGGCAGTGGTGGCTCTTTGGCGCTTCCCCTCAAAGGAGTGGCAGAGGTCAGGGGCGTCTGGCCCCCTTAGGCAGCACTGGTGCTTTCCCCTCAGGGAATAACCCTTTTTTCCCCAAGGGAAAACCCTTGACTTATCCAGGGGTCATATCAAAATCCATAATCTTGGCCCCCAAATATGCCCTTGACCTACATATGAGGTTCATTTACACACAAGTACATGTAGGAAACATTCTTCTGGGGCCCTATTTATTTATTTATTGTATTTCTAGCCTGCCTTTCTCCCGGAATTGGGAACCAAGGCAGCTTGCAACAATAAATACACATTAAAAAAATTAAAAACATTAAACAGATATAAAATCATAAAAACACTTCAAAAGATATTCCAATACAACAGTTGATAAATAAAGCTGCCCGACTTACATGAAACCCTGTTTGAAGAGAAAAGGTTTTGCCTGTTGGCGAAAGGAGAGCAGGGAAGGGGCACGCCTAGACTCCTGTGGAAGAACGTTCCACAGGGTGGAGCAGCCACCAAGAAGGCTCTCTCCCATGTCCTCACTAGGAGAGCCTGGGATGGCAGTGGGACAGAGAGAGAGCCCTTCCCCAGCAATCTAAAGGCTCTAGCTGGCTTGTACAGCAATCCAGTCTTTCAAATAGCCTGGACCTAATCTGTTTAGGGCTTTATAGGTCATAACCAGCACTTTGAATTGTGCCTGGAAACAAATACAATTTTAGAACTAGAATTTTGCTAGCTGTCCCTCTTTTGTGGTTGAATTCTTGTAAGTTAACAAATAGACATCTCTGGAATGTTTCCTATTGGTTCTACTACTTGCTCAGGACACACATGTTTTGGGAGTTCCATCATGCCTGAGGGAGGTGTTGCTGTAGTAGTGAGAAACAGACATCTGTAAGGTGTGCCTCTGCTTCCAATTTCAGGATTGCTTTCTTTTTTTGGACCTGAAAGGCTCCCAGCCTTGTGTTTCCTTTGCTGCAATCACATTCACTTAATATTTTCTTCATTGGCCAATGTTTCATTCTGTCCGTTGGGATTTCTACCTGCTTCCCTTGTTTTTGGCTGCAGTAGTAGAACATCAAACGTTAGTGGGTCTTCTTGGGAGCTACTCCGTCCTGCTTAAAGGCCCTGATGTGGCATTAGAGCGGGGCATTTGTGTGAGGGATACAAATGCCCTTAAGTCCTTCTGATTGGTTTCCCAATGTTGCCTTTAGTGTGAACAGAACACTGGACTAGTCTTTTGCTCTGAACCAGACTGGCTTATCTTGTGTGGTCACCAGCATAACACAATGGGCCAATATTTTTTATGGCAGTCAACATTTCGTCACCGCAAATACCCTAGTAGGCCAGCCCTACCATTAGGCAGAGCAAGGTGGGAACCTTTGGCCCTCCAGATAGTTTTGGATTCCAGCTGCCATAATCCATTGCCATTGGCCGTGTTGATTGCAGCTTCGGGGAGCTGAAATTCAACAACATCTGGAGCATCAATGGTTCCACTCCACTGGAGGATACATAGTAGGCCAATGGAGGCTGCTGTACCTGTATCTGCCTCACTTGGCCTGCCTTGAACCTCTCAGTCAGCCTGCTGGACTCTGGTGGTATAAGCATACAGCACTGAGATAATAATCAATTAGCAATCTAGCCATGGAATGGGTGTTTGTGTACATGTGCACACCATTTTTTTTTTATCTCAGGCAGCAAAAACACCTTGGGGCAGCTCTGGTATTGGGGCATGTTGTGAAGTCGGGGACGGGGAGGATGAGACCCACCAAAAGCCACTGGATCTGCTCTGCAGTAGCCAGAGATGAATGAGCTCTCACTTTTCACAAATGGACTTGAATAGGAACATTGAACAGGACTTGTATTTGTTGCTTTGAACATTCATTTGGAGTCAAAGGGTCCCATTTGGTTCCATGTTCCATCGGTCTCAAAACAAATGCTCACCTCTAACACAGATAATTGCAAAATGCAATCTGGATCTGCTAATTTAATTTGAATATTAATATCAAGCCCTGACAACTGAGGCAAGGGTTGGGCAACTTGTAGCCCCTCCAGATGTTATTAGACTGCAACACCATTGGCAATACTGGACAAGGCTGGTGGGGATTGAAGTCCAATAACCTGTGGACCACACACTACACATCCCCTTCTTGGAGCAAAGAGAAGAACAGGTTGCTTACATGTAACTGGGGTTCTTCTGGTGCAAGGTCCATGTGCGTTTTATTGGCAGGAATGCCATGGTGGAAGTAGAGTCCAGAGTGGCCCCGATGAAGTCTAGGATGCGTGTAGGTTCCAAGTGGCGATGTGGAAGTAGGCATCTTGTAGATCTATGGACATGAACCAGTCCCAATGCCTGAGGAAAGGCAGGATGGATGACAGAGTGACCATCTTGAACTTTCGGGGGGAGATGAAGGAGTTGACCCCCCAGAGTCCAGAATGGGTCGGAGAGTAATGTCCATCTTCAGTGAAATACCGGGAAAAGAAGCCGGTGGATTTGGCCGAGGACGGTAGTTGTTCTATGAGAAGGAGAAGGAGGGTCTCAATCTCCTCAAGAAGGGCAAGACTGGCAGGCGTGGAGTAGAAGACACTGAGAGGAAGAGTATTTCGAAACTCGATGGCGTAGCCAAGATGGACAATAGTCAATACCCAGGAGTCCGAAGTGATGGTGTGCCAGGTGTTGGAAGTGGCAAGAGTATTGGTAGTGGGACCCAGGAGGAGATCGCGACTGGGGAGCGTGAATGCTGAGGGCAATATGGAGACCAGCAACACACATCAGGATGGCACCGGTTGTGATATGCCAGTGAATAAGAGTGGTATGAGCCAGATTACTCTCTCCAGAGATGCTCGTGACCGTAACAAGCTATGTAGGATGCTGATGAGAAAGACAAGTCAACTCTTGCTGATGAAAGCTCATGAGCACCATGGTACCTGTAGTCCCAGCGATGCGGGAATCTACCCCTTCCACCACGTCCCGGAGAGTGAGCCATGCTGACTTGAGGCCAGTCTTGGAAGGAAGCCTGAGGAGCATCTGGTCTAAGCAGACAGTCTGTCTCTGGGTGGCCAGAAGAGATAGCCGGAGGAAGTGGAGTCTGAGAGGATCCATCTCCGGGCTGCCCCAACGTAACGGGAGGAGAGGCAGGCGGCATAGGCCGATGGTCCAGATTGGACATGAGGTTGATGGTAACTGGGACAGATAGCACTGGAAGCTGGGTTGGAATCATGCACCGGTGAAAGAATGGGAGCCTCGACCTCTTCCACAGTGGATGTCGGAGGCTGCGGAGGAGGAGGCGTCAGTAGAGGACCGAGAGAAGACGGTCAAGTAACGACAGACGGGTAGTGGGCAAAGGGAAGCAATGCTTTTCCTTCTTCTTTTTCTTCTTTGAAGACACAGAAGAGTGGTATGAGGATGCTCTCTTGCACTCCGCCAAGGAAGGGACCTTGCAAGGCTGCTGAATCGAAGTCTGCTGCAAGTTGGAAGAGGCATCTCTGGAACTAGAAGACGGAACAACAGGCATCCTTGAGAGCTTCAGAATTCTCGGTAGAGATGAGATCGGTGGCAAAGCTGGAGAAGTGAACGTCGGTACCAATACCGAACTTGGTGGTACCGAGAGTGCGGTTGATACAGTCGACATCATAGTCGACAACGAAACCGCAGTTGAGGTCTTCGATGCCGAGGGGCCTCACGAAGGACGCGGTGAAGCTGAAGCAGTAAAGAGGGCCATATTCGAAGCTGCCTGTTCCTTCAGACGAAGAGCTTGCTCCCAATAACAAGATTTTAAACAGGAGGCCCTGTTCTTCAATGCCTGTGATGTAAACTCTTTACAGATGGAACAGGTCTGAACATTATGGCCTTCCCTGAGGCAGAACAAGCACTCCGTGTGGGTGTCTGATAGCGAAACCTTGCGGCTGCAGGTAACACACAATTTAAACAAAGAAGACATAGGAAGGGGGAAGAGTTCTAACAGCTTTCTTATCCTCGAGGAAACCAAATTAACAGAAAACAAATGAAAGAACCAAAATCCAAAGAACAGAAAGAACTGATCAATGAGGAAACCTTCCGAGTTGCTAACAGGTCGGTGGACGAAAAGAAACTGAGGAGAGATCATTAGCTTGGCGGGACAGAGCATGCTCAGTACTGCATGGGGGAGGAGTTCCCGCCAAGCTGCTCAGCTCTGGAACTTTCCGAAATGTTACTGCGCATGCGTTGTGTGAGGCACAGAGACCACAAAGAAGAAGTGTTCATTCATCATAATGATCTACTCTTATAGCATTATTGTATGTATCTGTACAGCATCATCCATGTATGTGGGCTTTTACCAAATCTCATATGCCAACAATACAAAAAGTCTCTGCCCTCAAGGAGAACACATTTGAAAACAAATGGGTCAAAATCTACCAGAAAAATATAAACACCCTGAGAGATCTGAGGGAGTGGCAAGGGATTATCATGAACAAACACAGTGACAAGTGCTTAACCTTGGTTAAAGTGGGACCAAGGATTAAGAGATTAAGCCAAAAGCATTCTGGAAAAGGCTGGTTGTGAGGACAAATGTGAAGAAAGAAAGGCAGGTGAACTCCATCTGTAGCTGCAGAAGGACCACCTGATAGACAGTTGAGGCCTTATAATTAGAAATGCACTAAATATCTAAGATTTTCATTTCTATGAGTTAAAGTGACAGCCACAGCTGCTCTTAAATATTCCAAGGTGTCCCTTGTTTCTTAACAGTTACTGGTGATGCAGGTCTCTGAAATTTTATTTGAGGAGGGGAGTACAACTTTGCAAATTTCCCTGACAACATGACCACTAGCCATGCTGGTTAGGGGATGCTGGGAGCCTGGCATGGATTTACCACCCCACTGACTTGGAAGCCACCAGTTCCACTATCTGGGCCCACCAGAGTTTAGCTTTTCTATGTCCTTTTCGATGGAGAAATGTGCATCTAGTCACCATCAATGCTGTACGTCCCTTGAGGAACACCCAAAGCAGTGGGCAGAAGTATTTTTTGCTATAAGCCTTTCAAGAACTTCTTGCACAGGGAATCAAAAAACCAATGCCACTGTTTGAAAATTTGGGGTACTCAGAAGTCCATTTGTTGTTGTTGTTGTATGTCTTCAAGTCATTTCCAAATTACAGCAAGCCTACGGAGAACTTATCACAAGGTTTTCTCAGCAAGATTTATTCAGAGGGGGTTTGACATGGACTTCCTCTGAGGCTGAGAGAGTGTGACTTGCCTAAGATAGCCCAGTGGGTTTCCATGGTTGAGTAGGAATTCAAACCCTGGTCTCCAGAGTTGTAGCCCAAAGTTCAAACTACTACACCATGCTGGCTCTCTAGCAGTCCATTATCCAATTGGAAAGCTGTGCTCACTGGATGGCAAATATATGTGCTGTGGACTGTTTGAAAGGCAACAGAAATGGCCTCAGCCTAATAGCCTAAAGTTTTCTTTTGGAGAGGAGAGGATGGGATAAACTAAACTGAAGTAGGTCACCTCTATTGAAAATATTAATCAGGCCTTCTCACACTGTAATAGTGATTTTGTATTTAGCTAGTTGCCAACAACATTGAGGGGGAAATTATCTGGCAAGAGCAATCTTCGGTTTTTCTTTCCCTTGGAAGCCAGACCGACTATCACTCCTTCTTTCCAATTTTATACCTCCCAGTTGCAAAACATCATAACTTCAAAATTAGGGCCAATATGGCAACCTCTCATCAGCCTGAAGGGACACAGTATATATTTATATTGCCACAGCTAAGCAGGTTTAGGTTTGTTGACACTTTACCCATCACCTTCCAATGTTCCCATCTTTAATCACAACTTGCAGCACGAGGCCTACTGTAGCTAAAATCATGTACTATTTTATCTTTACTACTTTTGTGCATCTGCAGTTTTTTTATACCTTGACTCAGCCATTAATCAAAATGGAGACTAGTCAAGACATCAGAAGCAGATTAAGACTAAGAAAGGGAGCTATTAAGGAACTCGATATGATCCTCAAGAGTAAACATATATCATTAAACACTAATATCAAAGGCCCTCCCTGCACAGCAGAACCCAAGATTCCATAGGATGTTGAAAGTGGAATAATAGCACTATAACAGTCTAGTGCAGAAATGGCCAGAATCATCCATGCCATAATATTTGTGATTTATAGGTATCATTGTGAAAGTTATCCAACTTGTCAAGAAAGCTGACAAGAACATAATCAAATCATTTGGAAGTTGGTGCTGAAGGAGAATCTTGCACATACCATGGATTGCCAAAAAAAGACAAATAAATGGGTCCTTGAGCAAATTACACAGGAAATTTCCATAAAAGCCAAAATGACTAAACTGAGGCTACTCATACTTTGGGCATATCATGAGGTGACATGACTCATTAGAAAAGATGAAAATGCTAGGAAACTTGGATGGCAGTAGGATGAAAGGAAGACTGCGCTACATGTTGATGATTCAATCAAGGAAACCATGGCCCTGAGTGTAAAACCTGAGCAGAACAACTGACGACCAAGGCTCTTGCAGGTCTCCCATTCATAAGGTTGACACAAATGAAAGCTGACTTGAAAACAAATTACAAAATCCACTTTCCCACCTTTTGTGTTCCCTGTTGTGTTCCCCTGGTACCATTAGGGCATTGCTTTGGGACAGAATGCTAGGGCCTCAGCTAGCAGCGTCAGCAGAAGTGTCCAGAAATGCAACAAGGGTTGACTCACCACATTTTAAGGAAACACACATAGACAACTACTCTCTCTTTGAAAGATCCTGATTCTGAACTATGAGGAAAGGGGCTTTGCTGTCTCAGGTGACTGAAATCTCTATGTATTTGTGTGCAATATGAGTTTGAGGATCTGAAATGGAATATCTTTGTGGGAACATGTCATGATTGGCCAGAAGTCACTTGGCTCTGTAAGGTCATAATCCCATAACCCCTTGCATTTCTTCCTAAGTGTTCCATGCCAATGACTCAGTCTACAGAGGAGTCAGGCATTAAAAGGGTCTTGGATGCTGAGTGCATCAGGGCAGGACTTTGAGCAGATATGCAGTGGCTTAAGCGTTAGACTAGGGCCCTTTCCGCAGGATGGTATGCTTGGCATGGGGATGTGAGAGGAACGGGACCACAATAACGCTTCAGCATGACATCATTGTGGACTCGCCTTTCTCGTGTCACCATCTGGTGTGATTATGGGGTATATCACTGATGGGAAAACTCCGTCAATGGCCCCCAACTGTGTGAGCCTTCCATTGCTGCCAGCCATGCAAAAGAGCTGGAAGTGCATTCATGTGCTTCCTTTCCCACTGCAGCATGGGAAGATGGAAGGCTGAAGTGCGGAAGGAAGGAGTGTGTCCCTTGCACTCCCTTCTGAAGGCAGTCAGTCAGGTGTGGAGGGGAGTGTTGGGGACATGGTCCCATCCTGGCAGAGGCACTGCCAGGATTGCAATGGGACAATGCGAGAGACAGTCATTGTGCAGAAAAGGCCTTTGACTCTGGAGGTGAGGGTTTCTATGCTGTGCTTAGGCATAGAAACTCTTTGGGTGAACTTGTCAAGTAACACTCTCTCAGCCTCAAAGAAAGGCAACAGCAAACCTCCACTGAATAAATTTTGACAAGAAAACCCATAATAGGATCAATACAAGCTGAACAAGGCTTGAATGTATACAACAACAAACAAACTAGTCCTTTCTCAGAAGAACAAACAGGAGGGCTCTCCAAAAATAGCAGGGCTGGCTGACCATATGTTGGAGTAGAATAATACACACTAACATCCAAAAGAAGTAGCTCACACAAAGCCAAATTACTGAACTGCACCACAGCTGTTTCTTTTCCCCTTTCCTCTTCTATTTCCAAAGTGTAGCATAAGTGACAAAACTCACTTTGGGCTGTAGAACGGTAGTGTACAAATGACACCAGCAGAAAAAAAGAGCAATCTTTTCAGCATATATTCAGCTTTTGCAGTAACAGACTGGCTGGTCTGCTTTTAAGGCAAAGCCTCATATTCAAGTTTTCAATGGAGGATTCAGTAGCCTCTAACGTTTGCAGTCTGCATTGCAGCTAGAAGAAAACAGCTCCATTTCTTCACTGGGAAAAAAACAGTTTAAAAGAAGAGGCAAGCAAGGAGGACAAGAATGGGAAATCACAGTCCAGCTTGCTGCTCTTTTAACCTCCTGCCACCCTTAACAAGGGACACTACAATTCTCTCTTTAACAGTCAGAGTTCCATTCTATGGAAACCTGGGATTTGCAATTTCTAGTTTTTGCAGTTTAGGGAGAGGTATTTAAAATTCTCAGCTCGAGAGCATTAGTAACACTGACCAAACTACAAACCCCAGGATTCTGCAGGATGCAGCCATGTTAGTTGAATGGAATCATAGTGCTATACTTGTGTAGTGTGCAAAGTCCCCAGATGTCTGATACAACCAATTTTTGCTTTCCTTGATCATTCTCCAGCATGCAGTTCAACAGTCTCCATGGGCAGCTGGTTCCAATAAAGAAAATGTTCTAAGAGATAGGAAGTTTTCCTTGGCACTTCTGATGGCAACATGCCCCTTTCTTGTAGAGCAGTGGTTCTCAACCTGTGGGTCCCCAGATGTTTGTGGACTTCAACTCCCAGAAGCCCCAGCCACTATGGTCAATGCTCAGGGCTTCTGGGAGCTGAAGCCCAAAAACATCTGGGGACCCACAGGTTGAGAACCACTGTTGTAGAGCAAGACAGCATTTAAGTATGGGAGCTCCCCTGCCACTTGCTTCCAGGTACGGACAGCCCTGGCAGAATATCTTTTTAACTGGGTCCAGTTTGTTGAGCCTTGGCAGTAAATGTATGTGAGAGGTGTCACCAGGACTAACATTTCCTGCCAAAGCAACTGAGATCTCCCTTGCAGAGAAACACAGATTTACTGCTTAGCACTGCTAAGCACTGCTTAAACACTGAATGGAACTGTCAGACACAGAACTAGAAATGATGTACAACTATCACTATAAAAATGATGTTTTAGGCACTTGCAACTGGACTCCCCCCCCCCAAGTCAGTTACAAAGGCAATGGCAATGATCAGCCAAAGGAACTAAATGCTCATCACACCATAACTAGGAATTCTCTAAATAAGTATTAGTGGAGCAACCCAGAAGTGTATCAAGGTTCTGGGAAACAAAACAGATATTTCTGGTTTTCGATGTATTAACAAGAAACACACGGAGCACCAGGGTGGTCCAGCTTTGCTAAGAGAAGATGATTTAAATGCACTGGATTATTGGGCTCTTGCAGATTAAGAATATTTTGAGATGAAACAGATCTGTCAATCCTGACTGTTTCTTTTCAGTAAAATATGAAAATCAGCTATAAATTAATAAACAAGCAAGTAACTTTGATAAGCACATTACAGTCAGCCCTCTACATTTGCGGCTTTCACTTTCGCGGATTTGATTATTCATGGATTATTTACTGTTATCTCTGCTGCTTCCCTTCGCCATTTTTAATAGGGACTGAGAGCCTCGTGAGATTGAGAAACTGCGAAGGATGCTCGTAAGTCCCTATTAAAAAATGGTGTGGAGCAGCAGTGGAGGTGGCAGTAAGCTCCACCAGCCCCCTACTTCTGTCTTGTGGAGGAACCCTGATGCCTCAAAGGAATCCGTGGTGGGTTGAATATGGTGATCGTACTTTTTGTGTGTCAAATATGGTTTGGGAGAGCCTAGAGTTATTCATGGTTTTTTCACTTTCACAGAGGTCCTGTGCCCCTAACCCTAGCGAATGTGGAGGGATGACTGTATGACTCTGAAGAGACATAGCATTAAACTATGATTTAGCATTACATGAACAGAGAACATCAAGATACTGATTCAAATGCTCTTGTCCTTGTCTAGCAGCAGGAAAAATACTAGAAGCATTCACTTCCAGGTTTAAACTAACCAAAATTTCTTGTTATGACCAAGCCTGGAATTGCAGCTACTGCAAACGATCACCTCACTCTCCAATATCATCTGGCCCACAGCAGGGACGGTGGGGGCATTCTGATTGTCTGCTCCATTTCATAGAATCATAGAATCAAAGAGTTGGAAGACATCACGGGGGCCATCCAGTCCAACCTTCTGCCACGCAGGAACCCACATCAAAGCACTCCCGACAGATGGCCATCCAGCCTCTGTTTAAAAACCTCCAAAGAAAGAGACTCCACCACACTCTGAGGCAGCATATTCAACTGTTGAATGGCTCTGACTGTCAGGAAAGTTCTTCCTGAGGTTTAGGTGGAATCGCTTTTCCTGCAGTTTGAGTCCATTGCTCCTTGTCCTAGTCTCTGGAGCAGGAGAAAACAAGCCCGCTGCTTCCGCAACATGACATCCCTTTTACTTTCCCATGCGCGATTTAGCATTATGCTTTATTCTCTTAGGTCTTTTTTACCATACACAATTATAGTGCTTTGATTCCACTTTAACTGTCATGGCTGTTTCCTACAGAATCCTAGGTTTTGCAATTTAAGACCCAGCGTGACCATTGGACTACAACCCCAGAGAGCAGGGTTCAATTCCTCCTTTTGGCCATAGAAACCCACTGGGTGACCTTGGGCATGTCACACACTCTCAGCCCCAGAAAACCCCCATAATAGTTTCACCTTAGGATCACCCTAAGTCGGAAGGGATTGAAGGCACAGGTCAACAAAAAGAACATTAGAATTCAAAGAATTACAATTACAACTACCTCACATAGCTAGAAATCCACAGGAATCCACAGGATGGAGCTGTAGCAGTTAAAGTGGCATCAAAGTGTTATCATTATTCAGCAAGAAACAGACCTATGATGCTCTTTTATGAAGAAATCTGGTGTTTTGAAGGTTGCCCTAAACTTCCTGCTACTTTAACAACAGGAGAAAAATGTGGAAACACTTCTGCAAGGGATTTACTTTTTGTTATGTAACAGTGTCTCTGTAATCAGTATCTTTCATAAATTGCCTATAATGTGGGATCTTGGCTTGCCGTATAATTACAAAGGTAGAGAGAACAAAGTCTGCAGAAGAAAATAACCTGGAATTAACAATGCTCCAGTCAGAAAAAAAGAGAGAGAGAAAAAGAGAGGGAAAAAAACCCCCAAGGCAGATGGCATGAATATTAGTGTATGAAAATGACTAACACACTGAGAATTTCCCAGTGTACTTCTCCCTTGTTTTTGGCTTGCTTCTATAATTAATTTATGGAAAGCACCTAAATTGGGAATAAACACCATCTCACAAATCCCCTCTAATCTCTGCCTGTATTTCTGAAATGATACCCTTAAGGTATAGTCTCCTACAACGATTAAACTCTTTTCTTTTTCACGATCTTCTTTAAAAAGAGCTTTTTAATTTTTATAGACAGTTGTACAGGGTATTAGTGGTCTGGATTCTACTCAGAACTATTTGGGATGCAATTTATCATTGCCTGTTCTTTCAAAGAAGGCATTTATATGTGCTATCGTTGCTACGCCTGCCAAAAATGTTTGTCTTGGGGTGTGTGTGTGCAGCCGTTGCCTGTGTTCTCTGTAGATCAGTCCCTTTGAACCACAGTAGATGCCGTGGCTCATGGAAGAGATGGCTACATGTTTCAGTTGACTCTTGTCACACCTACTGTTTTCACTGTGGTTGGCTTTTCCCTAAGGCAGGGTGTGGGCACGCACCTCAGACAGAAGGTCTAGGGGGCCCCCAGCACACGGCACATTATTGCTGCTTCTACCAAGTCACATCAAGCCCATGGAAAAGTTGCCTTTTGGACCACAACTTCCAGGAGTGAAGCTATGGGGGAATGAGACAACAGATTTGGTCCCTCAGATGAGACAGACTGGGTCCCTCAAATGAGAATTCTGCCTCCAAATGAAATTTCCCTTCAGTTCTCAAATTTCCAGCGCTGCAGAGAGAGAGAGAGAGAGAGAGAGAGAGAACGTAAAAATCATTCACATGCAAAGCGTTTATAGCTGCAGTGTTTGCATTCTCTTGATAACTTTGCCGGTCCCTTTTCTTTCTTGTGCCTGTTAGTGAATGTATTCCTTTAGACACCTGTGGGATCAAAACCAGAACTGGATTATACGAATGAGCCTATTGTTATGAACGGGAATTGTACAGCCTCCAGATGTTGCTGAACTGTGAGTCCCAGCATTCTCATCCTTGGGCCACGCTTGCTGGGGTGACTGGGAATTGCAGGTCAGCCAACACCTACAGAGCCGCGCAGTTTCCATGTCTGCCTCAGTTAAATGGGAAAAGACCAACTGCTCCTTGAGCTGAGGAGACTTTCTAGAACTCAAACCTGGTAATGCCCGATGGAAACAAGCCTAACCTAAAAAAGGGCCTCTCTAGGCCAGCATTCTCTTCCCCCAGTGCTCCTTCCTGTTTGTGTTCCCTTAGCAATGAGAGATAGACAGCCACTGACACTGGAGGTAACATATAGCCTTTATGTGCAGCAGGCATTGACAGAGTAATCCACTGTTCATCTGTCCAATACCTTTTTAAAGCATTTCCAAGTGGGCAGCCATCTTCCCATCTTTTGGTAGCAAATTCTAGAGTTTATAAACTATGCACCATGAAACTAAATGCTACCTTTTCAGTATTTGTTAGCTTGTGAAAACAAGCCAAGAACCACTTTTGCTGGTACCATGTCAAAGAGAAGCCAGTCCCCGGCAGCAACCGAGTCTCTCTTCCCTGCAAAAGACAATGTCAGAGCTAAATGAGCCATCAGCAGCAGACATTGGAGAAACCTATGGGCTCATGTTTGTTTCAGATGAATGCTTTCCATTTTGCTGTCTGCTTGTAATGTGCTTATGAAGTCCCTGAGACTGACCAGCATGGCAAAGACAGTACACCAGGTGAATGTTGCCTTCCACAGCCCATCCTTCACTGCGTGTTGAGTTGCTCTACAAAGTGTGTGCCATCAAAAGCGAGGTCAACTCAGTCCATTGCCCTTGTGCTTTGTCTCGCTGTGGGTCAGAGCTTGTCAACTGCACTGCAAGCAGTGTAGGTGTCTCAGATTCTGTGAATAAGCAATAACTTCACTTATTAAATTACTAGCTCAAAATAAAAATGCATTGATTAAAATGTACATGCTAAATATCCAGTTGGTCACACAATTCCCTCCTCCAGAAAACCATGATAAAAACAGATTTTGCACGGGGAGCCACCAAGTAATGACAGCAATTCACAGGGAACTTTTCCTGTGCAAGATAATTGCATGGGTGTCCCTGGTGCAAAAGCATTTGCACTTACTGTGGACTTTCTGCAATTTCTTGTAGGGAGAAATAGATTTTGGAGTGAGATGCTCCTTTATCTAAACCTAATCCTCCCATGACCTCCAACATACCTCCTTCAAGATCTGGAAGAGGCAGTACAGGTCATGTCTGCCCACTCACTTCAGGCAGTTGCCTACAGTCTATTTCTTTCTCCCTCCTGCTTCTGCTGCCATGTAGGCTCCAGATCTCCCATGTTCCTATTGTGCCTCCCACTGTATCATTCCTGCTGAAGTGCCATGTGATCTGTTATTTGCCATCAAGTCAGCTTCAGCATCTGAGTCAGCATATGAGAGACCTCCAACTGACCCTGTTGTTAACAGCCCTTGCTCAAGTCTTGCAGATTAGTGCCGTGGCTTCTTTTATCGAATCAGCTCTCCTGAAATGGGGTTTTCCTCATTCCCGCTGCTTTCCACTTTACCAAGCATTATCACCTTTTTCCAATGAGTCATGTTGTTTCATGATGCAACATGCCTCTGTTTAGTCATTATGGTGTCTAGGAAGCGTTGAGGCTGGTCAATCCCATATCTGCAAGAAAGGGGACAAAGGAACTGGTAGCTTCCTGCCTGGAGCATTGATTCGTATTTTTTCCTTCAATCCCTAGCTTGAGAGAGACAAGAGGAAAGGGTACTTACCTTTGGGGAGATGATAAATGGTGTCTCTGTTGCAAAGAGCACTCTGAAATAAGATATTGGTTTTAAATTTTGTAGTTTTGAGCTACCAAATTTCTTGAGCAGGGGTACTGATGCAAACTGGGAAATTGCACAGCCTGCCCATGAGCCAACTTGCAAACTACTTACTCAGTCTGTATCTGTATCAGTATCTGTATCATCACCATCATCATCATCATCTTGCCTTTTTCCTAATAGTGGGACTCAAGTGGGCCTGCAACATTTTTTTAAATTATACAATTATACAAAACATCACTAAAAACTATGAATATTAAAGTTATTTAAATGACAATCAAACAATCTGTAGAACTGAAAACTTTTAAGATCCATTAAAAGACCATAGTAAAAAAATCAGCAAAAGAGCACAGCACATCACTGAAAGCCCTTCACAGTCAATTTCGAAAAGCCTGATGGAATAGGAAGGTCTCTACATGCCAGCAGAAGGAGATCAGGGAGGGAGCCATCCTAAGCGCCTTAGGGAGGGAGTTCCAAAGTCCAGAAGCAGCCACCAAGAAGGCCCTCTCCTTGTTCCCACCAAATGAGCCTCAGAAAGTAGTGGAAAAGAGAGAGGGCTTATCCTGAAGATCTTAGAGCTCTAACAGACTCATGTAACAAGATACAGTCTTTCAACATGGTTGAAATTCAAAGTGCTGGAGATGATCTATAAGGTCCTATAAATTGTGCCTGGAAGTGGAGCAGCAATTGGTGGAATTGTTGAAGAAAAGGAGTTATTTAAGATTCCAGCAAGGAAACTGAATTTGGACAACTGCTGAGGAACAATCCTGTTCCTTTATAAGACTAGTATACGGTTGGCTGTCAGAAACAGTTCCATTTGTGACCACACAAATTTTTAATGGAACCATGTTTCATTGAGTTTTTGTCAGTGTTTGATCTAGGACCTTCCAAAAGACAAAAGGTATGCATGTATGGGTGTGTACCATATACACGCACACACACACTGTTTTAAAAACTCCGATCATTCATATAATCCTCCCTTCCTTGGATTTTGGTAATTAAAACACTTTTGTGAATGCTCTGTTCCCCTAAGTAATAAGTAGTTTTACCCAATTAATTACACTATTAGTTAAATATGTATTTCTGTAACATGCATATTCACCCAAGTATTTACTTGAACTGCCAAATGCATATGTAAATATGTATCATGCATTTCAATGCATAATAATTATTGGAGAGAGAGTAAGAATTCTTTTGAGACATACCTGGCAAGGGAACCAAAATATATACCTGGCAATGTCTCACTACAAAACATGGCTTTCACATCTCTGTCTCTTGCACTCTTTCTCTCTCTCTTTCACACAGACACACACACACAGACACAGAAACACAGTAGCTGGATCTCCAACAGAGAAGGAAATAAATGCAACATTGTACAAAGACTATAAATGTAGCCTACTAAATCTGTCAAACAACTGTCCATATTAGTTTATACCTGGCTGTGCATTCTATCAACCCCATGTTTCCAAATTAGGCTGACATTCTAGGGCCGGGCTTTTTTTTTTCTTTTCTTTTTTTGACAAGAGAGACTATTTGAGACTCAATTGTTCTTCTAATATGTATTTAATTTTTTTAAAAAGTGCTGATTGAGTGGGTGGGAGGCATGCAGATACATAGGTTCTAGTCATGGAGCAGTATTAGTCCCTGGAAGGAGCAGCAATTATCCACACAGCTTCCTATGGTGGGTTCTTGCTAGTCAAAAAGCTCTCAGCTGTTTCCTAGAAGATTCAAAATGCAGCTTCCACAATATAGCATGTACCTCACTTAATGAACTAGGAAAACACAATTAGGATGCCCGAGCTTATGAACAGCTCCCTCTAGCACAACTAGTCACTAGTAAGCTCCTTGTGAGTAGGTCTCTTTGCATCAAGGTAAGAATTCTTCTCTCTTATGTCCATAATTGTTTCCAAGTGCCCCCTCTCTTACTTCCTGGCATGTATGCTCTCCAGGCTGAGGTGGCCACTTATATATCACCAAAAAACAGGACACCAGTTTTCATTAAATTTACATATGCTAATTTACCTGAGCACTTGTACATTTGGAAATAATTATTGTAATTTAGATAGAAATTGAGTTTATCTCACCATCATGGGGAACCAGAGACAAGTGAGCTGTTTGGCTGCACAGTGCAAATGCTAATAGCTGACAGGCAAGCTCAAGGTGCCTCAGTTCTCCTTCCCTTCTTCTAACCCATTGTCTTTAAACTGTCCTTGAACTGGAGAGCCATTCAAACAGAGGATAACCTTTCCCTTGCTGAGCCAATATATAGCTTCTCAGGGTGCTTCTTCTGTGTGGTGGATTAGCCAGATCTTAAAACATTTTGACCAAGTCCGTGTTTTAAAAACCAGAAGCTGAATTCACCTGAATGTGCCTTCCATAGGCATGGAAGCTACAAGCTTTTGCAACCCCTGATGATTCCTAATCTTAACTGGACAATCTTGTCTGGAATCTTGTTGGGGGATTACACTAATGTTTGCACTGCTTCCAGGATCACATAACAGGATCTGCCAGCTCCAAGCAGCCCCTTTCTTCAGTACCTGAATTCCTTGAGAGGTGCTCCACCTGCAGTTGCCTTCCTCTTCCTGCCACAATCTACACCATGATCATTACACTGGGGTAATGCACCAACCAAACTCTAGCCACACTGTTGTAAGTGCATGTCTGCACATACTCACGCGTTTGCAAATGCACTCTGTGCTTAAAAATAAATAAATAAATAAATAAAATTCTAAGTCCGTCTCCTCTAAATCCTGCAGTGAGACATGCTTAATTCTACAACCTATGGAAATGATGTAAGCTGACAACATTTGTACAATTTCTCTTGCTTTAAAGCATTCTGAAGTTTTAAACTACACATGATTATTCTGCTTTTCTCTGTCATGAAGAGAGACAGGTTGATATGCAGGACATTGATGTTCAGTGTCCTACTCAGCAGAAATCTAATATTCCCATTTCTATGAGGGTCACGAAAAGGCCAGTGCAGGCTGTTCAGCCACCTGAAGAGAGAGGAGACACACTTTTCTTCTCTTATTCCCTCTGCTCATCCCTGCTGTCCCTTTCCACTCAATGAAGTCCTTCTACAGAGTGAGCCATTGTAAGGGAAGCAGCCCTGAGACTTCCTGCATCAGCCACATCACAAACGCTTTGAATGAGTATTGCTGCATGGACATGGCATTGACTTCTGCTCACTCCCCATTAGGGTGAAAAATAGCTAGACTGAAATCACTCAAGAGGTGCTTCATAAGTGAAGAGAGGTCTGAGCCTGGGTCTCCTTGAGTCAACATTTCAGCCACTCAATCTGGCCTTCTCTAGATGTCTTGGACTACAGTAACCACCACCACATCCAGCACACCCAGTGGGTGAGGATGATAGAAACTGCAGTCCAACATATCTAGAGAGTGTCAGTTTTGGGGAAGGCTGTATACACACATACACACACCAGTGCCCCTCTTTTAATCACTGTGGTGCTTTTTAATACAGTGGTCCTTGTTTGACTATTTCCCCCACTCCCTAACTGCCCCATTACTGCTTCCACCCCCCGTACACTGCTAATGCGGCTGATAGCAACACCATGTTCTACTGTTTCATAAATGTGAAGACTTGTTCCCTACTCTGGATAAACTATTTGGCCTCTGGACAAGATTATTTCCATATGGAACAGGATTGTTATCACTTAATAGAAAATAATTATCCAATGCAAATTGACTTACGGGGTTGTCGAGCTGGCTAGAAAACAGCAAGCTTTGCTGAGCATTTTAAAGGCTGCCCTGGCTGGCTGTTTAAGTACATGTAACTACAGAGATAAGGCCTGATATTTATTTATTTTCCCTGAGACCGCAGAGTTTTAGGCATTCAGAATGTAAATGCAAAAAGAATTTTTTGTATTGTGAAGGGTGTATGCATTCATGTAAGAACCTGAAAAAAAAGCACGTTTCAATACCAGCCAGCATTGAGAGAGAATAGCTGGAATTCAGCACCATCAAAATGATCCAACTCCTGTCTCAGACTGAAGAAATGAAGCTCCTAATGGTCTGGAGAGCGATTCATTTCCAAGAGTTGTAGCTATTCGGAGTTTATATGTTGAAAAGAGAGCCCAAAGAAGTGGCTGGCAGGCAGGTAGGATGACTCCCTTCCTCGTTGGGAATGCAAGAATGGCAGAAAGGAGAGCAGCTATCAGCTAGGATGAGAGTCAGGCTGGGACAAGTGATCCTGGAGTGTAAAGGATGTTTCTATGAACCATCCAGGTATGCCTTAGCTTAGCCTTAGTTCCCAGGGGCAGAAAACACACAGCCCTCCAGAGGTAGCTGGTCTGCATGTCCCAGCAACCTGCAGTCAGCATAGCCAACTCCAGTCCAACAATGCCTGGAAGGCCACACATTCTCCATCCTTCCATTACCCTAGCAATATTCGCAAGAACATGTGTAATGAATAGCAATCTCTTGAAGTCCCAAGGCTTAAATATATCTTGCATTTACACACTGCATTTAAAATATTCGAAACACTTCCTCAACATCCTCTTAGGAAACCTTAAAACAGCCTTTAAGGTAGGCCAAAAATTTTATCTCCATATCCCAGGTGGGGGAAAGAATCCCTCATTGCAGGCACTTTGGACTTTCCTGCTCAATAATGGTACCACTCAAAAGGTTCTCATGAACGACGCCATCACAACACTGACCGTTAAATACTACCAAACTATATAAACATTATGAGGGGACCAGCTGCTCACATGGGACAGGGTGTGTATGTGTGTGAGAAGGGACAGTTAGCTAGACCAGTAGGTGGGGAGGAAGAGTGAAAGGGATGCTACAGAGGTGAGACACAGGCCAAGGGACAAACAAAAGGAGTATCACCAGGACTCCATTATTTACATCTGTTGTAGTTGTTGTGTGCCTTGGAGTCATTTCTGACTTATGGCAACCCCTATTACAAGGTTTCCTCAGCAAGATTTATTTAGAGGTTTGCTACTGCCTCCTTCTGAACCTGAGAGAGTGTGACTTGCACGGGGCCATTCAGTGGTTTTCCGTGGTTTAGTGGGGATTCCAATTTGGGTCTCCCAGACTCCTAGTCCAAAACTCAAACTGCTACACCATGCTGGACTCTCTCAAAATTATTTACATAGCATGATGGATATGCATGCTGTTTTAGAGAACAAAATACTACCCCTCACTAGACCAGGGAGGCAGTGCGGTGTGGTGGTTTGAGTGGTTTGACTAGGGCTGAGAGACCAGGCTTTGAATTGCTACTCAGCTATGGAAACCTACTGGGTGACTTTGGAAAATCACCATCTCTCAGCCTCAGGGAAAGCAATGGCAGACCTCCTCTGAATGAATCTTGCCAAGAAAATCCTGGGATAGGGTCACCATAGTTTGGAGTTGGTTTGAAGGCAGAAACCAACAACCCTGGACCAGAAGCTTACAATCTAAGCAGTAGTGGGTAGCCTGTGGATCTCCTGATGCTGTTGGACTGCAACTCCCATCATCCCCACCAGTGGCTATGACAGCCTGTACTAATGGGAATTGTAGTCCAATATCATCTGTAGGGTTGCATAATTCCCAGTCTTGATTTTAAAGGTAAGAGAGGACTACAAGGAAGTGGGAAGGGAATGTAGAAGCTAGAAGCAAAAAGCAAAAAGTGGAGATCCTCTTACGGACCAGAAATTTGTTAACGCTCAGGAAGCAAGCAGGAGAAGTAGATGGGGAAATGCTCCATGTTCAAAGTAGAAGTGAGCAAGCAGATGGGTCCCCAAGACTCTGCCCTGGGACTGATGCTAAGCAATTTATTCACAAGTGATTCAGAATCAGCTGGAGGAAATAGTCTGAAGGGCCAGATTTACAGATGATACCAATTTATTCAGCCTCTTGTAAAACCAAGCAGACTGCAAAGAGCCAGAAGGAGAGCAGGAAAGGAGATTCCACCTGAACCTCACGAAGAACTTCCTGACGGTCAGGGCTGTCCGGTAGTGGAACATGCTGCCTTGGAGTGTAGTGGAGTCTCCTTCCTTGGAGGTTTTTAAGCAGAGGCTAGATGGCCATCTGTTGAGAGTGCTTTGAGGGTGTTCCTGCATAGCAGGGGGTTGGACTGGATGGCCCGCGTGGTCTCTTCCAACTCTACATTTCTATGATTCTGGGTGAATGGGCCCCCAAATGGCAAATGAGATTTTATGGAACTGTAAAATGATGTATCCAGTGGCAAACAAAAGAAGAATATTTATTTAGTTTGGTTAATGCCTAGGAAAGCAAACGGACAAGATAGAACAGATACAGTACAACAGAGTTTCCAATATAAAAATAAAAATATGAAATATGAAATATTTACAAAAGTTTTTAATTCCATATTTAATAGTGTCTTCTATTGTATTTTAATCTACTCTACCTGGTTCATTTTCTTTCTTTTCCCTAGCCACTGACCAAAATAAATAAATGTCCATTGTTCTTGTTCAAAGAGAAGAAGACAAACGAATCCAACATTCCCATATTCTCTGATGGAAGAGGCCTTGGACAATCAGGTAAGTAAGGTCTTGGAGTCATGACGGATAGATCCGTGAACCCTTCAATGCAACTACAGCAGATTTGTCTTTGAAAGGCAAATTATATATGAAAGCTTATAAGGAAAGAGACTGAGGCCCTTTCCGCATGACATCGCTGTTGCGTTTTTACCACAGGATGTCAGCGGTCAGGTGGTTGCGCTTCCGCATGACATCGTTGCCATCCCGCTGCCATCCTGTTGCAGAGCATCGCGCTTGCGTAGTTTTTGCAAAATGGAAAAAATCAATTTCGTGCCTGTGATCGTGCGGCGCTCCCGTCACTTCTGGCCATGTGGGAGATGCAGAAGTGCATTGGCAATACTTCCTTCCATGGCGCAGCAATGGAAAAAGCCCGGTTGTGCTGAGGAAGGAAGATGTGGCGCCATTGCGTTCTCTTCCGCACGGACTGAGTGGGTGCAGAAGGGAGCATTGCTGACGCTCCCTTCTGGACCTGGGACTGCAGCGAGACAATGCGGAAGAACGTCGACATGCGGAAATGGCCTGAAAATGAAATTGCCTGTATTGGTTTTATGCAAATCAATAGCAGTTTTTCAAAAGGACTATCCAAAAGCTAGAAAAGATGCAGAACATGACTGAGGGATCAGAATGCACCTTGTGAGAGGAGAAAATGTTAACACCTTTGAGGCTTTTTAGCTTCACTAAGGAGAGAAAACTTCTTCTCCATCTCTTGCCACATTAGGACTCTCTGGCACCCAATGAAATCGTTCAGCAGTACCATTTTTAGACTGTATCCTCTAGAATCCCAAGGATGCTGCACATTCTAAGTGCTGCAGTCTCTGCTACTGCATGCTCTCCTTCCATTATCTATGCTATGTTATACTCAGTTAATACAGCTGAGATAGGAGGATGGCAAAGCCCTTGTTACAGTTCAGCAGTTTGCAGGAGCCTTGTTGAACTGAGGAAGGATCTTTCACCTTGCTCCAGTTTCAACAATTCTGCTTGACAATGCTGGGATGATGTTGACCAATTTGGCTTCAATGAGTCTAGACTAATTTCTGATCCTTGTCAACTGTGTTATGCCAATCTTGGAATCTGGTATGCAACTTTAACCTATTTTGGTCACATGAGACACTGCAGAATAAAGCTCAAATATTGCTTATGGCAACACACTTGAAATACCTGGGTGTAATCACACTGAGTAATCTTTAAAAATGCACTGCTCTTAACTTTACACCATTACTACACAGGTACACCTGGTGGTTTGGGGGGGGGCTTTAACGTACAGTTTTCCCTCTACATTTGCAGGTTTGACCTCTGCAAATCTGATTATTTGTGAGGCACACACATACCTCCCCCCTCCTCCTTCCATTCACTTGTGTTTTGCCAGGCAGGGAGAAGGAAGGCAAGTGCCAGGACAAAAGGCAAGGAAATGAAGGGGGGATGCCTTTGTTCTCCCCTCCAGAGCTCTCCCTCCCGTTCCCTTGCCTCTGGCCCTGATGCTAGAACTTGTGCTGAAGCAACAGGCAAGGAAATCTGCAGTAAGGGGAAGGCTTGTGAGAGCTGTCCTTCTCCGCTCTGGAGCTCCCCCCTCCCATTCTTTTGCCTCTGGCCCCAGCGCACAAAAGGCAAGGAAATGGGAAGGGGATTGTGGTGGTGGGGAGTTATTTGTGGTTTTCCCACTTTTGTGAGGGTTCTGCGCCACGAAATTGGAGGGGCAACTGTACTTCTTTTGCAGCTACCAGAAGTTGCCCATCTCTGCTTTAAGGATCTAATAAGGTTGCTGGATCACATTCGTTTTATATTTGTCATGCTCGTACCTCACCCATGGAGTTCTTACATCTTATTCTCTCAACAGCTCAGTAATACAGGGTAGGAAAAGAGTGACAAAACTGGCCCCAGATCACTATGGGAACACAAATGCCAAATCTAATGTGAAATAGCCTTAACACAACTGTCACACCTAATGTCAGGTAATAATTCTCTTACTGACAGAGAACTATTCTCTGATATCATTACTAATATTTTTCTATGCTATCTGGCCACTGGCAGAGATATCACTACACTTCCTCATGAAATCAGTTTATGTTTTGAAAAAGTCAGGATGCAGTCCTATGTACACCTATAAGGAAGCACTCCATGTTGAATATAATGGGATCCTCTTCTGAATACACATATATAGCACTAGGCTTCAGTTCCTTAAAAATATGCCATCGTTTGCATAAATGCAATTTTAGCAGCCATCTATGTCTGTCCATAAAGAAGATTTTCTTTCTTTTTTTACAAAGGGCAATTAGGCACACACAAATATACTCCCGGTTAAAATCTATCAATTTCATTCACATTTGCAATGAATTAATTTTTTCAGGCTATATAAACATTTTCTTTTTAAATACAGCCAGCTCTCTCTACATATAAAAATTAAATTTGCTTTGATAATGAACTGAGGTGCTAATCATCATTTTTGCAATGCAAAAAGCCCTATTATGGACTGTCACAGAATACAGCACTGGTTTCTGCTGAAACTCTTTCAAAGTACATTTACTGTACAAGTGTGAAATCTAACAAGTCTGCAAGGTTTGCTTTTTGGGTTTCTTTGTATTAACAGCAGGAGCAAGAGATTCCTTTGTATTTTTTGAGCAGACATCCTCTTTCCAAATAATAGTAAAAAAAGACATCTACATTCATGAAACATCACTTTTTACTTTGCTTCTCAGCTGGTTTGTTATCTTTGGTTTTCTCTCTCTGGTTCTGAATCCTTCACCCAGTTGCTGAAATTAATTTTAAGCATTTTCTGAGGCAGTTTTCTTTTCCTTATGTTACTTTAGAAAACGTCATGTAAATAATGCTGAAATACAGAGTAGTTTCTACCAAGAGTAAACATTCAAAGGCAGTGCATGTTCAAAACACTTTCAAGATATCTTATGCTCACAGAAACACAGTTCTGATCAGCCAATTTTCTTGCATGTACATGAAATTCTAAAGAATGAAAACCAGCAATCTACTTTGCATATAAACATTCTTACTTGATAGACCTAATATACTAGCTATTGATTTGTAACATTGAACTTTAGTAGAACTTTCCCTAGAATTTTGAAAGGAAAATTTCATGTTTTAAGATGCGTTCCTGAGCTATAAAGTACTTGTAAATATGACTGATAAAAAACGGACAGAAAACTCCTGAAGTTATTGTTCTTTTGAGAGGATTTACTAGTACCAAAAGCTGGTAAAGAAACAAATTTATGTTTAATATTTATAATATTTATATCATGCAAATATAGATATTGTACATTTTAAATCATTTACAATACTTACATCTGTTAAAAAGAGATTTAGCTATTCTCTTGTGAAACTTTTCACTGTAGATATACAAGCCAGCTGCAAGGGGAAAACAATTTAAAATATTAGTGCATATCTAGGCCTGTTTTTTGGACATGCAGTAACTTTTAGTGTTTACAATGCAGTCAAATGTTTTGCAATATTATTGAATTTAAGATCTTTCCCTGCTTAAGTCTTTGGTCATCAACCAGGCAGTAGCTTGGCAAGAGAGTGGGTTGAACAACCAGGACTTGTTCAGCCTTGGTGCAGGCAAGAGGTTCATTATCATTGGTGTTTACGGGGGTGGGTGGGATACAGCCATTTCCTTTTGCATAATTTCCCTACTGACCTGTTGGCAGCGCATTTTAGGAAAGATAGCCAAGTGCTTCTGATACATCACTTTTCAAAAAACATTTGATCAATATATGGGATAGGGTAAATATTTTGAAATACTATGTTTGGATTATACATTTTCTGTAATGTCTAGAAAGAATTAGTATATAAGTAAAATGTATATCAAAATTATTTCACATACTTGATACCATGACCTCTAAATATGACTGCAGTGGGCCTTGGGTCTCAAGAGCTAACTGTGAGATCTCTTGAATCAGAAATCTGGGCAGAATCATAGAAACTCTTTGATCAAGAGGGTGCTAAATTATGTTCTGTCAAAGTCCAAACTCCACTGGAAGTGAACGGATGATGTCTATGAAAGTTTACGCACATATACAAATGCACAGAGCCATTTTTAAATGGAATTTCCTCAAGTTTTTAATTAAAGAATTTTCCGGAAGTCAATTTAATTTTTCTCTCTTTCTTAGGTCCACTCATTTTATTATTATTTTAAAAGCTTGGTTGTTACTTTGTTCTTTTGTTAAAAGTAAGTCATTAAAGTAAAAATTAAAAAGACAAAATGAAAATCCACAGTGCATAGAAAATCCAGCTGGTGTTCAATAGAACCTCTTAAGACATAGGCTGCTCAGCAAGTGGTGAATTTGCCATAGACTATGGCTCCTGAAGCTTAGAATCCGTATAAGCCCTAAAGAACAGGATAAAAAGTATATTTTTAGGTAAGCGTCACCACATATAGGGAACGATTAGGAAGTCAAATTATTGGAAATGGGTCCTTGAGGTGCTGAAAGTCCTAATTAACACTTTTTTTTGGAAAAAAAAAAGGACCTTGTTGAGATTGCAAGTCAAAACAGCTTATAACAAACCACACAGCTTTCATGATTAATTAACTTATAGCTGTATTTAAAACAAATGGCTTTAAAACAGTCTGGATTTGATGGGTGAGGGCACCCACTGGGTACACCACTTTGGGTCCTTCAGTGCTGAATGTGAGAAAAACTTTTGAGAACTTTCTTGAGAAAAACAAAGTGGAAGAATTGTCTTCTGACTTGACAGTTACCAGATCTGAACTCCACAAAGGACATTATGTGTATGTAATGTCGGGACAAGGTGGTCAAAGTGCAGCCTTCCAGACACTGCACTACAACTTCCATTGACCCCACCACTCGCTAGGTGGACTACAGCTGATGGCAACTAAGTGGCATAACCAATCATAAGAGATATACCCATAGCTGTAACAACATCTGTGCAGCACACTTTCCATAGCTTTTCTTTAGAAGAAAAGCATGAATGGTGGTTGCTGAAAGTTACCTAAGAACTCATCTTCAAAGAAGGTATAAACATAAAACAAGCAATGATGGGTAATCATAAAAATGGCTTCATATATACAATGCAGTCATTAGGCAAGTTATCACATCATGCTTTATGCACAAACTGTGTAGATACGGAAACATGAGACTTTGGCTATCATCATCATCATCACCTTTATTTATATTCCGCTTTTTTTCCTCTGAAGGACTCAAAACGGTTTACAGTACTTTTAAGAAAGAAAACATAGCGAAAAAACCGTAACATACAAAGAATATATATTAAAAACAACTAACAAGTCACAATGAAAAATAACTAGCACCTTTCTTCAGCCAGGCAATGATCACATATTGAATGTCTGCCGAAGTAAAAATGTCTTCGTCTCCAGAAAGCAGGGAGGGTGGGTGCCAGTCTGACCTCTGTGGGAAGGGAGTTCCAGATCCTGGGAGCAGCCACTGAAAAGGCCCTCTCCCACGTTCCCACCAAATGCACCTGTGAAGGTAGTGGGACAGAGAGAAGGGCCTCTCCAGCAGATCTCAAAGCCCAGGCCAGTTTATAAGGAAGAATATGCTCCTTCAAATAACCTGGACCTGAGCCATGTAGGGCTTTAAAGGTCATCATTTAGCACTTTGAATTGTGCCTGGAAACAAACTGGCAGCCAGTGAAGCTGTTGCAAGAGGGGAGTTGTATGTTCCCTGTAGCCAGCCCCAGTTAACAATCTGGCTGCAGCTCTTTGGACTGGCTGAAGTTTCTGAACACTCTTCAAAGGAAGCCCCACACAGAGAGCGTCACAATAATCCACAAGAGATATAACCAAGGTGTGTGTTACCATGGCCACGTCTGATGTCTCAAGGACTGGGCGCAGCTGGCACAACAAGCCTTAACAAACCAATGCACTTCTGGGTCCTGCTGAAAACTGGGTTTCCAAGCTCAGAATTGAATCCAAGAACACCCCTAGGCTGCAGACCTGCATCTTCAGGGGGAGGGTAACCCCATCTAACACAGGCTGAATCCCTATTCTGTGATCTGCCTTTTGACTGAACAGGAGCACCTCCGTCTTCTTCTTCCAGGTCTTCTTGGCTTCCTGATGACAGGAAAAGGTGCCTCTTTTCTCAGTAGCTCCATTTACACTCACAGGCAAAAATGCCCCACAAGTTGCCATCTCTACCACTTTCCCTTTAAGGGTTTGGAACAGCTTCAAGATCTTCTGGGACATGGAAGGATTAGCATGTGAGCACCCTGCAAAATGGTTATTTCTCTTTCCTTCCAATAAAGATTTCTACAGCATCCAAATATCCTGGTTCCATTTTTTGAATTAAAAAAGCAGAGATCAAAACATTTGGATGCAAGATGGAAACTGGTTTAAACAAAACCAGAACAGAAGCACCAAAGGCAGCACATGAGAAGAAGAGCAGGGAAATGGGGTGTGAGGATGGAGCGCATGGGCACGCTGTTTGTACTCAATTCCAAAAATCATGATTTATTACTAACCCCAGACTATTATGTCTGTATTGCTCCAAAATGTCAGGCTGGCCTTAGCAATTCTGTTAACATCTTCCAGACATTACAAAACAAGCAAATTAATGCAAATTAAACATACATTATTTGTACAGGTCACAAAACTTTCTTTGGAAATAGAGGGTCTGGGGCTAACCTTTCTCATCTCACATCATGAAACACATAATTTTTGTCTCTTGCTGCAAATGGTTATGTATGTCTGGGTGAGGTTTGGAAATGTAAGTAATCTAAAAACAAGTAAGAATCACACAAATCTGCTTAATTTTCAAGCAGGTTGAAGAAGGCAGCTTTTCCTTGTTACTGAATTGCAGTTATCTTGGAGAAGATTTAATCTTTTTATCAATGTAGAGTACAGTCTCCAGATACAAGATAACTCTGTCATGCAAACACTATATAATTCAGCAGCAGTAATAATTTCCTAATCCTTCAGTGTCTCTTGTTCCTTGCACTTCAGAAGATTTCACTCCTCACAAGCAAAAGAGAAGCAGACTTTGGAAATGACTGCATGTTTCCTCCACCCAGCGAGAGTACACAATCCACAGCAAACAAGTGACGGAGTACATCCTTGACACTTCTTCATATTGGGGTCTGTTCCCCAACAAACCCATCGGAAAGTCTAATCATTTCTGCCTCCTTCTTCCCACCTCCTCACACTGAGGGAAGCCCTTTATTTATTCTCACAATGTAGACTCCCTCATGCTACCTTGCCAGGGCACATCAACTGTGACCTTGAGACACCTTCCTCTCCACGGATACCAGTGTTATTCAGTCCCAGGCAGCTTTGGAATACAGACTGACAGTGCTTTCGAAAGATTAAAAAACCCAAAAAACGAATAAAAACAACATGTGGACATACCGCTCTGAGGATATAAAACAGAAACTGCCAACTTTTAGTGGTCTAAAACACATAGGAAAGATGATTATTGTAGCTTGTTGACTGGAAATGCAAAATACAGCAATTATTTAAAAAACAGTCAGTATGCAAACGTTCTTTAGGATCTTACCTTCCTATGATTATAGCATTGTATTAACAGCGAGTCTTCCTTCTTCTCTTTTTCTGTAGATTCCTTCATGAAAGTCACTTTTCATCACTTTTATCATTCCAGTCAACACGATGCCATCTCTTCACTATTCACTGGCTCCTAATCTTTTACTATATACATTCTAATTCTGAATCCTCTCAAAAGGAAAATGTAAGGTAAAAAGTTTGAATCTTGCTTCTTTTTAGGGAAGAGACAGAATTTCACATGATGCTCTCACTTGTCTTCCTCATTCCTATAAATTGTTCCCCACCATTCCAAATAATCACAGTTACACATATAATGAATCTTACAACTTCTTAAACTGCAATTTCCAACTTTGCCAACTATTGGCAATGCTGCCTATGGCAGGTGAGAATTGTAGTTCAACAACATCTGAACAGCCCCACACATCCAACCTCTGCATTCAATGTTCTCAGTTCCAGCAGAGAATGGTATGCTCAGGAAGATTATGAGATGACAGATTTACACTAACTTGGAATTGCTGTTGTATTATGTCAAGTGAATTATCATACAATATTTTATGGTAGCAACACACTTTTTGTAACATAGAGGTTAATGTCTGACTGAGGGGAAAGAAAAATGTGTGAAACAAACTACGTTACTTGGGTTTGATTCTAATATGGATTGGCAGTCTTAATGTATGAAGACAGTATATACTTCATTTTCAGAACGAGGCAAGAGAAGCATTAAAATGGTTGCCCTCTTGGATAATGTGTTAAATCCTGTCACCAAACTGTACATTCAGTTCAAAGCATGAAAGTACCCTACTTTAGAGAAATTAAATTACAAAACAGTTTATTTCTGAAACAGGAAAAATTCCATAGATGATTTTTGTTTTTTTTAATATTGGACATCTTACTTGTACAAAGTAATTTCAGGACTAAAGCCTTCCTACCTTAAGCAAACAAAGAAAGGAAAGAAAGGAAAGACGGGGGGGGAGAGACTTGTTCTCTTTCACCATATCCGCCAGTCAAAACTAGGGCGACGTGTCTATGACAAACTGAACACTCTTGGATATTATCTAAAGCAGAAAAATATCATCAGCACAAGATGGCTACATCCTGATTGATTCTGGCAGGAAAATAAATTAGATTGTAAAAGTGAACCCTCGTTCATCCTCTCTCCCTATTGCCCAGAACTATTTCAAACATTTCTCAGGAACACTGGCGTAGTGTGAAGCAGCTCTCATGGCTGCAGCTGACAATACTTGTGTTACACACAGGCTGCGCCTGCATGAGATCAGAAAACACAGATCACTGGTGCTGCTTCTCTCTGAACCCTTCTGTCCAATCTGTGAGGTGACCCGTTTGTTTTTGTTCTCTATGCCCTAGCGTAGAAAGCTCTTCTTTAAAGTCAGCATGCAAACGCACCACGTGTTGTAAGCAGGAGTGCTTTAACAGCACCAATATTTACAAAAAGGCCAGATGCTACACAGAAGACTAGTGCTCCTTTTGTTTTTTACTCTTACTCTTTATTCCTGCCACCCCCAATCTTTCTCTTCACACAAAAATTCAATCCAAATACAGAAAGTGTAGAAAACTATCAGTACGTATATGCTCTTGTATACAGTAAAAATCACTTACTGTCACAAACCAAAATACTGTCTTTATGGAATGGCACAGGGGAGCCCTCTCCTTATGGTTCTGTACCTAGACAGTTTAGTGTCCCACTGCCTTATTGGACATGGAGAGGAAGGGATGTCAAAGCCCTGTTTTAAACCCCAGTCCCCAATGCCTAAGCCAACTTTTGTTAATTCAGGAACTGAGTTTCTCTTTTGACTTCTTTTTCCTTTGTTTTATAAGAAACAAATTTTCATCCCTTGTGGGACTACTGCTTGTGTAGTTCCTCTGCTTCTTCTTTTTCTTCTTCTTCTTCAACTTTTTTGCAACTCCCAGAGAAGCCTGAGAGATTTCTGTTTTCTCTCTGTTTCTTGGGAGCCCAAAGCTGTAGTGTGTGCTCATTTTTCTGCTCTTTTTAAAAGTATTCACATGACCACCTCTGGGAAAGTCTTCTTCTATGCTGTAGTTGCCACGGACCTCCTTCCAATGCTTCCTTCCTTTGAGTGCGTCCGCATGGCACTTCTTCTTCAGCTTTTTATGATGCTTCTCTCCTCTCTTGTCATGCTCCCTCAACATTTTCCTCTTTTTCTTATGGATGTGCCCTTTCTGGTCATCATCCATTTGTGGTCTCTTTAGTGTCTTTGGCAGAAGGCCAGCTTCCTGAAGTTCTATCAAAAAAAAGAAAAGAAAAAAAGAAACTCAATAATACTTAAAAGGCCAAATTATTGCTATGCAAAGAGGAATTTATCACAGTTTACAGCTTGGAACCTGTGTGACACAAGCTGTACCTCACACATAATGACAGTAAAGTGATGAGAAATTTACCTCAATACAACCAAACCATTTCAGAGGCCACATGCAGCCAAAAAAAGTAGCCACACAACTAAGGCACTGCAGGGGTCTCAAACAGTTCACGTGTATGTGTGTATGTGCCTTCAAGTCACCTGCCACAACAAGCTCATAATCAAGCCACCTACCCCCCATGTTGATGTTAGACTTAGACATTCCTGCCAGTTGGTCAAACCCTCAAATGGGATACTTGGCAGCAGTTACAGCTAAACTTCCCATCAGGAAGTTAGGAGCTGTATTTACAGACAGTGTTTGAAATGACTATTCTGATTTATTACGCACAGTGACCCCTCCACTTTTGTGAGGGTTTGGAGCACAGAACCTTTGTGAAAGTGGAAAACCCACAAATAATGCTCCCCACTCCCGCTCCCATTCCCTTCCAGGACTCCCCTTTTCCAGTTCCCACGTGAAACAGAAAGGAATGGGGGTGGGGCGGGGGGAAGGCTCGCGCAAGACTTCTTCCACCCCCGGAGCTCTCTCTTTCCCCTTCCCCTGCAAAACTGAAGGGAATGGGGCATGGGGAAAGCTTGCATGAGACTGCCTTTCCCCTCCGGAGCTCCCCTTGCCATTCCTATGCATTCCTCCCTGGTGCTGAAAATGCATGCAAACCTCCCCCCTCAACTCCTCTCTGTTTTGCCTTGGTGCAAGTTCTCCATGCTGGGGCAAAATGCATAGAAATGGCAAGGGGAGCTCTGGAGGGGAAAAAGAAGGCTCATGTGAGCCTTCTCCCACTCCCATTGCCTTCTGTTTTGCATGGGAAAGGGAAGGAGGAAGCTCCACAAGGCGAAAGGAAGGCTTGCATGAGCCTTTTCCCTACCCCCATTCTCTTCTGTTTTGCATGGGAATGGGAAGGGGGGTGTTCGAGAGGGGGAGAGGAAGGCTTGTGCAAGCCTTCCCCCAACCCCCATTCCCTTCCATTACGCCTTGGTGCGACTTCTCTGCCCCAGAGCAAAATAGGAATGGGAGGAAGAGAAGGGGGGAAGGCATGCGAATAAGGCTCTTGTGAATAATCAAATTTGCGAAAGTTAAACCTGTGAATGTGAAGGTAGGACTGTATTAAACTGTCAATACAATGTGAACAAAACATTTTTGGTATTTGCAGTGTGCATATGTCCATGTTCAGAAACAGCTTCATCTTGGAATTTTTTTTTTTTAAATCACATTAGCACTACTTGAGACTTCAGAATACTTTATCCAAATTCAGCTATCGCATACAAATAAGGTGAGAATTTTCAGTTTTTTAGGAAAGGGCAGATAAGTATTGCACTCTTCATTCCATTGCTCTAAAATACTGTTTCCATGAACGGAGGCAATTGTAAAGCTACACCAGAATTTCAGGGAGATGGGACTATCCCATAATAGAATATACATTCTGTTTTCTTTCATCATAGGGCAGAGCCTTTCCTTTTAATTATTCAGTTTAAGTTAAAGCAGTCATAAAAATACAAACTGCCTGACTGTATGTTTTGACTGGACAAAATAAGCAAAAGTGGGCACTTGAAAGATCCATGTGTGTGTTTCATACCTTGCACTCTCTTCTTTGCTCTCTGAGTGTTCCTCTTGATATCATGTTCATTATCATAGTAGTAAATGAAAGGGAAGGTAGGAAATGTCCCTCCAAACATCCGTTTTTCTGTGCACTCCTGTAAGTCATATTTTAAAATGATTTGTTTTTACAAATTTCTCTTATCTCTCTGCTTTCTGTAATTCAAAATTTATTTAATAAAACAAACCAAATGAACTGTATTAGTTGTTCTTCCCGTTTTGTAGTAAAAATATCACTCCTGACTTTAGCTAAATATCTGTGTAAAACGAAAGATGTCTGGTCTGCAAGAGAAAATGCTTTTCCGTGCTTCTATTTAAGCACTGTTACCATTACATACTACATATAGTTGACTATTATGGGTTAATACTTTACTCTGAGCTCTTAGCAAATGTCTTTAACTGAAGAAGAGAAATACTCATCGTCCTCTGATTTTTGTTCTCTGGCCAGAATACACTGAGACTGGCTTGTTCCAAAAGAAGAGGAGCATGGGCAAATCAGGCACTATGACAAACCTGATGTTTATACTGAAGGTGTTGTTGTTGTGTGCCTTCAGGTTGTTTCCAATTTATGATCCTAAGGCAAAGCTATCACAGGGTTTTCTTGGCAACATTTTTTTTTCACAGTGGGTTTGCCACTGCCTGAGAGAGCGGCAAAGACAGAGAGTGTGATTTGCCCAAGATCCTCCAAGAGTCCTGCTCTCCCAGAGTCCTAATCTAACACTCAAACCATTACATCATGCTGGCTCTCAGGTCATACGGAAGATGACTTTAAATGAACTAATCCAAAATTATTTTCATAATCTGGTTTCACATTCAATCAGTGACACCATTTGGACAATGAGCGGGATTAATGTGACTGCAGGTAGACACTCTGGACCATTCCAGGGACCTCAATCTCCTCCTGTGTCATAATATTTTCCAACCAAAAGAAAAAGAGTCCCATAGAACAGTAGTCATTCTCCTTCTAAACAAAGTGTAACTTCTAAACAGATACGCTTACCACTTTAAAGGTAAAAATAATGACCTGGGAGTCAACCTCTGGCCACTTCCAGCTTGTTTTTAAAAACATTTTTGAGGGTGATTCCAAGTGGGGGAAAAGCTCCTGCAATTTGCCCATGCCTGATTTCGATTCCCATTCTTTCTGTAAGTAATCCCTGAAAGAATATATCCTTTATTTTTTTTTTAGCTTTTGCATCATCAGGTTTTTAGTTATATCTTGTTGAAATCTTGAAATCTTGTAAGCCCCCTTGGGTCCCTTGTTGGAATAAATGGAGGATATAAATTAAACAAACTGTTCCCCTTTCCCTGCTGCATTTTCATCTGTGCTTCAATACATTTACTTATTTTTTTTACTTATTTTTTATCTTTTTAGGCTGAGAAAATGTGACTTGCCTAAGGTCACCTAAGGGGTTTCTGATTAAACAAGGATTTGAACCTTGGTCTCCTGGAGACCTAGGATCTTTCCGCACTACACTGTTATAGTGCTATTACTATTCCACTTTCAACATCCTGTGAAATCCTGGGGTTTGCAGTTTAGGGAGGGGCCTTTAGAATTCTTGGCCAGAGAGCTCTTTGGCCTCAATAAACTGCAAACTGCAGAATTCCACAGGATGTTGAAAGTGGAATAATAGCACTATAACAGTATAGTGAGGAAAGGCCTGTAGTCTAGCACTCAAACCACTACACCATACTGGCTCCCTTAACTGGATTACTGAGTGAGATTTATTTTCCTATTTATACATTGGAGGGTCAACCTGATACTGCACACTGCTGTGAATCATGGAGTGAGGAAACAGATAGGACAATCAATGGAAATTCAGCTGGTTGTCTTCCTTTACTCCTCAGCAGAATACTTAACAGTAGAAACCCCTTTTGAATCTGGACTGAGATAACAAAATAGAGCTGTGAGAAACTGAGAGAGGCATGATGCATTTCCTGAGACCTGCTCTGAATGATTAGTGTGAGGTCTAATAGCTATAGTCAAAGCACTCGATTTAAACATGTTTACTGAAAAAACTCTCATTGAATTCCATATGTTCAATCTTAATTTACTGCTCCCAGACAGGTTGCAAGAATGCATAGGGGTAATTTAATGGCAGTTTTCTGGATGAATCTGTTTATTTGGACTCCCTTCAATACGATTTCTGCCTAGTAGAATCTGCCCTGGCTTCACTACTAGATTACCAGTAGTTGGCTGTTATCAAGAATCCTTTTGCCCACTATGGACTGATGGGTTACATGTGTCCATTCTTAAGACAACACATGCCTCAGTTATGTCAAGACTGAACCACTGTAAGCACATTCTACAAGAAGCTACCTCTGAAAAAGTATTCCAATACACATTCCAGAAGATTAGGTCCAGTAAGAACTTCAGCTATACAGAAGACCACAACTGAAGTTCTTACTGGACCTAGTCTTCTGGAATGTGTGGCTCCTTTATGGTTCCAACCAATGATAACAGTTTGTTTCTCTGCTCTGTGTAACATGCTGGTAATCGCTTGATAATTCATGCTAGAGTACTTCAAAGAAACATCTTCTCCCACACCATCCTATCCATCCTTTAAAACATGGTTGGGCAACATGCAGCATGAGTCTGTGTCACTCATTCCTGTAGTAAACTATACTGAAAAAGCTCAAAAAGGAGATCTGCTGCTTTCTCCTTTAAAGCAAAATAGAAAGTGTGAAGTATTGCTGCAGTATGTATCTACCCCCCAAGAAAAAAACCTGGGAGTGAGTTTTGGGAGGGTTCCTTGTGGTAAAACCGGAGCCATACTACCATACCTGCCCAGCCCTGCTGTAAGATCAGCAAAGGAGGCCATTTTGAGCATCCTACTTTAATCTAAAGACATTTGGTAGATAGTTGTGAACAAGCCCTTTTGTGGTAGAACCCAAGAGACTCATCTGGCCCCACTCCATAGCAGGATTTTCTGGCCTCCTGAGGAATGATTCACTGCCACTGACATTTAGCCTTCACAGAGGCTGACAATCTTTGTTTCCTCTCTGTGGATATAAAGCTAAGTGATCTGCTGTTTATCGTTTTATTGTCTTCTTTTTAATGTGAACTCTTTGTCCAATTTGGGTGTTTTTTGAAATCAGAGGGTTTGAATATGCTATCCCCCAAAACGAATATAAAAACGGAAAGCATCTTATTTTCAAAGCCAGCTGTGTTTCTAATAAAAGCACATGGATTAAAATAGTGGATACTTTCTAATAAGCTCTGAGGTTTAGAGCTGCAAATGATCAGGGTGAGAATGAGAGCTTTCTCCAGTCAGATAGGTCCCTGGAAGCAGGCAGCCACCTTTTCAAATTAAAGCTCAAGGTACCACATTCCTCTCTGAGCAGAGTGGCATGGAATGAAAGATGTGCCTTTTACTGAAAACATTAAAAAAAATGTAAATTAAAAATGTAAGAGCAAAATCAATTTTGAATTATTTCTGTGTTTGTAAAAAGAGGTAATAGTCAATGGTTTTCCATTTCCCAAGATCCCACCAGAATACTTTTAGACAAGACTATATGCAGAAGCCTGGGTAATATTTGATAGCTGTAGAGCACACTCCCTCAAGGTCTTTCTAAAGATGCTGTACAAAGACTAGAGCTCATGCTGCAGACAGATGGCCTTTTCCCCCTTCAATATGGTGACAGAAAAGCTCTAGTGGATGAAAAAAAAACATAAGCCTTTAAAACAGGCACTCCTACTTCCTCTTTTTAACATCACTGCATTGAATAATCACCCCAGTAGTGTATGACATGTACTTTCCCAGACCCTTTTTCAAATAAGCTGCCACTGCTGCCACGCGCTTTGTACTGTTAAATACTCTGGGGACGCTCCTTAGCACCACAGGTAACACACAAAGGATGGAAAGTTCAGCCTGTTACCAAACCGCTTGAGAAATAGTACGTCTGATTGACAGCTTGGAAAGTGCATGCAAGACACATCTGCAAATCCTCTACTTTATTTAGCCTTGCATGTTGCTGTTGGCACAACACCTGAATATGACAAGAGGCTCTTTGCAATTTAGGTAACAGTAAGATAACTTTTTCATTTTAGGTTCTAGCCATTTAGCACACTATTGAGATGTTTCAGAAAAATAACCTCTTTCAGTATCTCCTTCTTTGACACGTATTTTGAGCTTTCTAGCTGCTTTTTTTTTTTTGGCTCTTTTTTCCCCACATGCTACACCTTTCAGAAGAATATCCTCCACTGTCCTATCACTGGTCCTTCAGTTTTTTATGTCCCATGCTCCCTTTGAAGAGTGGTTTGATTCCTTAATTTGTTTCAGAGATCTCCCCATTCACATAATGATGACAAGATGTCATTCTTAAAACTCCCAAAGACTAGGCCAGTGATGAAAACCTCCAACTTCCAAAGTGTCTTCAGATAATAAGTTATATCTTTCTGCTTGAATTTTTTTTTATTTGATTGGGAATAATCTTGTGGAAACTTTGCTGCAGTGTTACTGAAAAGAATGGCAATAATTATCAAGCAGAACCCTTTGAGGTCTTGACTTAAAGTATATTGTGTTACAATGGGAGAAAGAATCTTAAGCTTTTCTGGCTACAAATGATCTACTAATGTAAGGGAGAGGAAACTATGGCCTGCAGGCCACGAGTGCCCTACCCCTTCTTTTCCAACATCCAAACACTTTCCAACTCCCTCAAATCCTGCACTCCTGCACTTTAATATTAATAAAAAAAATAATGGAAAAAAATCCTGCACTCCAATTTCTTTTAGGGGAGGGGATTAAAATCCCCCCACCTCAGATGACCAAACCTGCCCCAAAAATCACAACTGCCACTCCTAGAGGTCTCATTTTGAGGAAATCTTTTTTGTAGCAGGTTAACTGAGACTCCAAGAGCGGAAGATCAACTGCAACCCCCTTCCCCAAACCAGTCATATAAACTCTAATGTTACAACTAGAAGTGATTTCTAATTATCACTTCCTGTTGATCTACGACTGAAAATTGGAGGGTGTGGCTTGTCTGGGACAGAAAAATCTGACCCCTGCCCTCACAACTGTTGTCCATTCCTACATGAGCAGGGCTGCTTTGACACCGCTCCCATTCCTTATGATGTGGTTCGTGCAAGAGATCTCCCACCTGGAATGTGCACACTAGTTCTAGCAGGTGCACAGTCTAAACCTCTGGAAACTCCCACAAAGTGAAACCTGTGGTGTTTTTAACAGACCCAAACAAATGAAGCTCAGGATAGTACCTGTGAGACAAATATTCTAGATACTGTATATACTCGACTATAAGTTGATCTTATGGATAGGCAGAGGGCAGGTTTTAGGCCCCAAATTAGGGAATTTGCTATTACTTCTGAATAAGTTGAGGATAAAAAAATAAGAGGCACATAACAAAAAATGTAAATGATAAAACAAAGGAAAATGATGCCAAGGAACTTAAAAATAATGAGGACCGTTTCGGAGCTTTTAAAATGGATTTGGAGGTTTCAGCTTTTAAACATTTAAAATGTGTCTTTTTAATTCTACTGCTTAATCTTGTTAAGTTAAGCTGTTAAATTTATCTTTGTTGTTCATCCTGTATTTTTGTCTTTTTGTCTGGCAGTACCCAGCTAACTGCAGTTATAGGGCAACACAGAAATATCACAGATAAACAAGCATGTATCTTTGGGAAAATCACTGTTTTCCTGAAGCTTAATATACATGTCTTCACACTTTCCATGGTTTCCTTTCACACTGAGGATCATACTGTTAGAGAAAATAAGTATATTAACAAACTTTTCTTCAGGTGGAAAAAAAAATTCCTTCATACAGCAGCCAGCCTCTGCATGTTGCAAACTCCTCCCGGTTTGAGGAGCTATAGAGCCTTTTTTCCGCTCCCCAAGGTTTCTGTGTGCTTCAAGCCAGAAGGATCCACTCCCTAAACTCCCCAAAACAGTACAGGCTCCCTGGAAGTTTGGATAGTTTTTCAGGGACCTCCTGGAACTCCTTTTCAGCAAGTTCAACTCCTAGGGAGCAGCACTGACTCTTGGATAAATCAATCCAGGCTTTTAAGCTTGATTTTTTAATTAAAACTTTTCAACTTATAGTTGAGTAGAAATAGTATTTGTAGAAAGTAAATATAATTGGATGACGCTACAACAATGCCATAGACCATTCTAAAGTGTTCCTAAACACAATTCCATAAGAATTTCAAGGAAATTTTAGCACAGAAACCCCACTTAAAATACAGTGAGTGATCAAATTGGAAAAAAAAATTGGACAATGTACTTCCAATATAGTGAGCACTGCCTGGAAAAGAAAATGACTTTATACCATACTGTATTGAAATATTGTCTTCTCTCTAAATCAAGTGTTTACCACCTTAAAATTTTCTTCTTCTGACCAGGGTTTACTACCACTAGCTGAGACAGTGCTCAAATCTCCACGTCAAATTTATCCACTTGCTCAAGACCCTCACACCTCTGTCCATACACTCTCACTGCCACCTATCCCCTCAAAATCATAGTTACAAGAAGGCTTGATAAATTAAGTTAAATAAAGATGTAATAAAACTTACTTAAAGTGAATAGGCTCCATAAAGGGGTGTTATTTAAAATATAACAGACTTGCAACAAACGTGGAATAATATTTTTTTACTAAAGATAGCATATAAAAATTGACATGCTGTAACAGAGGAACGATCTGCTGTGTTTTAGGCGCAAGTATTGTTCTTTAATCCTCAAGCTGTTGGTAACAATGAAGTTAGTGACCACTATCGCTTCAGGATATCCTTGTGGCAAAAACAGTTGCGGCCTGAAGTAAAGTGGGGTTTATAATCTGTTTTGTAGTGACTTAATGACTTCAACAAAGTGCTGGTGGGAGGTTTGTGTATATTTGTAGGAGCTGTTAATTCACTATCTGCCAATCTAAATCTACAGAGGCAGGCAGTATGTGCTATCATGCCAAATCTGAACTAACTGTTGGCGGAAGATTAACTGGTTATAATACTTGGCTGTATGTGGGTGCAAGGAATCCTCATTCCTTCATCAGTCTTTCAGTCTTTCATAACCTTCTTCAAACCTTGACCAAACCACTGGAAGTTGCACATCTCAGAAAATAATGGATAAAGACAAGGCCATCCTGCTAGCCACACAAGTAAAAACCACATGATCTTACTGGTTTTTGTTTTTATTTGTTCCCTGCTTTTGTTCTGACTGAAGTAACACTTGTCTATCTGTAAATACGTAAGAGAGCAAACCATTGTCAGCATCACTGGCAACGTCTCCTCTTTGTCCGTCAGCACCAACTGTTACCATTTGTGCCAAGATAAGGTCCACATTCCATTTTGCATGTTTTGCTTGACATGCAATTTACTCTAGTCTATCATTGGGCATGTGTAAACATTTTGCTTGTTCACCTTATTTATAAATCAGTATCATGTGTTGGTTGATTCAACAACTCAAATCCATCCATCTTCCCCTATGACTTACATCCCTTATCGACCACCTGCTGTGCCCATCAAACACAACTATAGATTTACCATGCTTGTCACTGTTGCAGCAGATAGCAAAAGATTACCAATATGTAAAAATGCCTCTCTTTCTGGCACAGCAATTGGATTTGTAGTTACCCACATAGCATTCCCTGGATCAGCATGTTTGCTTGCCCTGGAAGGAACGCTATTTCACACAGTTATGTGTGGATTGCTGCACAAGTTATTTCTTAATATGCTCTTGCTGTGGCAATGACAGGACATGAAACAGCATTTGGAGATTAAGATTAACCATTTCCTGGTGTAATTCTGTTCTTATGGTTACAACTCCAATTTTTTTTCTCCTTCTTAAATGAACAATTTCCATATATGTTTTCAGTGAATGGACTTAAGTCTTTAAAGATCAGCATTTTCCACAGGGACCAATTAATGATGAAGCATTTCTGCTCCTACACAAAATCAGAAGAGGTTCTATTCTACAAGGAAACTTATACAGAGACAGCCATGTTGCCTATAAGTCAAATTTCAACGCTCATACTGTGCTAACAAGTTTACAGGATTACCTCACTTATCTGAGAGGTTAGGTACCAGAGCACTGTCAGAAAACAGGATTGGTTGAAAAGCAAAACCTATGTACTGTACTGTAGGGAGCATGAAGGACTTACTGAAGCTCCCTTGGGACCAACCACGCATGTAATGCTTGCAAAATCTCCCACCTGGCTTAGTGCTTTTTCCCCATTTCAGCTCACTTTTCAAGCAGCGTATGCCTGCAAGTGGTTCCAAGTGAGCCTCATTGGCAAGAAGAACTGATGAAAGAGCAGAACCCCTCTTGAATTATTAGAACTCGTCCTTAATTTGGAAGCATCAAAAGAGCGAGTTGTCAGATAATGGGGCATCAAAAGGTGGGAGCTCCATGCTACGACCATCTACTCTACTACAATACCATTATGTATCATAGATGGAATTCTACACAGATTTTGGAAACAAATTAAAGTAAATAAGTCAAAAAGTAAGAGACATTCTGTAGAAAATATAAGTAAAGTAGACGCAGTTGGTTACATTGTAGAATAGTAAAGTTGAACAAGGAAAATGGAAAGGAGGAAGATGAAGAAGGGTGGTTTCATGGGATTATATGATCACTTAGAAAGTCTGTGGTAATGGGTAAGAGGAAGTTATTTCAAAATGACAGACAGGTATAATGTGTATAATGTGTAAAATGATGTTTCAATTTGGAATTCATCACTGTAATCTACCTCTGTTATTTTGTAATATTTATATTTATATATATATATATATATTTCTTTCATTGTTTTCTTTCTTTTCTTTAATAACAAGAATTTTAAAAAAAGTGGGAGCTCCCTTTATTTAGGCCAGTCAAAAAGGCATAACATTCCTTGTGGAAGCTCAGTACTTTTTCAGTTTCAAGGGAGTAATGTATACAAAGGGATCTTGTAGTGCCTTTGAGACTAATTGAAAGAAAGAAGTTTGCAGCATAAGTTTTCATAGACATGGTCTACTACATATGTTTACCTTACATATGTCATTCAGTTCTGAGAGAAGTGACATCAGTGAAATCTTGGAAGTTCCATGCTGTATGGACTACAGACCGGATGGGGAAAATGCAGCCTTTGTATATTGTTAGAGTGTAGTCCTATCAGCAATACCCTGCCCAGCCCAAGGGAAGGGCTGATGGGAGTTGTAGTTCATTATCTGGAAGGCCACATGTCTGTTGGCCTTGGATGATGGTATCAAAAGCTGCTGAAAGCTCATCAGAAACAACAGCAGTATTTCTAGATAGAATCTTAGGTACAGTCAACGCATATTTTTTTCATCTTGCAGAATCAAACAGAAATCCAGTTATGTGTACTTTTCTGAGTTCATATCGATTTAAGTAATTTCAACCACTGTTTCCCAGTATGGTTGCTGACCCACATTGATTTTGGTAGGGTTTTTATATGCTGATCAATATACTATGCTAAGTACAAAAGACTCAGAAATATTTGGTTGGAGTTACTTTAAGGCTTTCCGCTCCAGCACTACTCTAGTCATAAAATGGCCAAAACCTAGTTTTGTTTGAGTTAATCCACAGTGAGGAATACAGACTGCAAGATTTAAATCAAAAACTGGGGAAAAGAGGAACTTAAGCAGTAATCAGTCTTGTAAATTATACCAAGAAATACTGCAGAAGAACTAAAGTCAACCTTGATGTGTGTGGCTCATGAGATGATACAAGTGCCAACGATAACCAGTCAAATAAATAAGCCTTTGAGCCACTGCTGATTGGCTTCAACCTATGGCAAGTCTATGAATGAGAACTCCCAGGTACCACGTTATTAACAGTTCTGCTCCGGTCTTGCAAACTCAGGATTGTGGTTTGATAGAGTCAATCACCTGTAATGTGGTCTTCCTCTTTTCCTACAGCCTTCAACTTTACCTAAAATTCTCTTTTCTAATGAGTTATGTCATCTCATGATGTGTCCAAAGTACAATAGCCTCAGTTTAGTCATTTGATTTCTAGAGACAGTTCAGACTTGATTTGCTCTCAGACGCACTGATTTGTCTTGTTTTGTTTTTGGAAATCCATGGTACCTGTAGAACTTTCCTCCAGTACCACATTTCAAATGAGTTTATTCTCTTCCTGTCAGATTTCCACTGTCTAGCTTTCACACAAATAAGAAATACTATGGCATGAATGATATTGATTTTAGTATTTAATATCTTTGCACTTGGGGACCTTGTCTAGTTTCCTTCATAGCTGCCCTCTCAAGTCATAATCTTCTTCTGATTTCTTGACTACAGTGTCCATTAAACCAAAGTATAGAAAATCTTTATTTGAGCCTCTTCTTTATCCACTTTTAAGCTGTATAACTTAAAAGACAACTATATCAAGACAATGAAGATACAAAAATTAATATCATGGATGTTGCTACAGACAAAAAAGTAATCAAATCCCTCAAAATGCATAAGAAAAACAGCAGGTAGACTAAAGAAGTAGTAACCTTCTGTATCTCATTAGTCATGCCTCAGTACAAGGTCCAAACCTCATAATATTTGGAAAATGCTAGTCAGACTGGAGTAGAACTCTTGGGCTGTGATCCTACAAATGCAACTTTGGAAGCAAGTTCCAGGTCTTATCAGAGTTCTTGTTTCTGAAGAGGCATGCACAGACATGGTACTATTAATGTACTGGACTTCTATTTTAAAATGCCTTTTATTTCTCTTTATGGAGGAAGCCCCCAACTTTCATGCATCTGAATATTTAAGACATATCTAGAGTCACTGTAGACAACATACTCTGCAACTTCAACCCTGGTTCTTGGCTTTTCCCTTCTCTAGGAATTAACAGGGGATAGTATCGCAAAGGCCACTTACTTCTGTATTGATAACATTTACCTATATAACATTTAAGGTAGTCTACAATTTATTTATAAACTGTACTGGAAGAACTTTTCGCTGGAACAGTTAACTTTATATTGACCTCAAATGACTACAGATGAGCCCTCAAACAACCGCATACTGTTGGCGACTGATATTTTCTTGTTAATGTCATACTTAGTGATAATAGCAGAGTTCATTTCAGTGGAAGCAGGATCTACTGAAACTTACATATCCATAATGGCCTTTCTTTCCACAGTTGTAACAGTACACTAAAGGTGAATAATTAGAAGAAGAACTTGCCCTCTTGAGTGGTCCTGGTTTTGTCTGTAACAGAAAAAGTGGTAGCAATTAAGTCTAGTTAAGATTCAAAAATGGTTATTTATAATTAAAATAATCTAACCATTCTACCATCATGCAGTCAATATTAGTTGTTACACAGTTTAAGGAACTCTTTCAGCACAATCCTACTATGAATGCTTATTCTAAGGAAAAGGATTACTTTGGGATTGAGCAGCACACATTGCAGCCGTAGGCATGAAGAGGGAGGAATATTCATTTTAGTCAAACAAGATGTGTACAACCTTAATCTTGGATATAATGAAAAAAAGCCACAAAACCAGATGAACCAATATAGCCCATGTTGCAGCTTTCTTTAAAAAATGATCAGTATGAGGACTTTATTTGTCTCAGACTCTCACCCTCCCGTTCTCCTCCAAAGAGTTGTTACTCTACTGGCTGCCCACTATTTCAATATAATTTTTTCACTTTTATTTTAAAACTAATAGATAGAAGCCTGATAGATAAGGCCTTTTCTGGTGTTATTGTGAAAGCCTTATTGCCAGATCTGCACATGGCTCCCTTAGTACCTAAACAGGTTTAATGACCATTTACTTTTAAGTGAATTTAGGCCCATATCATCTAATGCAATTTTTATTGTTGCAGCTGTTTTGAATGTTTTTTATTGTTTTAATTAATTATGTGTTGTTTTAAATTTTTACTCTGTGAACTGCTTTCAGGAGGCTTTGCTCTGAAATGTGCTATAGAAGTACTATAATTATATTAAACATACCATACGTAACTGATAATTACATACATTTTCCTTAAGTTATATAAAAAAAGAAATTCATGATGGAACAGATCCTTGAGTTGAAACTATGACTCCTAACTATTTAATTTTTTGACATGTTATGATGGGTGTTCTATACTGCAAGCTGCAACAATAGCAACAACAACAACAACAAAAGCAACAGCTATCTTGGAAAATTCTGCTTATTTCAGTAAATGTAACAATGCCAGCTGAAAATCAATTTTAACAAATAATATCTTGCTCCATTAGCACTAGAAAATATGGCAAAAAAGAAGACATAATTATACATCAGTACTTGGAAGTAGAAACAGCCAAAGTCTGCCTTTCTGTTTTACAAATCTCACAAAAATCCTTGAGCAGTTTTGGATGAAGGAAGAATATGTTCATGTGACATCAAAACATGTCTGCAAGGCACTTCCTTTTGTTTATGTAATTGAAAAGGTCAGATTTAAAGAGACAAATTAAATTGAATACTTGCTATTCAGATTAACTATGCATATCTCCCTACAGCTGTCCAAAAGGCACAGGAAAAACGCCCAATATGATGTCAAGCTCACTATATTCTCATTATTTCAGGTTTAAAAAGGCATTTAAGGTCTCTGATCCAATGGGTACAAAATGAAGCATTCATGATAGTAGCTGCTCTGTGTTATAGGATTTTTTGTGACAAACATTTAAATAATCTATATTTTGTAGGGTGATATCTTGAAGATTACTTCACTATCAATATATAGAAGTAATAACCCAGTAGATAGCATTACCTATGAAAGGTCCATCCCATCTGCTATTCTTGCTGAAAGCTTTTCATGCACCAGTAAACTCAGTAAATATCAGAAGATAAAGCATAAGCCTACCACGCCACGGATTTACTCCTAATGTCTCCTCAAAGTGCAGCCCCGATGCAACGATTACAAATGATTTTCTTCTAATGTCATTTTACATAACCCTTTTTTCTGCATGAGTAGTTAGTGCGGAATGAGTGAATGAATGAATGAATGCCATTAAAACAGTTAATCATTATCTGGGACACTGGCCTTCCTCCCTTCTCTGCAAGGAATCTCCATGACAAAGGCCAAGAGATCAAAATGCCAGGGCTGCTTCCACGGCCTATTTCTGCCAGTAATTTTTTATGCAAATAAAAAGCTGTTGGGCAGCTCCCTCTGTGACCTTGAGATGCCCTTATCTTAAACTGACTTTGATCCAATGAGGTCTTGCTTTTATGAAGCTCATTACTTCTTAGGATATGCATCTGACTTAAATTTCACTAATTAAAAGGAACTGTCTATTCACTTTTTTTTTCCTGTTCTATCTTCAAAGTACACACATAGACAAGAAGGAACTAGTATGACATGAGATAAATACTACCCCCTCCCACAACCTGAACTAGAAGAAATTTGGTCAAGAATGTTTATTTACAATGTTTACAACTACAACAATGTAGTAGTCTCCTATCTGCATTTCTGACCAAATCCATCCAAGCCTACTTAACTTTAGCCACTGTCTTTAAAAAGGCAACAAAAGAAATAACTATCTTACAGTTGACCATGAAATGCAATATTTTGGCTAGAATGCAAAGAGATCCTGGTTGACAGATCAAACGCTTCTGAGACATGTTGAAACTTTTGACATTTCCCTTTTTGAATAGCTGTCTTCTACATCACATTAAAAAAAAAGTTTAAAATTCTACTAAGATTGGCAAAAGTCAAATGACCCACAAGGCATATGATAACCTCTTGGTTCTATGATAACTACCTGGTTCTCTGGATCGTGGCCACATGCCTTACAAAAAAACATCTAGTGTTCAGTATACAGATAAATGAGCCAGTGTGATGTAATGGTCTGAGCACTGGGCTATGGCCCTGGACTGCAGGTTTTGATTCCCCGCTTGGCCATGGAAACGCCTGGGTGATCTTGGGCATGTCACACACACTCAGCCCCCAAAGCCCCCATGATAGGTTTGCCTTAGGGACTCTGTAAGTTGGAAACAACGAAGGCACACAACAGTAACAACAACAACAACAACAACCACCACCACCACCAGAAAAATATATACTGAATACTTCAGGAAAGTACTTCTATTTTTATTATTTAAACTGCTAATTCAGAAAAATGCGCTTGTCCTTATACATCTAGAAGAAAGTTCCATCAAAAACAAAATTCTTACAGGATTCAATGTGATACAGAAAACAAATCCCTAATGGAAAGATCTTGACAGCAGAATAAAGCATGAAAAGTTGCAATTGCTTACTAATGCTCCAAGATCTGCTAAATCTGAGGTTACTGTCTTGTGACATTAATCAGTTTATATCAGCTATCACTGTGCTTGGTTGTTAAGGCTCTTTTCATGTCTAGACCAAGAACATATTACTATAGCTGAAATTCTTGACACAGACTTGGGCTTTTGCCTGCATCAGAATTTTCACTGTGTCAGCACTTGTTTTAGACAAGAAATGTGGATCTGAACTTTACTGTTTTCACTGGAAAAATCCTGGAATCTGTGAAGTGTGTAAGATGTAGAAAACTATACCTGTTTTGAGAGGAATACATTTCTCCAATTCAATTATCCTCTTCTGTGTGGACAGAAATCTGACAAGTGGGACACAGTGAAAGTGACAGCTCCTTGCATGCAGGACTTATCAAAGAGTCTTTTTCTACCTGGTCTTCTCTTTATTGCCCAGTTCGACAGGCGTGGTTTAAAAGGTAAGGTCTGTGGGTTACTATTTTCCCCACTCCAGGTTGTATTTTTTTACCACTATACAAATTGATTGGCATTTTGGTTAAGCGAAAAGAAAAATTGGACTATAGAAGGGCAGGGTAGTACTGCCATAGGCAGAGCCAGAATTTTTTGCCAGAGAGGCAGTAGAGTTGCAATCTCTAAACTGATACATTGGATTCTGAAAGTAAACTTTACAATCCAGTGACTAAAAACCTAAAACAAGGTTCCTCAGCCCCTTTGGGCCATGGCAATATTTGTCATTTCTTTTAAAAATTGGGTGAGACTGCAACCACCAAATGACTCGGGATAATCCCCCAACTCAAATGCAGGGAAGGGGGGGCGGGGAGATCCAGAAAAACAGAGAAAGTGAGAAGAAACATGGAGGTTATCATGATCAGATGACTCGACAGAGAGATAAAATAAAGGGGGACAGACTTAGGAAAATCAGAGAGGAGGCAAAACTAGGCAGAAGATACAAAGAGAGAAAAAGGAGCGAGAGAGAAACAGACTGTGTTTTTGTTTCTCTATTCTAAGCTTTCCTTCCACTTAGAACTAGCCATGGAAGCAAGGGAACGATCCACAAATCACCAGGGGATAGCAAGTTGTATCTAAAGGGGAGAGCAAGTTGTACTCTGTTTACAGCATGGGAGGTCTTTTAACTGAGCACTCTGGGTTTCTTGGAAATCTAACCTTAGACTAGGGTATGGGAAATGAAGTCCAATAAATAGCAACATTCCCTCTGTTTAAGAATTGCTGGAACACAAGAAGGCAGAAGATCAGATATTTAGGACAAAGTCCTTTTGTTGTTGCTGTGACCCCTCAAGTCTCTTCAGACCTATTGTGATCCTAAGGTGAATCTATCATAAAGTTTTCTTGGCATGATTTGTTCAGAGGGGGGAGTTGCCTTTGCCTTCCTCTGAGGCTGAAAGCATGTGACTTGCCTAAGGTCACCTAGTGGGTCCATGGCAGAGCAGGGATTTGTAGCCCAACACTCAAGCCACTGGCCCTCTCCTTATATAGAACCTATTCAGACTTTCTATCTTCTGCCTGAAAGTGCTGACCTTTCTCGTGCTGGTTCCACTGAATGCAGGAAACATTTCACATCTCTTCCTATTCCAGTAGTGGGTAAAATGGAGTCTCTCCTAACTTGGAGGTCCCTTGATGTCCTATGGTCCCTAAGTAGTTGAAAAGCAGGAATTGTGATTAGGAAGCTACTTTATAATTAGTAAGACCATTTGGTGCATTGAAATTGCCAGGTTTCAGATATGGACCTCACTTGACAGTACCAAAGTGCTGGAGCCTAGGATGAGATCTTGCTACCTGATGTTAGACAAGACCTGTTTGGGGGAAGGAAAGGAAATCACACTTCGAGTTCCTACATAAAAAATATTCTGATTCTACCTGGAGAAGAGAAGCTTTGCCTCAAAGTAAAGATGGCAATTTTGCTTACGATGCATTTCTTTTCTCAGAGTCTCATGGAGGTTATTCACTGGTTAGTGTTCATTAGTTGGAGTCAAGCTGAGATGGTGCTTATAGAACCTCAAATCCTACTTTTCCCCCTTATGCTACTTATTCTGCCCCCACCTTTCCTAACACACTCTCTTTCCTGCTGCTCTAGACAGGGACTGAGGTCAAGGAACACTCACTACAAACCTCTAGAGAACAATTTTTTTTGGGGGGGGGATCATTCTTCAATTTAGTCCCAGTATAGCAAACCAGGCAGAAAGATTTCAAAGATTATGAGGCAATAAGAAAAATATCCCCTTCAGTCTACAGCATTTATAATTTGATAACCTTCTCATGTCTCCCCTTCTTTTCAATAATCTATAAAGCTCCAGTTAACTTAGCTTTTCTATAGCACTGAAAGTGTTGCAACCAGCAGATCTGCTCCTATATTTTGTAATGAAGCGGCAAATACTAGACACAAGAATCTACGTATCCCTGCTTCAGTCTTGCAGACTGAAGCCATTTTGTTCTAGAGGCAGGTATCCTTACACTGGGCCAACATACATGCTCCATGGGGTGCATACCCCAGCTGCTGCTGGTGGGGAAATCCTCTGATGATAAAAAAAACCAGTTTTTTTGTAGCAGGGGAATTGAGATCTCCAGAAGGCACACACTTCTACTAAATAACATTTTTGGAGGTGGTGGGGAACTTGCACCTCCCCATATCAAAAACAGAAAAAAGGGATTTGACCTTCGGACTGTTACTGCTGCCCAACCCCGCTTTACATGATATGAAGGAAAACAGAGAGAAAAATTGAAGCCAAACGAAATTGTCTCTGAAGAATCAGGACTCTCTTCCCCATGTAAACTAAAGTTTTATGACAAACTACTTCTTGCACTCATATGGCTTCATCCAGCATTTATGTTCTGTAAAGTGCAAAAGAACTGGGCAGTGCCTGGTAAGATCTTAGTAGCCGGTGATGATAGCGGAATGCCACTGATACCAACCAGAAATTCTATATCATTGAATATTTGGTTAAAAGTTCTGGGGATATATGGCACATGTAAATGAACTTAAACTGTATAAACCACTACAGACAATTTTAGAAAATGTAAGATTTAAATAGCAACTGCCTAATGTTTGTAACAGTTTGCCTCTAATAGGAAGGCCCATACCGTGCCCCTCCAGGAAATGACAGTTATACCACAGCAACGCAAGGTGGAACAAATAAATTACTGCAACTGAAATATCCCTGCTTCAGATATAGATATTGTAGTACTGTTTTCTTTTTAAGACAGACATTTTTAGTTGCTAATTTATTTCAATCAAATAAATAAATTATACTATGGTGGGTCACTAAATATAAATATCCTCTTAATGTCATAATTATGCAGTTTCTTTGGGTAGGTGGAGACAGGTCATGCCATTCATTCAATAGATTTTACCTCCATTGGGTAATTCCTTAATTAGGCAGATTTTTGAAACATGTCTTATGAACACAACCAACTGGAATGGTTTCTTTGTAAGTTTTTTTTAAAGACTGTCCTATTAAATGATTTCATCATTAAGCTATATATACTATGTAACAGATATCTTTATAAAAATTCATGACATGCACACACAATTAATGTATAGGAAATACAGATATTAATATTTTATCTTTAAAACAAAATCATTTAAAATGTTTTGGGCTTGCTGCTTCATATTTTTAAATTTAAAGTACATTCGTACAGTAAGTAAATACATTAAAACACTAAAAATTGTTTTTCTAAATGATATTCAGGTTGTGAACTTAAATCTGAAGATTAAAGTTGGGAATGATTCTGTTCGGCTGTGATGAAGCCCAAGCATAGTGGGCTTTATGGGAGAAATATCTAAACACATGGGTATAATCAGAGTGAAGTTTGACATTGTGTGTCTTTAAATGGCGGATAACTCTTTATTTGTTTATTTCTGTTAAATACTTCTAGATCATCTTGGACAACAGAAGCCCACCCAACCAGGTGGCTGACATAAAATTCCATACAGTAAAGCCCATAAAATAATAGAAGAATAAAACTAACAAACACCAGCAAGAAAAATGTGCAGACAAGATAATGCTAAAATCTAAAAATACAACTGCAGTTAAAAATCCAAAACAGCCCAAATAAAGTATTTTCACAGAAAGGAAAAAGGAAACAAAAGAAAACCAGAAAAACAGATAAATCTTCAGTTTTTTTCAAAAGCCTACAATGATGACTCCTGACAGCGCCCTGATGTACTTTGGTTCACTTTTTAATTGGAAAGCCAAAGGGTTAAACCTTGAAAATAACCAGAAAATGATATGTAAGTTGTTCAGATCCATGGTACAAGTGGTATGACACACCAATCTTCTACAGCGTAGACATTATGTAATGAATTTTAAACATATGCAAATTATACCACTAGTGACTACAGGAAAATAAAGAGAAATAAACAGAGAAATAAGCCCTGGAAACACAACAGTATGAAGCTCTTAAATGTTTGCGTGTGTGGGCAAAAAACCCTCTACCATATTGATTTGTAATTTTTTTCCTGTGATATGGACAAAACCCCCTCCTGTGTGCATATACACACTGCCTATACTCCCAGAATGGGAAAAGCAAAACCACTACCGAAATGCTCCCAAATCTTCATGGCTTAAAAGGCATCCTAATTTTCTCCAAAGGTTCTGCCACATCTTCACTGGTCCATAGCTAATTTTACAAGGAACGTAAAGCATTATTTAAATAGAATGGTGCATTAAACTCCATCCAGTTCCTATGGTGCTCTCAAGCTGCAGGCCTATCTTTCCTCTATTTTAATTTTAAAGTAAGTTAGCAGAGGCTTCCTGCTTAATCCCCAGAGACTACCTGTACAGTGACATAAACACACAAATTTATGACAGCAACATAAATGCTCCTCTAAAGTAATGTGCAACATTAAGTGAAATCGTTTCTGGAAAGATATTATAGGTATCTATATTTTATTTGCCATCTTAAACATATCTGGGTCTTTATGACCTTATTTAAAAAATGTATCCCTCCCCTCCCCTTTTTTTATATATTTCCTGGTGCAAATGGACTGCATAAATAAGCAATGTGCTATGAGGCTTCAGACTAGCCGATAAACCCTTTCAATTTTCATGCCAGCTTCTTCTTTTGTAATTCAAATCTGGCTGGAAACTGGCAGCTCTGAAAACTGAAACAAGCACTGCCACAAATACCTTGTAATGCTATCGACCTTGTCTGCCCATGCAGTGAGAAAGGGGGATGCATATGTGTCTGCAGTCATCCAGATAACACAACTCATTTTTGGGGGGGATAACAGAAGCCAGTCCCGGACTGTGCACCAAAAGCAGAGTCATTACCAGGCAAGCTGGAGAATAAGTCTCTTCAAAATACAGAGCACATTTTAAAAACCATACACAGGGCTCAGCCACTGCTTTCATTACCAATTTTAATTTAGCTCCTTCAGTTTGCCAACCAGATAAACTCTTCAGTCCTGTTTTTTTAATCTATTTGCCACATTTTATGTTTAAGATTATAGTAATATGGGTAAGAAGGAGGAATCACTTTTAGAGGAAATAAAGAAACAGATCCGCTTATCAGCAGCCATCAGAAAGTTCATTAATCAGCAAGGCTTTGTGCCCTCTAAATTGAAAGGTTAAATAATCCTCTCAGGAATATTTCTAGGCACCTCCACCAATTGTCCGTGAGGGACTGCCATTCACGACACTCTGGATCAGTGACAGGGTATTTTGCCACTGTTTGGACCTCAAACAATGACGGACAAATGGCCTGTCTCACAAAGGAACCCTTTAACTAAAAGGATGGAAAAGAACTGTGAGCTTTGATGTTGATTGCGAGAGGAGGAAAAAAAGGAGAACCTCGCAAACATATAAATATGGATGAATGCATATTTATACCTTAACCTGAACAAATGTTTCTACAATTCTTCTAAAACCCAGAAGATTAAATACAGTTAATACTTGTTAGTAAGGCACTGAACAAATTAGCAAGCATACTATTTTACTGTCACTCTAAATTATGTGCAACTTCCTATCCTGTTCTTTACATTTGCATTTTACCACACATCAAGTATGCAGGAAGTGCCTAAAATAACCTGCAAAATAAACAGCATCTGCAAAATAAAGAATATTTGCATTTTTTTTAAAAAAAGGAACCATGTGTTGATGTAATATATTGTTTTTATTCACAGTTAGGGAGAAAAAGTATAAAGAGACCACAGTGAATAACAGGTGTGGAGAATAAAAGTTAATTTATTTTTATTCTTGGGTGTTTTAGCGCTATTGTAAAAGTATTTTCTCCAAAGTTAAAATTAAAGATTCTTGATGTGTATCTTAAGTCATACTTTGCATTATTACCTTGGACTCTACTGTTCAATGATGGTAACAACTCAAGAAAATTTTGAAGTAGTATGATGAAATGACCTGATGTCTCTAAACGAAGTAAGAGGTCTGATACACAGGTGTAAACAGTGGAAGCAATTCCAGGCCACAATCCGGCTGTGTCTTATGCTGGCATAATGGTCCATTACATGGCGTATGGCGCTACTGGTACAGGGCATAGCTGTGGCAGGAGGATGGCAGAAGAAGGCACCTTTGATGCCAAAGAAAGCTGCCTTGCCAGCTCTTAAGTAGCTCATGTGCTGGCTGGGCAGTTTTGTTTCTTGTCAGAGAGTTTTCACAGCTGTCCCCTCCACTGCTCTAGTGTTCATGGCCATTCTTCACCTGTTGCGGTGCTGCCAACTAAAACTCTGCTGCCACCACAGCAGCGTAGTTATGCCAGCAAACAGGAATGCAGCCTCACTTGGCAATTCAAACAAGTGGGTCCCTAGCCAGTTTTAACATTTCATGATATGCTGCAGCAGTCCTTTCCACCATGTGGCAAAATCATTTGGATCCACTACATGCAGCTTCAATCAGGTCATGTGATGGATCTCTCGATGCACCATATCGGTACAGATTGCAGGTGACAGAATTAAATGATAGTTCATACACTGCTATGGAAGCAAGATTTCTGGACATTGTTTTCTGTTAGAAAGAGAGCTCCCCCAAATCTGAAGATCAGCACCACATTCTCATACAACATAATATGACATAAAACCATGCTGGTATTTCTGATTAACCTCCATATCCATGCCAAAGCAGTCTCAGTGAGGTCAAGAACATCAGAATTTCATGGCCACCAAGGGAATTCAGATTCTATAGGTCAATGACTCAAGACATGTGTTTGGTACATTCTATTTGATATTTTTATTTGGGCATAAAGGAGATGATATGTATAGGGACAACTCTCACAACTGAGAGGAAGAGTAGGGTTTATAAGCACCAGCTGAGTCACAATTGGAGCTCCATTGATGGTAACAAGGCTGGACATGCTTCTTCTGCCTCTTCCCGACAAGTCTCTTCTCCTTCCTTTCCCTTTACAGTAATTTCACCTGCCATTGTGCACGTAGTCATCCCCTCCTACCACTTCACAATAATTGTTGCTTCAACTCTGCCTCTCATGAATTTTAAACCATTAAGGCTGCCATGAGGGTCATCACCTTCCCCCACTGACAAAACTTATAGCAAATACAGCAGCATCTACCATCATCACCATGTGTCCCACTTGGCCCTCACAGCATAATTGTTTTTTTGGTGCTACTACCAAAGGATTCCAACTCCTGTGCTTCTAGTACCTGCTGTCTGATCATTCCTGCTTGCCCTGGAAGCAGCTAAACAAATTGTGGTCCTTTCCTTTCTAGGAGATTCAGTGTGACATCTGAATTCCAGCATGTTGACTTTTCTACAAGAGCCAGAATTCTTTTGGACAAAGATGGGGTCCATGAGCATCTCTTGATGTTGTTGTGCTGCAACTCCCAGTATTCTGTTACCACTGGGTATGCTGCTTAGTGTAACTGAGACTGGAAGATCACATGATGACCACCCCAGCTTTAGAATGACACTGGAACACAGCTTATGTAAATGAAGAACTAACTTGACAATTTCTCCAATGGGAGTATTTATGCTCCACCCAACAAACATGGGCGTTTCATTTCCTCCTGACTAGTCTTCCTGACTATCCTCACTTACTTTAGTGGCTTTTATGCAGAAAAAACATTTTGTGAAAAATATGGAAACTGACTGTACAGCATGACTAGTGGTATTTAAGTCAAGATGGGAGACTGCTATTTACAAGCCAAATGTTTAGCACATCACCATCATGTCAGAGTGAATGCAGATGTACCATTTTGGGTTTAGTGCCTAATTACAGAGCACAGCTGTCTGAAAACAGACATCTCTCAAAAATAGACAAAAAGGCATCAAGAAGGGGTTCATTCTAGCCTCTGTAAAGGGAATTCTAGTGCCTAGGAGCACTCATTGAGAAGGTCCTCTCTTGCATTTTCACCAGATTTATCTGTGAAGGTGGCAGAATGGAGAGAATGGTCTCACCTGCAAATATCAGGGCCCATCAGGGCCCAAGGAATAGCTCATACGGGATAATATGGACTTGGGCCATACTGAGCTTTGTACATCACAATCACAAGCTAGTTCAGCTTTTGTAACAAGGGAGAAAAAATATTTATTAAAATATTTTTTAATCTACCTTTATGCCTCAACATGAGATACAAGTGAAGCTTCATTCTAACCCTGTCAGTCTTATCTTCATCCTCTACATTTCCCTGCTACTCCTCTTTTCTTACGTGTCTTGTTTTTCTCATTTGTAAGCCTAACAGCAGGCATCTTCTCTCATTTTCATTTATGTATAGTGCTAGTATTGAACTTGGTATGAATTGGTATGAATTGCTTTCTGAGGCAATCTTTGCCTGAACAGCAGAATAAACAGATTAACAAAGACTAATGAAAACTAGCTGCAATTTAATGCTGTACCTGTTTTGAACCCAGGTGAAGTTTTACACAATGCACAGGCTTGTATGATGCATAAGTAAGTTTATAACAGAGCAGCCAAACAAAGTGATACAGAAATGTCTCAGGTCAGGTAAAACCACACAGTTATATTAAATATGTATATATTTCTGGAAAATTAGGGTTTAAGTATTAAATTTTGCCTATGCAAAGTAAAATGAACATTGCCTAACTGAAATGTGCCTTTTCAGCCATACTGCTAAATTACAGGTTAACTCTAAATACAAAAAACCTCGGCCTCATGTCCTTCTACTCTGTTCTGGTTCAAACAAGCAAACTTTCACTTTTAAGGCAACCAGAACTCCTCATTCAAATTTGAGATAACTGGCTAATGTAAACCAGAAGTGGGAATCATGTGGCCCTCCAGATATTGTTGAACTTCAACTCCCAACACTCCTGACCATTGGCTATGCTGCCTAGGACTGCTAGGAACTGCAGCCCAATAACTTCCAGAAGATCACACAGTTCTCGTCCCTCATGTATACTATGCTTTGGTTCAAAGAACCAGGGCCAAATTACGGTTTATAACACTCATGTGTTCACCAAGAATAATGTAATATAATAGAGAACTCTTGTTAGGTTTAAAACGCAAGATTCCAATCTCATCTTTGCAGTCATACTGGGGGTCGGAGTACAATGCAAGCTGGAGGCTTGTACATCCAATACTAATCTGTAGTTTTAGCATTATGTCCAAAACAAAAACATTTGAATGTTGGATTATCATTGGGTTTTGAAACTTTAATAAAATTAAAGGCATTTATTTGCATTACAAAATTCAAGCTGAAAAAACAAAACAGGAGACAGCTTTCTGTAAGTTGGCAGGGTACTGCTAAATAAATCATTTGTCTAATTGAAAAACATTTTTAATAGCAACCTAGGGCTAACTACATCAAATTTACACTATACAGTTGAGTCTCCCTTCCATTTATTTACAAGTAAAGATAAGGAGCCCAGATCTAGATTAGGAACACTTCACACCTGCTGAGAAAGTTTAAATATTCCTCCTACAAATGCTTCCTCCCCATCCCAAAATTTTTACCCATGTAAAAGAAATGTATTGGTGTCAATGGAGAGTTTCTTGTCTTGCTTTTAGCCCTTCCACCCAATGCACAGGAGCGACAAGTTTTCCTGGGAACGTGGTACAGGAGGATAGTTTACAACTCCCCAATCTATACGTAGTCTGAATATCGACTGAGCCCCTACAGCCTTACTCACTAAATAAGAAAGGAGGGTCTTCAGACGTGCTCTACTTAACATAGTGTGTATTTTAGCTCTTAACACTGTGTAACATCTATGCTTACTCAGAATATTTGAGATGGTTTGTTTAGGGACCTACTGTTTGCTGTGGAAGCAGAGAGCAAGTTGTGGAACAGTTTTATTGGAAGTCATTATTACTACCCTGCTCCACACTATGCTACTGCTGTATCCATTTGAGCACGTGCCATGGTTGCATCAAAGCCAGCATGTTCAGTCCAGTAACCAACTCCTCAAGAGAGCCCTGAGAAAAGTTCTACTCTGCTCTTATTTGTATAGACTGTGCGCTGCGAGCCTGGGATAGCCAAATCTTAAATGCCTCTGTACCAAGTGTAGATTAGCTGCTATAGAAGTAAATGCACACTTTGCATGTGTATCTTAAGCAATAACATGGCAAGGAAGGACTATTCCGGCTTTCAAATGAGTCACGCTGTGCTTGAGAGATATAGAGATGATGCTTTTTATGCTGCTGAACTTTTATGGATTATTAGGAAAACAAGAAAGAAAGGAAATACTGAAAATAATGACATGTGAGTTATCAGTGCACACATTTTCAGAAACTACTACCTCAGAAAAATATACCTAAGGAAAGTGGTGAGAAGGACAATAAAATTACCAGAGCTGGAAAACATTTTTCACCACAGCAGAGTTAAAATACAAAACAAAATATCTGAAATTAGAAAAGAGGTAGCTATGAAATGTTACTACAGATTAATGTTTTCTAAAGATACAATTGGATACAAATGTAGGACTGTTTAATGGTATCTTCTGGGGGTTGGAGGAAGAATCCAAGTAATTTACAGAAAATAGAATATTGACAACAAGCAAACATAGCCATAATTCCCAAGATCATTTTACCAGTGTTGGCCATTTTCAGGCTCTGAAAAAACAACTCGCCTAGGTAATTATGGCAACAAGTCTTCTTTGCTCTAGCAAGTGAATGAGGTGATGTTTGTGACAGATTACTTCAAATTCAAACCATGTAGAGATAGAAGAAGCCCAGCCAGTCACTCTGCAGGAGAATGCTTGTTCAGTTATTTCATCTATGCTAATCAAGCAGAGCAAGCAGCAAAGCCAGATTAAAAACAAGGTTGGAGGAATGGAGGGTAGAGCCTGATTATCTCAGCTTGCAACTCTTGCAAACACTGAGAAAGGTCAGAATTGAATGCATGTTCCCCTCATAACTGTGAGGGACTAAATATCAATAATAATAAAAAAAGACATACAAAGAGGGGGAAAGGAAAAGTATGAAGCAGGGCCTGAATATTTCTACTTTCCCCTTTCAATAGTTTAAATAGTATGACTTTTGTAAGCTGAAAGTTGCTTTCTTAAATCTCAACACTGAAGCCTCACTGGTGTTAATGGAGCTTGTGTGCGTGTGCACGCATCTTTAAGTTGCTTGTCAGCTTATGGTGATCCTGTGAATTTCATAGGGTTTTCTTGGGCAAAGAACAGTCTGAGTTGGTTTTGTCATTTCCTTCCTCTGAAATACAGCCCACAGTACTTGGTATTCATTGCCAGTTTCCTATCCAAGTACTAACCAGGGCTGACCCTACTTAGCTTCCAAGATCAGGTGGGATCTGGTATCTTCAGGGTATCTAGGCTGCCCAACAAAACTTACTCTCATGTGAGTATATATGAGATTCCAGTCATACCATAAGACAGTTTAGTTTTTAAGGCAGAATAGAATTCCTTGAAACACAGCTCCATCATCCATGTGTCTTACAAAGTTTCTAAGGCAAAGACAATGAAATACAATGAAGTTTTTCTGCTGATGGAACATCTTACAACAGACCTGAGAGGTGATTCTCCATTTCCTCTGAACAGCTTCAAAATCTGTTCCAGAGACTTGGGAACTCTCTGGATCATATTTGGCAGAGGAGTGCAGGACGACAGAGAAATTTCTGTTGTGTGGATAACTTTACACTCATATAATGTTGGTTTTCTTTCAAATTTAACATAGGTGTTTTACTGACCAAAATCTGCACTTCCTCACTTTTTGGTTTGTACCAGAAAAACAAGATTTTTTTAATATTTTGATGTGTATAATGTAAGTATGTGCGTGTGTTTGGAGGATAGTTTTGAAAAAAAGGAAACATAAGAAATCTCAAGAGCTGTGGAATAAATTGTAGATTACAAGTAAAAAAGAGAGAAATGCTTTCTGTTCACAAATCAGCATGAAGAATGAATGATGTCATTTAATCAGACAGTATTTCTATTGACAAATATGCTACTATGGGGAGACTGGATTTCTCAGGGGCCAATAGAAACCACACTATTTAACCATAAATGCTACCATTTTTCTGTAAAAGGCTGAATTTATCAATTAGGACTGAACTGGTTTTGTACCCTACAGTGAAGAAATGTGCTCTGAGGAGTCTGGAACTGATGATTTTTGAAAACTGCATGCCAACTAGACCAATCATGTATTTTAACCAATACTTTAAATAATGAGGAAGTAATAGCAATCTCAACATCCTGTCATCTCACTGTCATGTAGCAATTGCTACAGACATGATGGTGTGCCAGTGTGTAATTTCAAAAGAACCATGACCTTCGAATTCTTGATTCAACCACCATAATATTTGTTATTTACACAGTGGTTCAAGAAACTAATCCCTTACATAAGATAAGTAACTGAGAGTCTTGCCATTCAAAAGAAAATAAAACCAAGAAAACAACCATGTGATCTATATGACCATTTAATCAGTTCTTGATGTTGTAGCTCATTTATAAGAGAAACAGTTATTTAGTAGTTTTTACGGTCTCACTCACATAGACACAGAGAGAGACCCGCAATAGTACTCTAATGTAACACCTCCTCTCCAACTGTGCTACTGAATACTTGTGAAATTTTTAATGTCACAGTGTAGATTTTTCAAATAATGCCAACTACAGGCTACTAACCATCACACAGGAGGGTACCGAATTATTAACACACCACTTTTTTCAGTTATATGCTTATGCTACCATCAGAGTAATGATACACTATTCCTGCAAAAATTGGAAACAGGGTGCGAGAGGCAGGCTTGCAAGTGAATAACTATTCAGTACTTTAAAGGTAGGACAGAAGAGATAGCTGGTGCAGGATTAGCAAAAGGGAGTGCACATTTAGAAAAATTTTAAAAAGCAAATTGCTCCACAAAATACCAAATACTGATCATAAAAAACAGCTCTATGTACCATTTCCTTTTCTGTCATGAGCTTATCCTATTATGGATCAAGCAGTGGTAATAATATCTTATAACATCACCAAAGACATTTTATAAAAGGTTGAACAGTATCCTCTAATCTGGGTACCAGTGAGAAAGGGGTTTCTCTGATCTTACTTTTGAATTAGGAGAGACCAGGGAGAATCAACTGATCCCCACGCTATACCCACAGACTAAGCTGAGCCTTTCTTTCAACAACCACAAGTCCATTTACCTTCATTCTGATTATCCTAACTCATTAACATAATTTTTATTTTACTTTTTAAAAAATTTAATAATTATTAATAGTCTTTTACATCATAATCAGGCACTGTTATCAGTAGTACAAATACAGTTACAAAACCAATTCAAGTATTGGGAAAACTATTGGGTCCCATACTGGGAGAAAGATTAAATACAAATACAATAAATACATAGGACTGTTTTGCCATCAGGGCCAGCATCCAAACCCTTTCTATTCATCTATGTATCTAGTGCTTCTCAGCTTTTTGGCTAAGATCAACAACTACAACAACAACACAGAGCCAAAAATACAGCTCCAGGCAAGGATGGCATTTGATATAGTTTTCCATGGAAACACAGCTTCTTAGTCTTAGCATCCATTTTTGACCACAGCAAGCAATTTTGTTGTGAGCTGACCACCTGGAAAAAAGCAATAATTATCTTCATTCAGAAGAAGAATGACCCCATGGATCCTAACGACTGGTGTTTGATTTCTTTCTGGAATACAATGTATACAATCTATACCAGTTGCACTGCCATCAGAGTCACAGACACTGGCCACATCATCAGCCTTCAACAAAAAGGGTTTATGTGATGAGGTCTGCTATGAACATAATTTGCTGCTACTAACCGTTATTGACACTCTCTGCCAAACCAGACAAGAGTGCACCATGGCCTGGTTTGACATCAGCCATGCCTTTGGCTCTGTGCCTCACTGTCATATCCTAGAACCCGTGATGAATTAGGCATGCCTAAAGCATTTCTTGACATTCTCTGCAAGCTCTACAACAACTGCACCACCATAGTGCAGGCTAGGGAAGATGTCCATGAAAATCTGGGTCCATTGTGGGGTGAAATAAGGCTCCCCACTTAGCCAAATTATTTTTACCCTTGCTATGGAACCCCTCCTGTGTTACATAATCATTGGCCCTGAGTGGGTAAGGGGAATGATGAACGCCTCACTGCACCAAGGGAAGTTTCCAGCCTGTCTAAAAGAGACTGTGGCACTAAAAAAAAGTCCTCCTTGGATCCCACCATTTTTAATAATTATCAGCCAGTCTCTATTATTTCAATTGAGCATGGTTCTGGAGCATGTGGTGGCCTCCCAGCTTCCAAGGGTTTGGGCATGACACAGATTATCTAGATCCATTTCAATCTGGCTTCAGGCATTGTTATGGGATGAAGACAGCTTTGGTCACCTTGGTAGATGACCTATGCAGAGAACTAGATAGGAGGAATGTGTCCCTGTTGGTTCTGCTGCACCTCTCAGTGGCCTTTGATAGCACTATGGTATCCTTCTGGGCTGACTCTCTGGGATGGGACTTGGAGGCTCTGTCATTTAGTGGTTCTGGACATTCCTGGAGGGGTGAACTCAGAAGGTGGTGCTGGGGGACTCCTGTTTGACTTCCTGGCTATTGGCCTGTGGGGTTCCCCAGGGTTCAATTTTGTCCCCTATACTGTTTAACATCTACATAAAACTGCTGGAAGAGGTAATCTGAAGTTTTGGGGTTTGGTGTCACTAATACGCTAATGACACCCAACTCTACCTCTGATTTCCAGCTGATTCCAAGGAAGGTGTCTTCTACTGAACCATTGTCTGTTGTCAGTAACTGACAGGATGAGAGCAGACAAACTGAAGCTCAGTCCAGACAACATAGAAGTGCTCCTGGTCAATCAAAAGGCAGATCAGGGAACAGGGACTCTGCCAATGTTGGACGGGGCTACACTCCTTTCCGGAATCTCAGGCTCACAGTTTGGGTATTTTCCTGGACTTGACTCTAAGTCTGAATGCCCATGTTTCAGCAGTGGCGAGGAGAGCATTTGCACAGTTAAAACTTGTGTGCCAGCTGTACCTATTCCTTGAGATGTAAGATCTGGCTACACTGATACATGCCATGATTACATCTCATTTGGACTACTATAACGCACTCTACATGGGACTATCTTTGGAAATTGTTCAGAAAGTTCAGTGGGTTCAAAATGCAGCAGCCAGAATGCTGCCTGGGCCAGTTACAGGGAGCACATAACTCCCTGCTCAAACAGCTTCAATGGCTACCTGTTTGTTTCCAGACACAACCCAAAGTGCTGGTCATGACCTATAAAGCCTTATATGGCTTAGGTCCAAATTATTTGAAAGACTGTATCTCCTTATATGAACCTCCCAGAATTTTAAGATCTGCAAGGGAAGGCTTTCTCTTTTAATGTCTTTTAATGTTTTTAACTGTTTTAAATGCTCCATTAATGTTTTTAACCTTTTGGAAGCCACCTTGAGTCTCACTCTGCGGGAAAGACAACATATAAATATAATAAATAAATAATAAATAAACCTGCCATCTTAACAAACTAATTAGTTGACAATTGGTCTGGGTTCTTGAAGAGGGCCACAACCAAAGGGAACCCCTCTGTTGTACAAACTTTCTCCCATGAATCAAGGCACTTGCTGGAAAGTTTCTTGAAAGAACTTCTAAGGAAGAAATACGTTACCACTCTTTTTAGCAAACCTGATCAGGGCAAGGTCTGCAAGGTAACATCATAATGTGATCTGAGTAATCCCTTTATACCACATAGAGACTTCACCCATTTTGCCAACTGGCGAGCTTTCCATTGAGCTTGCTTAAATTCACTTATCAGTGCTGTTAAAACTGGCATCTATGACAAACACTGTCACCACTGTGGCCACCCAAATGGGACACTCCCTCATGTTCCCCTACCCCTGACAATCTGGAAATATCAGCATGATACAGTGATGAACGAACTGGCAAAAGCTATCCCAGTATCAAAGGGCACCATTTCCCTAAATGGAACTGTGCCTGAGATGGGTAGCCAGTTGAAACTGGTTGTAGTCATCACAGATAAAGGCCAGAAGAACCATTATGGACATAACAATCCTCTCTGTGAACAGGAAATCAGCCATGAGGAAGGGTAGAGAACAGCAGAAATATGTTCCTCTAGCTCAGTGGTTCTCAACCTGTGGGTCCCCAGATGTTTGTAGACTTCAGCTCCCAGAAGCCCCAGCCACTGTGGTCAATGCTCAGGGCTTCTGGGAGCTGAAGTCCAAAAACATCTGGGGACCCACAGGTTGAGAACCACTGCTCTAGCTGATGTACTGAGACAAAAGGGGTATGAAGTATCTGTCTATTACTTGCTGGAGCCCTGGGTAGCTGGGATCCACCAAATGAGCCCATGTTGAGAGTTTATGGAGTGGGAAGGCACTTTGCCAAACTTATGCACTAGCTAATGGTATCAGATACCCTTAGATGGTCACAAGATATTTACATATAGCACCTTTTGGGCCACCACCGGTATGAAGAGTCAGTCCGTATTCCTGTAGTAGCGGAACCATGACAAATAATAGAAATTATTGATATTCTATTTATGGTATGTAATCAATCTGGATATGTTAGTGACCACCTATTCATGATTTAAAAGTAACATATATTTCTAGCCTTCTTTTATGCTCTTTTTCTTTTAAAATATGTTTTAAGAATTTAATCTATCCTAAGAATGAAATTTGCTTTGTATCTACTATTAATACATTATTTCTATTTGCAGTTGCATTTTTTGGATCTGAGATGTGTTACTTATTGGTTCTATGTTAAATCGTGTATATATAAATATTCTCTAATAAAAGAATTAATCTGCTTCTTTCACAGCATGTCAAATATTATGAGGTAAAATAGCTGCTATGTGACTTCAAGTCATTTTTGACTTATAGAGATCCCATCATAGGCTTTTCTCGGCAAGACTGCGGAGATTTGCCATTGTCAGTGAGAGAGTATGACTTGCCCATGATCAGCCAGTGGGTTTCCATGGCTGAGCAGGGATTCGAACTCTGGTCTCCTGGAGTCTTAGTCCAACTCTCGAAACCACTACACCACGCTGGCTCTCCATAATGGGGTACATATTCTGCATTAAATGATCTTGAATATACAGCCTATGGCTTAAATCTAATTGCCATTACCAATTACAGTAGACCTATTGAATTAAATACCAAATGCAAAACCTATATTTATGTATATTCCAGTGATTCCAAGTTTGATATATTGTGATAAGAAATGGGTAAGATTTTTTTAAAAGAAAAAAATTTTTTTTTTGAAGTAGGAAGAATATGGTCAACTGATGTGAAGAAAAAGTTTGGAATTCCATAATGAACTAGGGAGTGAAAAAGAAACTATCACAAAATAGACAGTTGCTATATACAGTTTTTTCAACAACATGACAATCCTGAAAGTCTAAAGAGATAGAACATGAGCTGAAATAAAAGTGGTAACTGAACCCATTGCCTGTTTCCTGATTTTACTTAGCTTCATTGAAAGAGTTATTTGTGATATTTCTTTTATTTAGAGCTTTATTCCATTCTGCTCTAGACACTGATTACCTCCTTAGGAATTATTGTGCGTAACCATGCATCCAGTTTCAGCAAATTTCAGCTGCTGCTTCTTGGAAGGTAGAAATGAAGACCTTTCCTTTATCCTAGTTTGAGAGTTTGAATGGTTAGCGCCACTGATTACAGATATTTACAGCCTTCAAAGTACATGCGTAGGGATGGACTTCGTTCCTTTTTAAAAAATTTCTAGAGCTAAGTCTAGGAAGATTTTTATTTTTGTCCCACTGGGTCCAATAGATTTAGCTTAGATTATTCAGAGCACTAAGGATCTACAATTTTTCCATGTATTGTTAGCATTATCTAAAGCTCTGTCAGAATTAGTTGGTTGAGGACCAAATACCTGACAGACCCTCTCAACACCATCATGTGACAGGAACAGAGTCTAGCAGAGTTCTGAAAGCTGTTGTATAATGAAGTGTCCCATGCCACCCACCTCCAGGTATACTGGTATCTTCTGGAAACACTTTTTTTCCCCTTTGGAATCTATCCTTCAGGTCTTCAAGTTAAAGTTGAAGGAGAAACACCAGAGATTGTATTTCTTGGGTATCCTCCTTATTTTGAAGGCTTGGATTGAGGGCTTCATCTGCCATAGTTGAACTGCATTAAGTTTTGTTGTAATATTTATTTTATTTATTTGCTTAGATTATGTATACCCTGCTCTTCTGCCAAAAAGGCTCCCAGACAATGTTACAAATCATCAGTCTGACAGTTCCCTGTACTCAGGCTTACAATCTAAAAGAAAGGACATGTAAGGAAGAGAAGATGGCAGTGAGCAATTGAGTCCAACAGATGCTGGCTGCTCTTTCTCCTTCAGAGTCCACAGCAGTGACAGCTGGAACACAGGAAGGACTTTTCATCAGTTACTGGGCCAAGACACGGTGGAACTGTGCCTGGCTGTTTTCTCTTAAAAGGTCACAGTAATGGCAGCTGGAATGGTGGTAGTGTCTCTCATCAACCACTAGATCAAGGCATGATGGAGCTGCACCTGACTGTTCTTCTTTAATAGAACTGGTTGTAGGCAGAGCAATACCAAGATCTTTCTGGAACTTTGCTCTCATTTGTTGCAACATGAGCTTTCATTTAGGCTACCTGGGTCAGCCCATATTCCTTTATGTCAGTGGTTCTCAACCTGTGGGTCCCCAGATGTTTGTGGACTTCAGCTCCCAGAAGCCCCAGCCTATGGTCAATGCTCAGGGCTTCTGGGAGCTGAAGTTCACAAACATCTGGGGACCCACAGGTTGAGAACCACTGCTTTATGTGAAGCAGACACCATTTAGGGATTTATGATTAGGCTGAAATGCTGTGGCACTGATGGTAAGATCAGCAAAAGTTCTTTAATTTACAACTTGTGAGTAGAGTGGGATGCTTTTTCATAGACTGATGCGGATGATGCTCAAGTAAGATGGTCAAGTAAGATGGTCTGCTTCCCAACTGGAGGGCTTTACTTGTGTGTGTGTGTGTGTGTGTTTAATATGTGATGAGCTGTAGGGCTACAAGGCTGAAGGCCATACTTGATGGTAGCTCCCCCCACTACTCACTGATGCAATGGATCTATTTATATTCCAGATAGGGATTAAAAAGAAAAAAACTGTATTCGCATTCCTCCATAGAAAGATCAATTTTGCACCTCCTGGGTGCAATAGGGAACCGGAATTGTTATTGTAGAAATCTGGACGTTTCTGAGGCTTGCCTGCCTTTTGGAGAAAAAAGTAGATATTGCACAAAACCAAGCATATATTCAAAAATACGCAATGACTAAAAACACATACAACTAAAAAACGCACACAGATTTTTGTCAAGGGAAAAACTCTGGCTGACCTCTGCCAGTGGTTTCATGTAGATGTTAAACAGCATGGGGGACAAAACTGAACACTGAGGCATCCCACAGATCAACTGCCAGAGAATAGAACAGGATTCCCCCAGAATTACCTTCTGAGTTCGCTCCTCCAGGAAGAATTGGAACCACTGTAGAACAATGCCCCCAAGTCCCATCTCAGAGAGGCAGCCCAGAAGGATACCACAGTTGATGGTATAAAAAGTTGCTGAGAGGTTCAGTAGAACTAACAGGAACACACAGCTCCTGTCCAGTTCCCTGAGTAGGTCACCCACCAAGGTGACCAAAGCTGGCTCAGTGCTATAGTCAGATCTTAAGCCAAATTGAAAACAATCAAGATAATCCATTTCATCCAGTAAACCCTGGAGCTGAGAGGCCAGAACAGTCTCCAGAACCTTGCCCCAAAAACGGATGTTAGAGAATGGCCAGTAATTACTGACTGGTTGGCTTAAGAGAGGGTGTTTTTTCAGTGAAGGCCTCACCACAGCCACTTTTAGACAAGATGGAACACTCCCTTGCTGCAGTGAGGTGTTCATCATTTCCTTACCTCTTCAGCCAGTCCCCCTCTGGCTGCTTTTATAAGCCAGGAAGGGAATGGATCTAGAGCACATCTGGCTCTCAAAATGGCACTCATTTCTCCTGTCCTGTCCACACTCTCAGGCTGCACAAATTGAAATGTAGCCAGTAACATGGGACAAGCAGGGACCAACAATACATCCACTGGACCTGTATTAACCACAGCACCCAAGCTGGGCGGATCTGAGCAATTTTATTTGCAGAGTTTCATGCAAATTCTTCACAGCAGGCTGCTGTGTTGTCCACTTGATGCTCTTGTGGGGCAATGTGTAAAAGTCCCCTCATCTATGAAGGCAGCTCCACTGGATGACACTGAGAAGATGCAATGGTGGAAGAAAAGAAGCTTTCTTTGCTGTCATCACTGCCACAACATAGGCTTCCATGGGCTCTAGCCAGTATTCAGTTTTACACATCCAAGTTTTCTACCATCAGTGTTCTAGCCTCTGACCCACTTGCTTCATCACTACACCAGAGGGTTTGCTCGACTCTGCTCCCTGGGAGGGTATGCCTAGGGCCAATTATATCCACTGCCCTGGCCATTTCCCTATTGCAGAAGTCAGCCAGACCTTTGACAGGATCACTTGCCAAGGCAATAGGAAATTCTCCAAGAGCCACCAGGAATCCATCCAGATCCATAAACCACCTGAGGTGGACCATTGTAATTGGCCTTTCACCTCTGCTGAGGCTCTGAGTCCCAGTGAGTCTAAACCTTATCAGGCAGTGATCTGCTACTGAAACTACAAAGAAACTACATAAAGTTCTTCCACACCCAACCACCATCAATCTGTCCAGCACAGAAAACCAGATTCAATGTGTGTCCTGCAAAATGAGTTGTATCAGATATTACTTGGGATAGACCCATTGTCATCACGGACGACATGAAGTCCTGAGTTGCTCCTGAAAGAGTAATCTCTGCATGGACGTTGAGGTCTGGCAGGACAACAAGCCAAAGGGACTCTAACACCACTGCCAAGATCAACTCAGTCAACTCAGGAAGGGAGACTGTTGAGCAGCAGGGTGGGCATTACACCAACAGAATCCCTGTCTTGTTTCAGGCATCCACATTCAAAAACACACACTCCAGCCCAGCAGACTGCAGAGCCGGGCATCTGGTGAGGGAGGCCGAGTTCTTATACATCACTGCAACTTCACCTCCCTGCTGTCTGTTTGCTGCTCTATAGAGAACCCAAGTGGACAAAGGTGTGAGAAATGTACTTTCTCAGCTTCATCAAGTGAGGACTCTGTAACATAACTTAGCATGCTCCTCTGAGGTCAAGTCCTGGATCAAAGGTGTTTTTCCATTCACCAAGCTGGCACTGAACAACAGCATTTTAAGCCCAAGGGGCTTGCTGTAAAGGCTATCCACAATATTTGGACAGGGGACAGTCTGAAAGCAACATGGTTTTCTACTCTCCCATGGTAATCTCTCCACTCCATATCTCTCTCTATCCATTACTGTGGCAATGGTTTCTCCCTAGATAATTTTTCTCCCACACTCCCCATATAACTCATCTCTGTTGCTTCATTCACTGGCAGGCAAGGTATTTTAAGAGGCCATAGATAATTTTCCTTTCAAAACCCTTCTCTACCACCCAAATGGGGGGACGGGCTCTTGTCCTCACTCTGTTTCACAGGGTCTGCATATATGGGGATAGGGGGATAGAACAGGCAAACCACCAGCAAAGAGGAAGGCAGAAGCAAGGCGTCTCTTCCTCTGAGAGCTGTTAGTGACAACAGCTAACTCAACACAATACCTAACTCAACACAATCTCTTCCTTAATGTTTGCTGTTGAAACTTTTCTCAAATAATACTTATACTTAATGTGATGGATGCACTTGCTTCTAAGCACAAAGTCTACTAAAATGAAGAGTAATATTACAAAGAGCTCTCAGTTCTTTGGTGACATCAATTCTTGTACCATATTCACTCTTCACAGCTACCAGAGCTGAGAATCCACTTTCATGAAGGTAGGTAGCTGCAAACAGTATGAGTACTCTCATAGCCTTTTCACTTACTGTTGAGTATTCTTGTCAAATACTAATCCAAAATTCTGGCAAAGAGTTATCTTTAAATTTTATTATTAAAGAAGCATCAGGCTATGGATCAAGAAGTGATTCTTTCCACCATCACCTTTCAAGAAAGTATATTCCAGGCTGAAAACTATTTCTCTGCCTGGAACAGCTCAGACGAGTTTCAACTTTTTCTAACAGTTTCAGAGTGTACATCCATACTGCACACAGATGTTTCTGGAATAATATCAACAAAGAAAAAAGGGCAAGAAATTAAGAAACCAGGATGCTAAAGCTTGCAAGTTTAGCAGATGAGTGACAACGAAAGAGCCAGCAAGTATTCATGATCATTTTAAGAGACTGAAAAATCCTCACCAGTCCCTCAGTTTCTGTGCAAATTTATCTGGAACAAGAAGCCCTATCGATCTAACCAAACCAACTGCTCAGCTACATGTAGTCAGAATAAGAGTGAAAGGAAGACCTGTCTGGAAGACACTTTAGCACAGATGAATACATTCTCTCCACTCACCTTGCCCCAAGATCTCTGTCCAAGGACGGGAGGAAGGAATGGCCAAACTGCTTGCCAGAATGATGAGGTAACTTTATTCTCCCTTGTGACAAGGGCAGCTATTTCAGTTTGGCCCTCTTTGGGAAGGCAAGTTTGCCTTGGGCTTCTTCTGCCTTGATTAGCTCCCTTGACTCCCCATACACCAGCACAGCCTGTGCCACCACGCTCCTTGAGCCAACTTTCACGTGCCACCAGCTTCACATGAGACAAAAGGCTGAGGGACATGCATGCACACTTTGTCACCTCCTAAGCTATCTAACTCCTGGGGAATAGTGAATGCTTGTGTTTGTGTATTTGAGGGGCAGCTAGCATGCAGCCTTTCCCAGGAAAGGAGGAGAAGAAAAAGACTCCATGTTTACCCCCACAAAACTCCCAAAGGGAGGAGCTCTTTTGTACAGCCACAACATGGGGTCAAGCAAAGCTCCAAAATGATACTTCAAGCACCCCATCCCTTCCCCCCAGGTATTCATGTGTTTGCTCCCCCTCTTCACTCATACTTGAAAGGTGACTTTTCTTGCACCTCCCCCTTGAGCAACTATTGCACCCCTCCCTTTTAGGTCACATCCACAGTTTGAGAACCATTAGTATATTTGGTTTAACTCAATATGGAGAATACTGAATAACACACTATTACCACAAGCAACGACAGCTCTCTGTATGCTCTTTTCATGAACATGACAACACCTGGTATCTTCAGAAAAGTATCTTGGACATGAGTGTTACACATATCTACAGTGTGAACAGGAATTAATGTTCTGTAATTCTGAAGACTGTTTTACATACAGATCTTCATGCAACATACCTGCAGGGATTTTTAGCAAAACCTTCTCTTTTAAAAGCATTTTATTCCACAAACACAGCAAACAGAAAAGCCAAACCCTGGCTTTTTGGCTATGTTCCCTCAAATTTTCCACTAGAAAAACTGAACACTTGTCAATGAAGAAAAAACAACTACTTCCCCCAATTTTTTTTCTTTGTGAACTTATTAGTAATCTACCCATAAACAAATACAGAAAGTTCATTCATAGAGAAGTCATTACTGTCTGGGCCAAAGGAGGAAACCAGATCCCAAATGTGCCCTGCTAAATTGGGGAAGCGTCTACCACTCACTTGGGACAGACCCATAGTTGTCATGGAGGTCATAAAATCAAGAGCTCTTCTTAAGAGAGCTGGCATAGTATGTGTGTTAAACTCCTTACAGCACTACAAGCCAGGGGGACTTTGGCATGATCTCCTAAGACCACAGAAACTAGCTCAGGAAAGGAGACTGCTGGGCCATGGGGAACAGAGCAGCTCTGTCCCTAGCACCCATTATGTGGTACATTCCACACTGGAAGATGGAAGAATGGGATATCTTCCCAGGGGTACAAAGTAACAGGAGACCAGAAAAACTCTTACCTCCCCACTCTCTAGAGCTCCCAGGGGGCAAAAGACAGATCTACTCCCTAACCCTCAGTCTCATTCAACCAGATTTCTGTTACTACAAACAAGGCCATAATGTTCATCCAGGCTGCTGTGTACCCATTCACCCACCTGGCATTCAGAAACATACCTAAGGTCCAGAGGGACTGCTGTCAAAACCCTTCAGCCTCTTTGAACTGACAAGACTGTCTGGCAGCAGCTAATATCCTGATTGCATGTCCTATCCGCAAAATGACACAATTTCTCTCCTCTGTAGTGTCTCCCTTACACTAGCATTAATCCTAACAGCAAACACTCATTAAAAAAAATGCCATCATCAGTGGATCAGTGCAGCAGGTTGGAATCCACAGATAGGGAGCATATTCAAGATCAGTCAATGTGTGCTAACCCTGGATCATCCTATATACTCATAAGCAAGTTAGTTAATGGATATGTATAAGCAATTGTGATTTTGCAACAGAGTGGTGGTTAGCAACTCTAGATTACTTAACAGAATAAAATGAAATGACCTTGCACATGCAAATACAACTTGTATCAACTTATATAGTATGCAACGTGACAGAAAAAGTTCACTTATTTGGAGAACATATTAAATAAACAGAAATGAAATAATCGAATTCAAATTCATCACTGAATTCAAACTATCATTTCATTCATTTTCATTTTAACAGAATGGAGAACCATCAAACTCATCAAAATGTTAGCTTTCACATAATGTGCAACAGAGTACAATAACACTGTTCCAGTCCATAAATATTAAAGAACACTTTGCTCCTTCTCAAAGGGAAGGCATTTTCCACTGCCACAACTGGCCAAGCAAATGTTGTGGTTGTCTGTCTGGTTAACAGACAACCAAGATAGCACTTCTCCCCCTTTTCTGAAAGAAAGGGAAGCACAGGAGATGTTCTACTTGCTCCTATACCTCACCATCCTGCCCACCTTCTGCTCTGGGTTTATGGAGGGGTTGCCAACACCACCCTTTGCTGCCAAGAAGCTTCAATTATGTCAGCACACAGCTGCTAATACAGTACCTCCCTTCCTTCCAAATTTGGAGCTGGGGTCAGGAAGAGAAGGAAATCCCATGCAATTTGATGGGCTGATGCCTGTCCAGCTCCAAAGCTGGCAAGGAGGAATAGCGTTTCTGATGTTTGTCAGACAACTGCGGCAAAATCATCTGCCTAAAGTATGTCACATTTTAACAAAATAAGCACACTTCTAGTAATGGCATGCTTCCATGATCCTATTTTGAACGAACAGAATTCTAGGATGTTCACAAGGATTACCGTCAGTTTTCTGCACCCCTCTTCAGCCCTGAGATTATTAGAATATTGATATACTATTCTTTATAATGAGATTTCAGCAAAGATAAAATAAATGATTTAGAACAACTTTGAAATGATTTAAAACAATTTTAAAATAGGGCAAATAAAATTAAATACAACAGCAAATCAAAACAGCTTAAAAGGCTATATTTAAACACCATGTACACCTGTAATTTAAGCAAATTAAACCCCACAGGTATAAAGAGACGTCTTGGCTTGGGCCTGAAAAGAAAGCAATACTGGACCCATGACCTGCCCTCACTAGTATCCTTGGGCAGGTATATATAGGGAGAGGCATTTATTTAAGTATCAAGGTCCAAAGACATTTAGGGTTTTAAATGTTACCACTAGCATCTTGGATTCAGACCAGAAACAACTTGGCAGCCAGTATGGCTCCTTTAAGATTAGCTTTATGTGTTGTCTATATGCTACGGTAGTCATCAATCTCAATGCTGAATTTTCCACTAGCTGTGGTTCCTGAGATGTTTTCAAGGGCAGCGCCACACAGTGTGCATTGCAGTAATGTGTTTGGGAAGTTACCAGTGCATGAACTACAGTAGTTACATTATCCCTGCCCAGGAAAGGACATAGTTGACACACCAGTTGAAGCTGGCCTCAAGCATCATGAAATCCACTTGGGCGTTCAGTGACAGAGATGGATCTAGGAGTACTCCCAGTTTATTAACCTTCTCCTTCAATGGATGTTTATCCCCATTCAGAGTAGGTAGCTTATCCATTTCTCAGACATGAGAACAACTCAATGCAGAGATATTCCATCTTACTGGGGAGTTTAATTTTAGTTTGTTGGCGCTAATCCAGCCATTGCACCAGCACCTGCACAGCCCCAGCTGACTCCAGTGAGAAGAAGTACAGATGAGTACCATCAACATACCGATGGCATCCAACCCCCAATCTCCTTATGACTTCACCCAGAGGCTACATATAGATACTGAACAGCATGAGGGACAAGATGGAACCCTGTGACGCCCGACGTCTTAGTGTCTACAAAGCTGAACAGGAATACTCAATGGTACTCTCTGGAATAAGCCTCACAGATAGTAGTGGACTCACTGTAACACACTGCTTCCTACTTCCATACAATGAAGCCAATTCAGTAAGATAGCAAGATTGGTGGTATCAAAAGTCACTGAGAGACCCAGGAAGATCAACAGGGTAGCACTCCCATCTTTGATCCAGAGTAGGGAGTCAGTCAGAGTTTCAGTGATTTTCTCTGGCCTGAAAGCAGACAAAATGAGTCCAGACATTTTGCTTCCTCCAATAACATCTGACGTTGCCTGGCCACCACACATTTGACAGCTGTGCCCAGAAAGTGGACTTTAGCGATGGGGAAGTAATTCTCACATACTTCTAAGTCCAGGGAGAGGGCACACTGCAGTCTCCTTCAAAATAACAGGTACTGCTTCCTGGCATAACAAGGCATTTGCCACTCCTTGAACTCACCTAATCAATCCATTTCTGCTAGATCTGGAAACTGCATATGGGAAAATTGCATCTCCTGATGCCTCCAACGGAGGGATTCTCTTCTAAATCAAGCTGTACCCCCTCAAGTCTCGTTTAAGCAAACCCTTCCCATTGATCTCATTTTCTATCCTTCATCTTCTCTATGACTCCAGCCCAGATTTTTCTTGCTCAGCAAGCATGCAGAAGCAGAGAGCACTGATCAAGGGACTATTATATGTGATCACCATTTATGGCACCATCAAAAGATGAACAATATCACCATTCTAGTTTATGTTTATTTTTAGCAGGCAAATTTTTTGTGATATTTATTCAGGACTTCAACTGTACAACGATACAAACTTCCTACATCAACTACTTATTTGAAACTTGAATTCTTAAAGGAATAAGGCTCTATAAATTGGTGCCTTCCCAATTAAATCAAAGGATATCTGATATCCCCAAAAGAAATATTACTGAGAAGACAGACATCTGGGTTTTCTGACGAAATTCAGAACAATTTTAAATTTATTAAGAAAACACTAATGAAAAGGCAGCAAACAAAAAACTGAGAACCAATGACGCCCCTGCTTAATTTTTTTATTTATTTTGCTCCACCTCACCCCACTGCCATTCTTCCATGGGCTCAGGCTGATGCCTGGGCATTTTCCTCACAACATCCCTGTGCACATGATTAAGTGCGGAGTTAGCAGCTAGTCCAAGATAAATGAAGTGGCTTGAGGACCAAACAGTAATTTGAATCTATATTTTCTCTACTCATCTCACTCTGCAAGTAGATAAGTTTTAACAAAATATAATAAATATATATGTATATCAGTGTATCATGGATCTAGTGGCATGTTTACATTTTTGATCATTTCCTTCTGAATGACAATTTATTTTATTTTATTTTATTTTATTTTATTTTATTTTATTTTTACTGAAAGAAATTCTATCAAGAGGTTCCAATTCCTCTAGTTGCCATGTTCCAAGACAGGATTAAAACTAGATGGAATACAACCTGAATACAGATATTTCATACATAACTATACCCACATTCTTAATTATTTCATGTACATCATTTTATAGAAATGATGATTCCGTACTATTCAAAGGTACACAGAACTTATGCACAAAATACCGTACAGATAATACTAGTATTTCCTGTTCCATGTATGATAAAATATATGGAGTGAGAAACACCAAATGGCCAAAAACAGTTGCAGAAAGACGAGGCACTAGGGATCATGTTGCAAACATATGCTAGATAATGGAACATTTTTACAATCTGAAAAGAAACCAAAGATAATGGAACATACCAAAGAATTTCAGAAGAAAATCAAACTATGCTTTATATAGAAATTATGAGTCACTCTAAAAGAAATGGAAGTGCCACAATATCTGATTGTCCTGATGCATAACCTATAGCCTGCACAGGAGGGCCCTGTTAGAACATGGTATGGAGAAACGGAATGGTTTCCCATTGGCAAAGGGGTCAGACAAGGCTGCATTATATCACTCTATTTGTTTAATTTACATGCAGAAGATATTATATGGGAAGCAAGACTGGACTCAGAGGAAGCCAGTTTGAACCCTGGGGGGAAAAACACTAACAACTTAAGATAAATGAATGAAATTAATTCTAGAATTTTCCTCCCCATGTGCATGTAAATGTAATGCAACACTTAAACTATCAAGTCTAAGATTTAATAAATATTACTAAATCATTCACTAAAAATCTAGGAAAGCACAACTACTGCAGACATGGACAAGTAAAGCACACACACGTTCGCACCACCTTTACTTTAGTGTGAGCACTGAGGGTATTATAATTCTCTCAAACTAAAAACAAATTCTTCTTCTTCTTCTTCTTCTTCTTCTTCCTCTTCTTCACTGCCACCACCACCACCACAAAGCTCCGTAAGCCCTGCCTTTCAGCACAAAAGTAAACAATTTAAACCAGAGAAAAGTGCTATGGACTTTCATATAATAATAGCAGCAACAAAGATAGCTATGTCTTTAAAGGACAATAGCCAAACTGTAACAGGAAATCATTTCATAATGAAAACTAAAATACTGGCAGGATTTACACAATTTTTCTATGGAGGTGTGATCTTGGGATCTGAAGTATACCCACATCTGATCTGCAAGGTGTGAGGGTGACATGACAACGGAGTGACGTGGGTGTAAAGTTTTTTTAAAAAGTGAATCCTCTTGTTAAATATAATGGTTAAGTAGATTGATCCCCAAAAACTTCTTTACTCTTTTTAAACAGCCCTATACACTTTATCCCAAGGTCCAAATACTCTAAATCCTTTCTGACCTTGGAAGGTAATTAGGGTCAGCCCCACTTAAGTACATCCGAGTGGGAGACAGCCAATGAAGACCAGGGGCTCTAGGCTATATTTCAGAGGAAGGGACTTGCAAAATTACCTCTGAGTATTCCTCGCCTAAGAAAACCCTCTGAAATTCATGGAGCTGTCATAAGTTGACAGGCAACTTGAAGGTACACAAGCACACACGTGCGCGCATGCACACACTTTATCCTAGCAGGTTGTAAAGTCCTCCAGTATGACTCACATTTTAAAATAATATCGTCAATTTTATTATTAAAATAATAATAATTTTGTTATTCACTTTCTGTCTTCTTTCTCACTGTATAGGATTTTTAAAGAGATTTTTTAAGGATTTAAGAGGAAGATTTTTAAAAAGCTTACATATATCTGGATAACGTGACTTTATTGACTACATATCTCTTCCAAATTTCTTTCCTGGAAAATGCAGTAATTATTTGAGATGTGTATTTGTAATAAATTATTTCTATAGTGATTTAGAGCTTTAGTATTAATAACACAGAACTTTTTTTTTGGTTGCAGAAGGCATTTTTTCAAAGGTTTTTAGCAAACAATCAGTTTCTCATTTCCAATAGTAAGACTATATTGCTGTAAGAACTATTTTTAGTATCTCTGTCTTACCTAACCTTTATTAATAGTATTTTAAGTACACATGAAGACTAAAAAGACATGAAAGGATGGTACAACTTACATTAATAAATAATATGTTTGCTAAATGAACTAAACTTTGTGGACAATGACTCAAACTGTTTCAGCATAAAATACATTACTGATAATATTCTGGACAAATTATATATTTTAATTATTAGAACAGCTAACCTGACACCTACACTTTACTACTAAGATTCCTTAATTCACCTCAAGTGATTCATCCATATGAGCAGACATCCAGGTAGTTGTCACTTGCTGGTTAAAGAACCAGAAGTATAAATCTGATGTTTATCCAAATGCAAACTGCACTCTTGGGTCACTGCTATCTTTACTGCATTTTTTTTAACGGAGAAGAGAATTCAAAAGTATATCTCATCCATATTTTGGCACAACTAGTCTACATGCAAATTACCCCTTAAAAATATGATTAGGGTTGAGATAGGGCAAACATTTTTAATTAGATATAGTATAAAAAGTACAATAAAAAAATGAGGGGCAAACAGCTAGAAATGTATTTGTCTCTTGCAGGAATTAGGACATTTTAAGGGGCGTTGGTAGGCAAGAATCTACGTCAGATACATGAACTAGATGCTTCTGGTCCCATCCTGGGAGAAAAGGAAGCATATAAATACAGTAAATTAATAAATAAATAAATATAATTTTTTACAATATGAGAAGACCTAAAAATAAAAGCAGAAATAAATGGCCAACATGTACAAATAAATCTCAGATTGCATGTACTGAGAATCTTACTTTCCTACATTCCACTATCAGTAAATAGCAAAACCTCAGTATGGTTCTTATGTTGTAACACTTTTGACAGTTTAGCAAGGCAACATTATAGGGTATCCTGTACCATGCATGAAATACACTACTTTTGTATTTGTATTACTCATATTCTAATTACATACTTTGGAATCATTATACAAAATAAATCTAGAGACTGTTTAAATAATCAAGGAGGTAATCCAACACATTTATTAAAAATGCAAGTCATACAAATTTCAGTGGAATTAAGTTTGTTCACCCTGCTGCAAAAATTTTTGTTGTTTTAAAAAGCATCCAATGGCTATCTTGGCAAGCTGGAACCATGAATGTGCCACATGGTCTAAATGCTGAATTTAAAACAACTTGCTCACAAGTAAGCATACATAAGATGAGAGCTGCAAAGGCAATGCTCTTGAGTTTGGACTGTTACTATCTGTTACTTGATAAATAAATATATTCAGTGTTTTGGTATTTACTGGTAAAGAGATAGCTTATGGAAAGGGGGCATTTTCATGCAGACAATATAGTGTTATTTATTTGGACAAATTCACTATTCCCCTTTGTGTTATTTGTTCTTAGCCAATCTAGTAGAAGAAACTACTGGAAAGAAAACCAAGGTGAATCAGTTTAATATATAAATGAAATAACTGCAAAGCCATTGACACACATTTAGTGAACTGAAAGCAAAACAAAATGAAGTTTATCTAACAAGCCTTTTATAACAAACATCCACACCTGTACACAGACATTCTGATTAAAAAGATTATTGGGGATTAGTGGTCTTTTTAACATAAATTATATTTTAATTTTAATCTGACAGTTTTAACATACCAAAATGATCTCTCCTCCTTGAATTCAGATATAAAGTAAAGATGACGTTTGAAATTAAAATGTGTATGTGAAGAAAACCTTTTTTGTCATGGGATATTATAGAATATAACAAATATGATAAACATTCAAACTACTCTAATTAATAATAATGTCCATTCCTTAAATTAAAACTGTGCCAGTTACAAATGATACTTATAAAATAATCTGAGAGGCAAAGAAGGAACTGAACTCTGCACATTTATTTCCAAGCACATCTAACCCAACTCAGTAGAATGTACTTCCGAGAAACCATAAACGCTGAAGGATGGCAGAATATTGCGTACTTTTTCAAAATACGTGGAAATATCCAGATAAAGCAATACAACTACAGCTTAAATAAAAGCACACAAAGATAAATCCACATCATCCTTTTGTAAACAATATGATAATATAACATAAAAACAATAATAAGATATGTTCCCATGTCTTAACTCAAATTAGGATTGGCACTGGTGCAACTGTGAGGAACAGATCTTTTGGTTTAGCCAAAATGCTAAATCATTTCTCTTATGTAGAAATCTTGCTGACAATCTGCAAATTTCTTTAAATTTTGGGCTACTTCTTCTCTATATTTAGTCATTGCATTTTTATTTATTTTAAGGAGCTCATTTGATCATGAGTTCAGTCCAGATTTAAATGCAAGCCTGTCTACATACATATTTATTTGAGAAAAAAATGGCAGGCCAAGCAGAATTTTAATAACTGTACAGACAGAAATATAAGCACAAAATTTAAACACACACACACACACACACACACACACACACACACACACACACAAATAATATTCATATACTTTATATACACATGCCAAAACAGCAGTTCTTTTTTAACACAGTGGTTGAAAATAAAATTAACAAGCTGTCAAAAAGCATGCTTAATCATAGTTAGATTCTGATGGCTGCAAAACACTGATGGTGACCATCTTAGTGAAGGGTTTTTGTATAAATGAGAGAAGTGAAGACAGCAGATGAGGGCGGAGAACTTCTCACATCCACAAAGCAAAGCAACTGGAGAAATCATAATCCCCAGAAGAGAAGTGGAGGCCCCACATAGTAAAACAACTGTTAAAAATATCAAGGAAAAAAAAACAGACTATGTACAAATAGATCTGACTGTTTGCAAATCTTTGTCTTTTGCTTCCATATGCTTTTGTTTTCCTAACAATCTGTGTAAATTTTAGACCAGTGCACTGTTTTTTGTATACAAAGTGCTCTCTTTGTATTTTATACAGTATGCCATTCTAATACAAATTTCTTCTCTGCCCCCCAAAAATGAGACGTGGAAAACATTAACATGATTTTCTACTTAATTACAATGGCCACCTACTTTCATGTTATAACTGCCATATTATGTCCCATATAAGAAATCTCAATTGAGCATAATTAGGTCATGGTTTATTCCAATGGAAGTCATATAAATATTAGATTTTTAATCTCATAATGTACAAGCCTGTATTTATGATAGTGTATAAGATGAAATACTTAAATACATATTAACGTATTTTAAATATGGAAATAATATTAGTAAGTATATTAGGAAAAAAAATGAGAAAATGGTGGTCTAATCTCTCAGACAGTAAAACAAGTGTAGAGGTTTTTTTCTTTGTAAGGGACTCTTTTAATATTATGTGAAATATGTTAAAATATTATGGCTGGCATACAAAGCACAATAGGAACATACAAAACCCTCATCTACAACCATGTGTTAACAGCTTCGTATGATCTCTGAGAAGCCTAATTTCCAAAGCTGGAACATTTCAGAACAGAATCTCAAAAGCAATTGCCAACAGAAACAAATCCACCACCCCCAAGTTCTCACATACAGCACAGTCTATACCCAGTATTAGCAGTGCTCAAATAAAAGGATAGAAGAATTAACTTCCCCTGTTAAAAACACAAGGATCAAATTATACATCAGGGCATAAAATCAGTCTAGAATTAGAATTCCCACACCTTCTCCTGAAACTATTTGGAGTCAAAAGGAAAAGGGCAGGTAAGGAACTCTAGTTTTATGGAAAATGGGTCCAGCTGCTATCTGCCAATGAGGATTTCCTGATACAAATGTAAAGAAGTAGCAAAATAAAGTTTAAATAGTGCATAATTTATGAATCAAATGTAGAGAATATTGTAAAATACTGTGCACATAATTGTATATCAAATGGCCACCACAGGTAAAAACCATATTAATATGACAAAGAATGGTATTTATAATATGACATTGAGGTCTGACATCATACATCCTTCTGTTGTGGAACATTAGCCAGCAAAACCAGTTTCCTGACATAAATGCATCCATGGAACCTAGAATTCCTCTAATAATTAGAAGAAGAAAAAACACTGACTCTGCTTCAGTTAGAAGTATTTAAAATTTGTGAAATGTCTGAAATAGTACGTTAATGCTGAGTATAGGCTTGTAAGTCTTTACATTTTGAACATCACTACTTTTTTAAAACAGCTATCTTCATATGCTACTTACCAAGGAAAAGAAAAATATTTTAATTGGATTCTCATTATGATCAGTTCTATGCAACTTCTAGAACATAACCTGCAGAGCCTGCAGAGTTATTATTTATAAAAGAAAAGAACCCACAGAAGTTTCTACAACCTGTGTTTACTGAAACTTAAAATGTTATTATGAAAGGCCTCCAAGAACAGAAATAACAGAATGTATAAATATTCAGGGAACCAAACGATACATTGCTTCTTAACTTCCCTTGTTCTTATGTCATTTTGTATTCTGGCAATGTGCTTGAATATAGAGAAACAGCCTGACATAACTACATCAGCTTTTATACAGAACTAAAATTTCAAGTATCACAGATGTAAGAAAACTATAACCATCTATTACATTGTTTACACATTTTATTTGCATCAGAGATAGATTTTAAGTGCATTAGCTACCATGAGTCGATAGATGGCACCCCATCTCTTAGTAAGCAGGCAAAATGAATAAAAATCACCAGAAGTCAAAGCAGTGACAAATACTATGTTCTGTTGATCTGAACAAGCATTCACAATGATTAATTAGGGACATTTTACTTATGCATGAGAAATTAACCACACATTTTATATAACTCTTTGACAAACATGAATAATAAGTGGGATTAAAAGATTATCTACATGGTATATATTTGTATGATATATAAAATTTGTTCTGTTTATGTAGATTTGACATATACTTCATATTCTGATTTAAGAGACATTGTAACTGGAATGAACTAAACTTGAAAATAGAAGTATGGAATAAAATATTTTAATGCTACTATATGTATCTGAAAAACCACAAATGTGAATAACTGTTTTTCAGATTTATTGAAGGTATACCACAAAGATGGCATTCAGTTTTCATTCACTTAGCAATGCTGTATTTTAGTCTTTCCAGTCATTTTAAAAATATATTTTTTTATGTTTCAGTTTGGTGGCTACTTAGAAACATTGTTTCACTTCCTCAAACATTAAAGCAAGAGTTTTGAAAAGAAGGTATTACAAACACAAAATTGGTATTCTAAAAATATATCAAATAGTCATAAGTTATCGAAATTAGGTTTTGTACAAAAAGTGCTATACAAAGGATTGTTCTAATATAGTGGAAACAAGTCTTTGCATGTTTTGTATATGTATTGTACATATTTCAGTAATCATAAGGTAACAGACAAAATTAATAAAACATTAGAGAATTCATCTAAAATGAGTGAACAGTTGTTTCTGTAATCCAGCTCCTATGAAAATAACTTTTAAAAGCTTTTCTGACTTTTTTGTATTCTTCAAAAATCTACCTTTCTAGAAACCAATAAGGAGTTAAATGCAACCCTAAATAATAATATTCTGAAACAGTGAAGTAATACCTCCTTCTTAAATCTCTTTGTCTAGAGATACTACAACATCATTTTCTATTTTACATCAATGTTTTTCAAAAGCTCTCTCTGACTGAAGAAATGTGTGAGGTAGAGAAAAAGAAATTTCAAAAATATAACTTTGATAACTAGCAGAGAAGTCAGGAAACTGACTTCAAAATTTCTAAGGAGAAAATGGGAATGCCATATCCTCCTAAAATGCAAATGGAACATAGTTGGAACAATGCCTGCTATGTAGAAGGGAGGAAAGAAACTAGAAAAGAAAGATATTAAACAGTTTAAGATCTATCGAAAGCTATTCCAAGTTTTTAGAAATTAAGGTTCCAATATTTATTTCTAATTTGGAGGATTATAAAATCAAACATAAACCTGCATAAATGTGTAACCCAGAGCACTGAATATTCTCCTAAGCCACCTAAAACACAGGCTCTGTGTTCCCCTAAGTTTTCCCTGTCCTTTACCTATAGGAAGAGACAAGATCTTTTAAGCTCCTGTGTTTATAGACAGCAACTGATTTCCTCATTAAGCACAACTTTCTATCATTTCAGTGTCCCACTCTGCTAGAGTATAAAAGTCATTCTATCTGGAAAATGTAAAAATATAAAATGGCTCTTAGGAATGAACCTGTGATGTGTAACAGCTATCCAGTGCTTCAATGAGACAGGTATTATTACTATTCTATTGTGTACCACTGATGAAGTTATAGGTAGCAAAGTGACATGATGCCATCATGAATGATTTCTGTTACATAAACTGTTTCCAAAGAATGTTGGGGGAAAGCACAGCATATTCTTGGCTTTTTCAGTTCAAACCCTCTTCAGATATTTATTATCTTCCTTCACAAGATTCTTGTCTATATTTTATGGTCAGCAGTTCAGAGAAGAGTAAATAGGTTGGGTGTAAAAGAAAATAAAAAAGGTGTTTCTACTTACTGTTAGGTGATACTGCCTCCATATTTCTGGGCAAGCCTGGAAAATAAAAATATTGATCAGCTGGGAGCATGA
>CAOKZL010001538.1:0-95000 GCA_948472985.1 Iguana delicatissima | reverse complement strand
TCCTCAACTGCTGAACCTCCGGCTTGGGCAGTTGGAATGTTTAGCCTGGACACCTCTATATTCTCAACAGCATTTGAGTCTGATGCAGATTGCCTCTTTTTACTGACAGCTGCTTTCCTAAACCTATGATGAAGTAGTTTTAAGAATCATATCAGGAAAGTTTTTTCTTTTTCTTTTTTTGATGTGGTCTTGTATTATCAAACTTGCATGAAGTTTGCAAGGACTGTTATATATACAGTATTGCCTCTTCATGAAACAGAAACTCTAATCAACAAAAATAATCAGATTTTTACATATTTACTCCAAAACAAGTGCTAACCCACTGTTTAAACCATAGTTCTTCATGGGTCTCACACAACTTATATGCAGTATACTGTTTAGACTCCAGTTACAATTACCTGTCACACAGTAATGTTTTCAATATCCTGAATATGGACAAATGCAGATCACCACAGTTAGGAGACCTCTGAAAGTCTTCCCTTCTTGACTTAACTGTTAATGATACTTCAAGGATACACTGCATCCCTTTTTACCCCTAACAACAGACAATATATACCAAGCCAAACTGCAACCAAAACATCATGGTTGGCATTGTCATCATCACCACCACCATTATTGCCTTCTCCTTTTCTTCCAAAAAAATGGTTCCAGGCATCTTAAAATATAACATACAGAAATTTAAAACAATAAAATAATATTCAATACAAATCAAACATTGGCCAGTCCCTTCAGATCAAATGCCAAGGACTAGAAGCACATTTTGCTAGTTCATAGAACTAACGTTATTATTCCCCTTTACTTCATCCGTACATTCCTTCCCACATTGCCTCTTCCTCCTTCTGTCAGTTCCTCAACTTTATATTACTGTAACCATCCATCCTCTGTCAAGCAATGCTTAAAAAAACCCACAGACACACAAACAGAAAAGAATACAAAATATAAAAGAAATAAGTTTCTCTGTTTTTCTTTGCAAGCATTTTTCCCTTTCTTTTTGCAAAGTAAATATTTTAGTCCTTTTATTTGTAATGATAGGTTTGAAAATGCCCTGGTAATGAGTGTCCAGTAACACTGTAGAAACCATGAAGGGTTTGAAAAGGATTTCTAAGAATACTAGGTGGGGCCTTAATGACTCACACAGCATCTTACTCTTTCTCAGCCACAACTATATAAAGAAATTGTGCAAGCTATGAAATATATGAATATTTGCTTAATTTGCCTAATTTATACTAATTGAAGAGTTCAGCTTTTCTAAGCATTGGATTTTTATTAGTACAGAATGCACATTTTCCACATGGCAAATCTGAAATGCAAACATATGTCCACTTAATATCACATCACAACCAAATTTCTCTATGAATTTTATGTGTAGTGCATAGGGACATGGGCCATCAGTTTTCTTATGCTACCTTACTTGAAACAAATACTACTCCCTGGACTGTGCCAGTCCATAAGCCATCAGCTGCCAGTCATTGGAGAGTCTCCAGAAAAGAAAAAGAACAACTGTAGTCAATGTGAACAAATATAGTTCTAGTTCCTGGCATTTAAAAAATGGAATTGCTGGTCTCCCAAGTATCAGATAGCCTGAGAAGCAATACTTTGAACAACATCTAGTCAGTAATTCTTACAACAATCATATGAACCATGCAATCAATATTATTCCCATACTGGGGGAAAGAGGGCAAAGAATAACCTTAGCTATTTCTATCTACTGATTTCACAGGCAGAGTGAAATTTTAAAGCCAGAAGTTCAAAAATTTCAAAACTCAAGCTGGTGAGGTAAACAGAAAATCCTGTTATAATTAGAGAGCCATTTTTGAGACTTTATTGCACTATTTTAACATAGTTTGCTCAGACTCAAGAACAATAACTTCATTTTTTTAAGGTAGTATAATTTAAAAGATAAAAGTACTGAAAAAATGTATTGAAATTTCACTGACGATCAACAGATCTTTATCAATTTTATAATCTTATGTTTAAGCTCATTCTCCCTTAAAACAAACAAAAAACAAATATATTTTTTTAAAAATCATATATTACATAGTTAGGTATATGAGGAATGGTAGACTATACTACATTCTAAAAATAAATAATCAAATGCACCTGAGAAAGAAAATTATACAAGCAAGAACCTGCCACGTGATACATCAGCTGAGATATTTCAGTTCCATTTTTATATTCCATTTTTATTGTCTTCTTGTCGTTCTGCTTATTAATAGTAGCTTTACAATGCAGAAGAAAAAGCAGTTCTTTACATATAAACTCATACATGTATATATATGAACGCTAAGAGGCAGCAATTCCATGACAAGGAATGCTGATGATGGCACCACTAAACATAAGTTATGCTGAAGAGAGAGAAAAAGAAGAAGAATCATAAGGCAGTTGTTGTTAAAGAATGTACTCACATCTGCATAATGGCCTCTCATATCACAGCGGTTACAATGTTTCTTCCAGTACATTCTTTCAAGGCACTCTCTGGACCAGTGTCCAGGCAAACAACAATTTAAACAAAATCGTGCTGGACAGCTGTTTTGTACATGACCCCTCTGTGCACAGAGACAACAAGGTGGAATTTTCTGTAGACAAAATACAAAGAAGAAGTTCAACTGATGGAGGCATTTGTGGAATTCCAATGAAGTAACATACACAGTTAAACTATGGTGAAATCTCCCTGAGGCCCATCGACGGCCATAGCTGCTCTGCATAAGACTCACTCCTCAAATGATTTAAATTTATGCTTTGCTTTTTTATCTTACTAGTCAAAGAAACTAATAACAACAAGGATTTACAACGGGTGTGGAGCTCAGGTATGGAGTTGAAATCTGAAGCAATTTTGGTTGGAGTTGGAGTCAGTAGAAATGTACTCACACTGACTCTGGCTTTAAAATAAAACTTATATAACATTAAATTCTTAGGTTATTGCACATTTACTTTCATGGCGATTTAAGTTTCTTGTTCGGACGTTTCAATCAAATAAATACATTTTACATTCTATCAATCTAAGTAGCTTGATGATTCCCACTGGGGTGATAAAATGCCTTGTGCTACCATTTTACTACAGTAAATGTGTTATTCATTAATAAAGACTGTATATTAATACATAGTTGTTGTTTATGATAGAGTTGGAGTGGGATTTAGAGTCAGAATCAAAACTGAAGTTTTGTTGTAGCAGCCCCACAGTCCTGTAATTTACGGGAACAATACAAAAGCAAAAAATAAGGCAAGTAATAACAATAAAGTGACAACAGACTTAAAAAAGCAGAGCAAATTAACCAAGAGTAGCAAAAAAAAAAAGGGGGGTAAAAAAAATAGTAGGCAAAAAATGGACTGCCTCTGTAGGTCACTGGCCTGTCTAAAAAAAGCCTTTGTTTGTTGGCAGAAACAAGGTGGTATCTTTGGGGTACTTCCAAACTAGGTCTTTACTGTGCAAAAGCTCTGTTTCATTCAAGGAAGTTTACAAAAGTCCAGATTTTGTTGTTTTCCATTTAAAGGTCTCTCAGTTTCCCCACTGTTTCTGCTACCTTTTTTCTTACCAGGGCAAACCTTTTAGGGAAATAATATAGAATAACTGCACAATGTCTTTTAACTGTGATCAGTTGGAGCTCACTGTCTGATAAAAGTACCTTGCCTCATGCTGTTTAGGGATTTAAAGGCCATAGCTGGCACTTTTGAATTCTAGCTAGAAATGCACAGGCAGCCAGTGTAGCTATTACACCAGTGGAGTCACACGCTTCTCATAACTGACCCCATTAACAGCTTGTCTGCAGTACTGGGGAGCATTCCAAATTAGCTATGTCTTCCCCTCATAGTAATTAGCAATTTTTTACTAAGTGGTTTTTAGAAGTGTGTGTTTTGTAATGGTTATGGGAACATGAACCACTGGGTAAGCACTGCATCTCCAGTGTAACAAATGAAATAAAAAAAATGTGTACATTATTAATGACAGACAACCTGGCAAGGAATGAATGATGGGCTATCCCTCTCAAGTGAGTGTGCCTGTCTGCTGGAGCCATAATGTGAGACCTCCATCATCACCCAATGCCCTGCATGCCTCCAGATATTAAGCATGGGGGACAGTGTCTTCTTAATGGTGACACCCAGACTCCCAAATTGGCACCCTAGCTAAAGTTAAAATTGTCCTGTTCTCTTCTCCCTCTGGTTTTAATTCAGAATAATGCTGTCTGGGTTGTTTTAAATCTGCCAAAATACTCACCTGTTCCTTCTCCCTGTAGATCCCTTCACTGGCTACCAGTTCGGGCCTGTTTCAAACTTTTAGTCCTGGTATTTAAAGCTTTGCATTCTAACTTCTCTCAGTACCTCACAGCTCGGTTTGTGTGGTACATTCCATCCAGGAATTTGAGATCTGCAGGCACAGGATTATTGTCTGTTCCACCAACATGCACAGCTCTATCAAGACTGAGAGCCCTTCAAGATCTGGCTCTGCATTTGTGGAACAGTCTTCCTTTGGACCGCTGGCTGGAGGAGGATCTCACCCGTTTTCATAAATGGTTGAAGACCTTCCTCTCTGACTCTCCACCTTAAGTCACTGAGATGTGTTTAAGGTGCTGAGAGGGGTAGTGACTGGTGGGGTGCTGGGGATTTCATGCCATGTATTGTTGTGGTTTTCTGTTTTAATGTCTTTGACCCTGATTGTATACGTTGTTGTTCCACCCTTTTGGTGTAAAGGCAGTTATAAATAAATGTTGTTGTTGTTGTTGTTGTTGTTATTAAACAGGCTGTTGTTAACAACTCTTCTGTGCTGTTTATGACCATTTGACTATATTCATTTAAAAAATTTTGCATGCTTTTTATTCTTTAAATTTGAATTATACAGTTCAGTCACTTTTCAGGCTACCCTGTAGATATGCAAGCTACAACAAATGTACGTAAAGAAATTTCCTACAAAGTTTTCAAAGAATGTTATAAGCAAAACTTGCATGTTCTTCACCTGAAAAGTGAAATAGAAGTCATTGACACCTAGTGAAAAACAACTAGTGAAACAATTAGTGAAAAACAGTAACATTGCAAGCTAGCAGAGCTGTAGCGGCAGATCAAATAAAAACTGCCGGTGGACAGGACTTCTCCATAGTTGGATATTCTTTCCAGGCAAGCCTTCCCATGTTGATGTCCTTAACGGAATTAAGGGGGGAGGTCAATGGAAAGACTTCCTAATATCTGCATGTCTCCATTGCTGCGCATGTGAGAATCAGAATCAACCAAGGAGGGAGGGAGGTCTACAATGACATCTACAAAGGGTTTAGCTTTCTAGACAGTTCTGCTTCACCTCCTGTATGTAGAAGCCAAGTACTGCACAGAGGTTGCAAATAATTCTTAGTTCTGAGGCAAATATCCAACTAACTATCAGAGGGATGACAAAATAATCTAATCTAAGGTAACTCTTCCAACTTTGTGGGACTTGTGGGATAATTTAATTCATGCTCTATTCACCTTCAGGTTAGATTAATGTAACTTATTCTATGTGGAACTGTCCTTGAAGACACAACAGAAGCATCAAATGGTATATAACTCAAAGTTTTGATTAGAGTTGGAAAATAACTGACATTGAATTTCAGAACCTAAAGAATTTGTTTTTTGGCTAAACTCAGAGTGACAATTGTGAATTCTTGAATTTCTAAATAGCCCAGGTCAGTAAACTGCTACCTTCCTATGTGAGTCTGCCCAAGCATTTTGTTCCATTTCAAAGGTCCTTTTCCAGGTATTTCTACAATTCAAGCTGAAATAGATGGGCATTAGAAAAAGAGCTTTTTCAGTAATGCAATCTCAAATCTGGAACTTTTTTGTAAGAGAGGGGAGGGTTCAAGTACATTGCTTTTAAGAGCTTATTTGCTGCTGCTGCTGATCTTTACAAATTTTACTGATACTCCTTTAAAACTCTTTACTTTTTAATGGTAGTTTTATTTATTCTAAGATGTCTTTACTATTTTTATAGAAAATTTAAGTATAAACACTAAAATAAAACAGAACTACATAGGTAAATTAAAAATACACATCTAGAGTCTCCTGAAAAAATCACTTGACTATACAATCAGTGTAGCAATAACCTGAGGGTCAAGGTGGATGAACAGTTGTAGTACTTTGTTAAATGCTTGTTGGTCGGTACACTGAGGTCCCACTTCATCTCATAGCCGTTGTACCTCACATGAGATTCAGGACTGATTACTTATGATGCCCATTTTGGGGAGTGTGAAGAGGACATTGGGCACAGACATATTCACCCTATGGGCTGGCAACACTATAGGATCAGCAAACCATGGCAGCCACGATTGGAAATAGGATACAGGAACCTAGTGTACTCATGTTTATGTTTAAATAAGTGATCCCTCAAAACACTAAAATGTAAAAGTAATATTTAAATATCTCTAGTATTAACCACATGCAAATGCACACTCCTTGTCTAATTCTCCCAACATTCCAAAAAGCGGTCATCACATTCTTCATCCTAACACTTTTACAAAACATGATCCAGTCCACTGAAAGCTCCTTATCTGCATGCAGAGACCTCCCACTGGCTCACTGAAGGACAATTTTCCCCATCCATCTAGACATGAATACAAGCATCACAAGGGCAACAAAATATAGGAAAATATAGTTTTCTTGCTCTTTAACTTGCTTGTGTACTATGTAGACACTGAGGACTTAAAGTTTTTGCCCTTATTAAAGATAAGCTAAAGATAATTCAAATAAATAAATAAATAAATAAATATTTGATATCTCCTTCCTCTGAAGGCTCTTGTGCTGTCTGCACATACATCTAGGTGAGGGACACAAATATTCATTTAGTTTATGGAAGTTTTTACTCTTGATATAATACACCTGCATGGGCTGGATTCTTATTTAAATTTTACTTGATTGATAAAATCATTAGGGAAAAACCATCTTTTAATTACTTCCTCTGTCTTCTATCCAGGAGAATCCCTCTCTCTTTAAGTGTATTGGCACTTTTGACTAACAAAGGACACATATTTTGAAGAAGTCAGCAAGTGATGATCCCTGGGACAAAACTGCCCTTTGCAGATTTGTAGAAAGAAGGGCTGTTTCAATTCATCCTCTCTCTCTCTCTCCCCGCTTGCCCTGCCACATGCACACTATTTCTCAAAACAGATCTCCAATGCAAGCATTTCTAACCCGAACTTTAAAGTTGGAAAGCTGACAACCAACAATGACAGAATAAATTGTTGTCTTAAGAGATAAATCGAAATATTAGATTTACCTTTGGGGCAGGACAATTTTTTGATAAATGACCTCGTTTATCACAATTTCTACAAGTGACATTTTTGTCTGGCATGTAGTATCTGTTGTTACGTCGCACTGCAACATAATTACCAATTTGTGCCTAAAGAAACATAAAGAAAATTAGTAGATGCTTATTATAGGTTACTGCTGTGTCATTTTAGAATTTCATAGCTGTCAAGACTAGAAAGCCACGTAAAAAAAACAATTGTGCATTTTTTTTATAGTTGTGAAAACAAAATACATCTAAATTCCTGGTGAGCCCTGCATTCATTCACTACAAAAACTCCTTAAAAGGAATTTTTAGAAATTGATCTCTTTCCTTTCATAATATCAACTTCAGTGAGCACTGTTTCTCAGTAAAAAAAATTTTTTTGCAACATACACTAAAATTAATTGCAAAGGTAGCTTAATATGTAAATAAATTCATATCATTTATATAATATATAAATTAATTAATAAGGCAGAATCTACTGAAACACTATCTAAACATAGGTAAGTATGGTAGGTAAAAATATTAAGGAAATATCACCAAAATTGCAAAACCCACAATCTTGACCTCTAAATTGTTCCAAAAAATATGAATATGCTTAATGTGCTGAAAATATATCAAAAACAGAACATGAAATCAAAGTTTTAAAACATGAGTTAACTTTCTTAAGACTTATTTTTCTTAGACCATCAGTAATATGATTTTACAGAGAGACATGGTGACTCCTTATTTCTTTGGCTGATGTAGTGTAGTCAATGGCAGTAATAGGCACCTACCGTCTTCCTAATATAGAAGAATACAGTTGATAGCGACCATGTTATTCAATTAGTGGAGCATGTACTGCGCAGCTATTTGTGGCTAGAGCTAAAGGTCAAGTAAACGTGTGCACAGATGTAAAAGGCAGCTGGTATGTGAGTTGATACACAAGAGTAATAAGAAATTTGAGCATAAGAACCATAGATCTCTGGAAAGGGAATGAACAGAAATTCAGGATAATATTGTAAAATTCAATTCTGATTTTTTTTGAGAGGAGGAGTCTTAACTTGGCTTCACTTTTTTCTGACTTCTAGATACTGTTTTCAACGGGGATAAAGGCAAAATTATCACTAGCTATGAAAACTGGCTGAAGCTTCCAACTGTTTCACTATCTAAGCAATTTTCTAGACTACTAGTTGCAATATTTATTTATTTATTTATTTATTTAATCTGGTAAATTTTTTATCTTCTCCTTCCATCTAGGAGATGCTCAAGGCTGCTAACAATATAAGCCAAATAAAATTTCAGACAAATGCCACATAAAAAAATGAAGTCTAAAATACAGGCAGAATGACAGATAATGCCTAAATTAAACACTAACGAGAAAATCAAACACCTGAATGAATAAAACAAGTCTTAAGGACCACAAGGCCCAAATATGAATATGAACCTCTACAGGAATAAGCAAGCTAACACTCTTATTCCTTTGGGGAATAAGAGTTCTATTTCGTTAACTAAAGGATTTTGCAAAAAAGATTACAAAATTTAAAAGTAGGTATGACATTTTTTAAAAAATTGGTATTTTTTTCTCTTGACAGCCTTCTAAGAAAATCTAAAGGGCTAGGCAAATCAAGCGTACATTTAGATGTAAATTTACTTTCTACAAGTTGACCTTTAACCTTGCTAGACCTAGACTGAAAACTGAAATTTTCTCATCCTTAGATAGGAACAATTCTGTTGCTCCGTCACAATCATTTCTGAAATGACTAATGTGCTTCACTCTTTAGTGCTGAAAAGAATCTAGATGATAAATGACTGGTTCTCTCAACTGATTGGTTAATAGATAGAAATATTATACAGTGGGGGTCATATAAAACTACCGACTTTGAATTCTTGAAGAGGAATAAGAACATCTACACTTAGGGAGTAGCACATGTTGCTAATTTCTCCACAATCAGCAACGCATGCAGTTACTTCATCCCTGGTGCCAATGACCCAGGGAGATGGCATTTCCCAAAGTCCTTACCATTGTTGCTAGTGGGAAGAGGCAGGAGGGAGAGAATTCAGGGATTTACAATAAGTAGAGTGGAGGTATATTCTGCTCCCAATCATACTGAGGTTAGAAAAAGGACTATTGTTTTCTTGCAATGTGCATGCATGTAGGGAGAGGGCTGGTTCACTAAGCACCATTCTGACGAAAGTCCAATTACCTGTCTCAAGCATTTAATGCCTGAAAATTCAGATATCAGTTCAAACAAAGATGGGGAAAGGAATAAAATGTGAGCTTCTGAATTTCCATAGGGATTTATCTAGAATGTTTAAGACACCTCTACTGTGGAAGCATTACTAAAGTCTTTTGTCATAACCAAAAGGGCTCACTTGTGTGTATATTACAGAGCTATTCGTTTGTACAGGTACTTTGATAACAGTGCATCTTGAATTTCCTGCTTAGAATTTCACTCTGGTTTGTGCACATGGATCAGATGTGGTGGTAGTGATATATAAATACCCCCCGTTTTCGCTAAAGTGCTAAGCAATTACTTATGAATCAATTCATTTTATATGCAAGACTGTGATTACCATATGTGTTTGGTCCACGTTCAAATTTAGTAGTTTTCTTAAGGACCTACAGGTTTTTAATAGTTTTCTTCAGGGCCATTTGAAAAAAGGACACAACAGGAAAGTTTAAGGGAAAGTGCCAGCGAAAATATGCTCTCTCTTTTGATACTCCACTTACAAAAAAATACTTTCCATTTGTCTAAAATGAGTATGCAGTGTACTAAAATATTCTGCTGTAACAGATTCTTCATTAAGAGCCTAGATGCAGGAGCCAGAATTCTTATATCTCTTCTTTTACACTTCTATAGTTGTTTCACTTTTCTAGTAACTTTGTGGATGCGTAAACCTATGATTAGGCATGATTTAAATCTACTCATAGTATTAAGTCTCCCTAAATATATTAAACTAATTTATTCATTTTTAACCTTAGTGAAAGATTCTAGAGACTCTAACATGGATGTCAGATCTTGATTTTTAAAATCATATCTATCCCGACTGCTCAGTTTACCTGTGCTATTAAATTTCTACTACTATCCATAATTATGTTGGAAATTAGCATGGGAAACGAAATTTAAATCTTAACAAAAGTCAGGAGCACACACTAAAGAACATCTGTACCGTATATACATAACTTACATTTATATATGTAACACGTCTAAAAACAAATGATAGACTTTTTTTTAACAAGCCTTCTATACAAAGATTTGGAAGACCTATTGAAAATTTTACAAGTTTGTTTACAGACACTGGAATAACTTACCTCTAAGTCTTTATCACTGATGGCCCAGCCTGTTCCACCTTGTCCTGCAAAAGAGATATGTTGTTAGCTTGACAATTTTTTATTATAAAGAGGTGTGATATGATGTAATAGCAACACACACTCAGGTCTGATTAGTATCCTGTATGAAGTAATTTACAAAATGATTTGCAGTGTAAAATCTGCTAGGTAATTTATTTTTATAGAACCAACTTCATCTCTTTATTCTAATAATTACAGAAGGTATAAATCATTAATATTACAAATGGTCATATTACCCACAGGGAAATATAGCAGATAACAGATTTCATTTTGGTTGGCCAGGCAGTTTGCTCATCTGAACAAATAAACGATTTACAGAATGTGGAGACTGAATTCAATTTTTTGAACAGTGCACCTGCTATTTCATTGCACTAGAATGAACACAGACAATAAAGACAATATTTACCCAATGCATTTTCAATCAGTTTGAGAAATTCTTGGGAAAATTCTTACCTATAGGCACAGAAAATTTCTGAGTATTTTTTAACATGTACACCTAATTACCACAACAATAACTGGCTTATTATATTCTGGACAGATGGATAGGACAAGTCTTCAGCTACAGTGCTAAAAGCCTATTACAAAACAATATCCTACACCTCACTGACACATTAAACTAATTTTACAATAGCCAACTGATCCTAGAAAAGGAAGGTACAAGACGTGCCTAATTCTCCGTATGTAGTCTATCTCTGATTATCTGGTTCCTAGTGGCACAATTCCTGGGTCCTGGGTCCTGAGATGGAATGAATCCCTCAGTTTACCTCTACTTGCAGGTTAGCTGGTATTAATCACACCATTTTCTCTTTTCACTCCCTTAAAACTACAGGCTTTTTTTCTTTTTTGAGAATATCCAAAAGATAACCAATAAAGGGCAATTAATATCACCTACTACAAATTGGTGCAATGAGCTGGAAACAGATTTTTACAGTATGTGAAAATATGCTTTGCATCTTTATGATTCTGTTAGCTAATATTAAGATACACTTTTACAATTGTGTCAATGTGTACATGACATCTTGTGTCTTGATTAACAGATCCAATTTGAACAAAAGAAAAAAAAATCTTCCAAAGTGCTTAGTGCAACTATCCACTAGAAATCTGCTTATCATTCCTTTAAACAGCAGCAGTGAGCAGCTTTCATTGGTGGTGATGAATATGCAGGCATTCAAGTTACAGGAGATTCTTTAACAGTCAGGAGAAAATATAAGAGCCCTGCTGGACAACTTTTTATTGTGAACATTTATATCATACATTTTAGAGCATTGCCATCACTAGGTAACATATGATAAAAGGATACCCAGCTGAAATATGATTATGCCTGAGAGGACAAAGAATGGAACAAACGAGTCTCCAAGGCACATTTGAAGTCTTGTTAGAAAGGGACACTTTGTACTTCTGCAGCAAGGTGTTTTTAACAGCTATGGGGACACCACTGAGAAGGTGCAATCCATTGTGCCCGCCACCAAAGCAACCGTACTAATGTGCATCTGTAGGGTGACTATGTAGTTTGGAAGGCAGTATCATGCAGATAAAGGTGGTCCCTCAAATAAATTGACTCCAAATTGTTTAGGGTTTTATGCACTTACACTAGCACCTTCAACTGAAACCAGAAATGTACTGCTAACCATGCAGTTAGCATAAAATTGATGTGATGGATTTGGACCTCCTGGCCCTCAATAAAATTCATGTAGCCGTATTTTGCACCATTTGAGATTTCCAAACCAACAGAACAGTCTCATTTACAGTTCATAGCAGTAGTCAAGTCTGGGTGTAACTACTGTATGGATCAGCTCAAAAGCCTATACAATCCAGCAACTTGTTCCCATAGTAGCCAACCAGATGCCAGTGCACAAGCAAGGCAACCCTATCCAACTGTTGTTTCCCAGCAACTGGTATTCAGAGAAATGCTGCCTATGATCCTGGGGGTCTAATATAGCTATCACACTCGTAGCCATTAAGAACCTCAACCTCTCCCTAGTTTCATTTTAAAGCCACATAAACGAGCATCCAACACTAATTTTTGAGGAAGGAAATCTCATGTTTTGCACATTTCATTTTGTCCATATTCAATCCTCCCACAATCAAGATTCATTAAATATCCTTGCTTTTAGTATTGTAACAGAAGGAGGAGTAACTTGTATATCCAATGTCCCAGATTAAGAAAGCGAAAGAAGCCAGTTTTTATCTACACAGTGTGCAAGAATTTTAACTAAAGCAAATGATGCATTCATTCCTATACATAGCTACCTTTCTACTCTGTCTCATTCAGAGTTCTATGTAACTTGGAAATCTACATAAGTTTTCAACAAGAAAATGTAAACCAAGAACATATCTGGAACAAGCATGGCAGCAATATTATACATCCAAGTGATTAGTCCAATAAAATGCAACACTGTGTACATTGTACTACTGAATATAGTTGATCCTTCTTTTCGCAACATAGTTTCTTTAAACTTCTCAAAATGAAGTACGCTTTCCACTTCCTTTATCACACTTTCCCTGAAATTATTGCAATGAATTCTTCCGTCAAAAGAGTAATCCAATTTTGAAAGGTGGCACAAGACAGAAGAGTGTTCTTGTTTTTTGCCATGTTTCTGTCAAACATTTAACCAAAACAACTATTTTGCCAGTACCAGCTGATCAGTATTTTGAACAGGACTTGCCTTATTTTTATAACAGCTGAATACTGCTGAAAAATACTCAGTTTATCATCAACAATGGCCTATCTGCTAAGTTATTCAGTTCTTCCACATTTCATGATCTGCATTTTATTTTGTAACTCTGATCTCCAGTGGAATTAATTTTGTGGCTTATAGGCCAGTCCTCTAAACTATCAAGTTCATTCCAATCTAAAACCTTATCCTCCAAAGCATTTACAATCAAATTTTACTAGTTTACTAGTGAAAATGTCATGTGGAACTGTGTCAAAAGCACTGTTAAATTTGATTATACTGAAGATTATATGTATTGCATTCCCTTTATCCACTAAACCACCTACCTTATAAAAGATGGAGATTAGTCTGAACTGGCATGTATTTCTTAAATTCACATTACACACTAGCAATCACTTCTGAATTTTCTTCCAGACACATCTTGTAGAGTAGGAGCCACATTCTCTTAAGGGATATTAGCAGGCTAAAAATGTACTGGCCCAAGGGGAAGATTCTTTGTGGCTGCTCTCTTCTAACCCCCAAATAAACAAACAAAAATGATACAAGCAGTATGTCAAGACTTAATGCTTGTGAGCTAGATAAAATTACTCCGAATATGCGAAAATTAAATTTACATACTTTGCCCACACATTTGTTTCATAAAGAATCCAAGGCAAACTGATGCAAGGCCCCTTGTGACTTTTTAACATATTTATGGTGGCTTTCACAATATTTGTATTAAGAACACATATGAAAATAATGTTTGGTCTATGAAGCTTGCTCAAACATGGCCGAACATGTTGAACCCTAATCCATTTCATGGGCTCTTCTGCACAAACTGTTGTTAATGTTGAGAAAACATTTCGTTATCCATTAATGCTACACAAGTCAATTACACATTAAATCTTCAGCTTTGTAAACATACAGATGATGATGATTACTACTGCTGCTACTGCTGCTGCTACTGCTACTATTTCTCATTTGCTTCTTTCTATGGATTGAGCCAGGGAACAAGATATTAGAATACAGCAACAACGGAAGATACTTAAAGGGTGGTCTTCTTCCTAGCTTTCAATATGTGGGGAAAATGATTAATTCAACCCTACGAAGTTACATCAGTGGTTGCATCAATAGGAGTATGGTGTCTACATCAAGGGAGGTAATAGTACCACTCTATTCTGCATTGGTTAGACCTCACTTGGAATACTGTGTCCACTTCTGGGCACCTCAATTCAAGAAGGATATTGACAAGCTGGAGAGTGTCCAGAGGACGGTAACCAAAATGGTGAAGGGTCTGGAAGCCATGCCTTACGAGGAGCAGCTTAGGGATCTGGGTATGCTTAGTCTGCAGAAAAGATGGTTAAGAGGGGACATGATAGCCATGTTTAAATATTTGAAGGGATGTCATGTTGAGGAGGGAGTGGGCTTGTTTTCCGCTGCTCCAGAGACTAGGACAAGGAGCAATGGATTCAAACTGCAGGAAAGGAGATTCCACCTGAACCTCAGGAAGAACTTCCTGATGGTCAGAGCTGTCTGGCAGTGGAACATGCTGCCTTGGAGTGTGGTGGAGTCTCCTTCTTTGGAGGTTTTTAAGCAGAGGCTGGATGGCCATCTGTTGGGAATGCTTTGATGTGTGTTCCTGCATAGCAGGGGTTGGACTGGATGACCCCTGTGGTTTCTTCCAACTCTATCATTCTGTGATTCTGTGATTCTATGATAAGTGACTGGAGAGAATTAAAGGGTGGTCATTATTCTAAATTAACTACCCTGGAATACAAAGTGTAATCTGGTATAAAATACACTTGTTAGACAACATACAGCTGATCTTTGAATCAAAACAAACCTGTTATTAATTAAGGGACTGACATAAGATCTCTACCAACTTATATTATAGTCTTTCTTGAGAAAGGAGAATGTTTGGCCTATAATACCCCCCCTTTTTTTCCTTTTACTGGATTAACATGTAACCAGACACTGCTCTATGACCCTTAAACCAGTGCACTGGATCTGGAACTGTGTAAAGCAGAAACTCTGTGAAACGGGTGATCCTGCACAGATATGGAGAGAGATAGAAATCTGCTCCAGATGGTAATGAGGTTCAGCAGAGGAAGAAGTTGTGGGGGAGAAGGAATTACCAAAAATCACCATCTCTCCTCCCTTCCTCCACTGGGGAGGCCCTGGTGGCTCCTAGTGGTTTTCCCTGCTAACAGAAGAAATTATTCCATTGGCACAGAGTCAACTCCAACCTAGTATATCTAACACATTTATGGAAATTCAGGATGAAGAAACAGCTATCAGACTTTTATTTAAAAAATATGTTCAAGATAAAATCATTAGACATTCTGAGGAGTGATAGACTTCTGGAGAAAACTGGGGTCATTCTTTTTTTTTGATCATGAAGGCACTCAAAACTCCTGTTAAACACTTTATGGACTTTTTTACTACCTGGTGAATGAGAAGATCATTTATAATACAAGATGAAAATTGGTGATCTAATGGAATATTTGTCAGCATCCCACAAAAGTGGAAGAAATCTGAAGAGATCCATGAACTCCCTCAAGGAATTATTTGAAGCAGTTTTTGACAGAAGCATTTCAACAAAGCAACAGACTTACTTCCTATAGCAACACACAGCATGTCTGTGCTTATTTGACATAAGCGACCATCAATAATAGGGTTTTAGTGAATACATCATTAAATATTATCTCGATTCATCATACTACTTTTTAAGTAATCCTTAAATGACCAAGCTTACCACAGTGCTATCATGAAAAACCCATTGCACAGTACATGGGGAATGTGTTTCAAATTTATAATACTGATTCAGATCCTAATTATTTTGGTTAAATTTCTAAAACAGAAAAAAATGCAAGATAAAATATATGTTAATTTCATTCTAGAATATATTTAATTCCAGACTAAATTTAAACAATCTGTAATACCAGAGCAGACTTCAGCTGTCACAAGAAGAGACACTTGAAAGCTTGAAGATATGGTGTGATATTTATAATCTTTTAAAGATATGTCCTTTTGGAAGGCATGACAGGTTAAAGCTGAAATTAAAGAAGTTCCCTATGTAGGAATTAAGACTATATAAATCAATACAAGTGATTTTTTTAAAAATGTCAAGCGATCTGTTTCAAATACAAATAGATTATCAAGTACTGGAGCACATGTACATGCTTTCAGAATGTTAACCTCTTACAAATTTTAGTAATTCGATACTTACTTAGTACATGCGATCTTAATCTATGATTCTCTTTCTATTCTGTTCTCTGTTTTCATCAAAACTACGTGTATATTTAACATTACAGAATCCTAGCAATGAGTGCATAATATTTCTTAAAAAATAATAAATAAAACACATGCAAAAGGTGAAAGTTGTCTTTTTGGTTTTCATCTCTTCTTTAATTTCCTTTTACAATAATTTTAGTCATATTCACAGTTCGCAATGTTAATACACAAATGTCAATGGTTCATAGTTTTCAAAGCTTAGAGCAACATTTAGAGAACAAAGTAGGTTTCTCTCTCTTTCTTAGTGGGTACAAGTATGGGGACCACAGGAACAGTTAAATTCATGGCATGGTTGGTCTACCACACAGTCGGGGGAATTCTTTAAATAGAGCCTGTCACTCTCTTTGCCCATCAATGGGATTTCCTTCTCAAACTGCTGATTCGTTCAGGTACACAACAGAGGAAATTTCAGTTAACCTTTGTTTCACCCCAGGGAAAAATCTGTCTGAGAAGTATAAAATGAATAGATTAAAAAAAGAGTAAGTAGCTGGGCTTCAATGCAATTCTTTTTAGAGTTCAGAGCAGCCCAACAGAAAAAAAGAATGTTTTCTTTCCAATGCAGAATAAATGATATAATATGCAATTTAGAATCCCAGTTGTCTTTTTGTGCTCAATTCATAAAAATGTAAAGCCCAACCAAAACAGAACTGTTCTTTTTCATGTAAGATCCCTTCTTTTAAACCTTTACCTTGTGATTATTCTCCATGCTATGAAGAGAGAATAGGATTTTTTAAAACAAATAATCCACTGACTTTTCTAAGAGAAGGACCACCTGGTGAGGGCAGAGGGCCCTTGAGTAGTCATGGGGAATTAGGTTCTGGTCTCAACAGCACAAGGGCAAAGTAAATTTTAACAGAAAGTATCAGCAGGATGCTGGAGCAGAGATCTGACTAACTGGAATCAGAATCACTATCAGATACATGTTGGGAGGAGGAGCTTCTATAAAAGGAAAACTGGGCAGAGCCAAGTATCTGTTTTACCTCCACACCATTCTCCTAGCCCCCAGGCTATCCCTCTGAAAATCTGTCCCTGTGTCCCTTCAAGCTGTTTCTGACATACGGTTACCCTATCATAGAGTCTTGTTGGCAAGATTTGTTCAGAGGAGTTTTGCTTTTGCCATTCTCTGAGACAGGGAGAACGTGACTTCGTATGTTTTCATGGCTGAGCAGGTATTCAAACTCTGATTTCCAGAATCATAGTCCAACACTCAAGCTACTACACTACACTGGTTCTCACAGAAAATCTATAATTTGCATTATTTCTTACCAATGTCAGCTGGCAGAAAATAACACATGCATTATTTAATTCTAGCAGTAGCTACCTACCAACCAACCAACCAACCAGAAATACATCTCATATTGTACAGTGGGAACCCACTAAAGATTCTGTTCACATACTGAATATCCTGCACTTAACAGATTCTCTGACTGAGTTGGTGGTGCACTTGGTCTTGAGGACTTCCAGCTTAATCAGTACTAGGTGGCTTCAGCAAGACAAACTTGCCTGATACAACTCCAGATTTCTGGGGAGAGATAACAACAGCAGCCTTCTGCCAGAAGAGCATAATTTCAACACATATGGAAATTACTAACTGGAATTCTGGTCTTGCACTGGTTGTGATACAGATAATCTCAAGGGGGAGATGATGCTGCCTGGACAGTTTTGTGATATGATAAATTATGGGTATCTCCTCCCACCATTTCATTAACAGAATGCCTCTAGTTCACAGGCAAGCTGACTCTGAAGAGACAGAGTATATAACTGTAGCAAATAGTGACAATAAAAAATAACACTGAATTAAGTGGCATGCTTCATCTTCCTCCATGGGGGAATGGAGGAAACAAAAACATATTCAAATTCATGTGTCAACAACACTAACATCCCAGCAAAACACAGAACATATTCTCGGGTTTGAACAAACAATTTCCTTATAGCCTAGATCCAGTTTATTTTATTACTTGTATGTCATACTGCTCCTCCAAATAACTACATGTAATATGCAAACATCTATAATAAAAGATGAGAAACTCTGCACATCTGTCTGTGCCAGATATAACCCACTGGAATATTATACCCAATCTTTTTTAAAAAAAATGTCAATTTTCAGTCTCATCCAAGCTGGAATGCCAAGTCCCAAGCTGAAATTCCAAACAGAGAAGTCACCAGAAGCACCAACGGGGTTCTAGGGACACTTGCTCAACCAATCATTATCCTTATACAAATTTACTCTGCATCACACAAACCAAATCTGTCCTTCACTCTTGATACACATCCCTAGGCTGGCTTACCACTGGGACACCAGGAAAGACACTCCAAAAATGGTTGTGTGGGCAGAAAAACAAAATGGTTCTGTGGATGGAAAAACCTCTCTTGTAATATTATGTAAAGGATTGGGCAGTGCTAAGACACTGAGGTACTTCTGCCAAGATTCCTGAGACACAAAAAAATGACAACAGTAAACCAAAATAGAGCTCTCCAAGGTACTGCTGCTATGATTCATGAAGTTAAAATAAACAGAGGTGGAGTAGAAGGCCCAATGGACCCAGTCAGGAGTACAGATCTAGGCATTCTGTAAATTTGGATCAGAGTTTATGAACAGCACAACATCATACACTGTAAGAGGAATGATTATACTCTTCTCCCATCACCGCCTTGCTCTCCTTATTTTACTAGGGCTGCATATAGATTGGGCTCCCACATCATCAGAAACAATGGCTTTAGGAACATGAATGTCAGTCCTGACAATGTGCTGTTACCCACTGTTAAGTTAAAATCCTAGAATACACTCATGATGAGAAAGGGTGTTTCAGAGATGGACTGTTTATTATTTCTAGACTAAGTGGAAGTAGGTAAACAAAATGCTAAGAGATTTGCGATTAGCTGGACCAACACCCCCCAATATTTTGGACATCAAATATAGACTATGGGGAATATTATATTTTTCTTTTAATTGCATATTCCAAGTCAACAGCAGGAAGCACAACTTTAAGATGTGCGATGGAAAGCTGTTGGACAGTCTCATCTTCCCAAATTCTATATAATGTACTGGTGGAAGGCCTCAGTACCACATCCTTCAGTTCCTGCACACATTTCACGCCTCCATTTGAGGAACAGACAGGCTAGCTATATTCCTAAGGCAGATGGATTTGCCTTGTGGCTTATGGTTGCTGATCTCTAAATGTATTCATGTTCGTATTCTTTATCTCTACTTTCCTCTCCTACTTTCTTCTTGTCTTAAAGGAATATGAGGGGAGAGGAAATTTTAATACTATTAGCATGACTCACTATTGGCTTAGGTTTGGGTTCTGACTCATCAGCTGAAAGCCAACAGTCTGGACCACTAATTTCTAAGGAGGATGTAAAATTTCTCTTTGTGCCCCCACACTGGTTTACTGCATTCCCAGATGTTTTCTCCAAATACAATTGCTGATTTCCCATTTCCAGAAATTAATTAGGATATGCCCATCAAAGCAAACCTTACTTGTAGGGCTGGATATTTAATAATCATAATCATAATCCTAATATTGCAATGTTATTGCTCAAATAAACCAGTGAAACAAACAAACAACCAGAACATGTATTTTAAAACTTTGGATTTGTTTTAAAAATTAGTCACTAATATGTCCCACTCTGGTTGTCCCACTTTTATAGTGCAGCACATCAATTTCTTCACTGCTTCGTTTAGAAGTTTAATATCCAGAAACAGATTTTTTCCCCTGAAAGGCCATCAACTGCTTCTCCCATCACTCCACATGCCTATTTTCTTTGCATAGGCAACCTTGTCACACAGGAATTACCAAGATTTTTTTTAAAATCTAATGGCTAGTTTGTAACTAGAGAATGAGAAAGAAAAGAGAATGCAAAAGGGGATTACCGCTCTTGAGTACAAGGATCTCAAACCCTTTCACAGCATATTCTTGTGTGCAAGTCTTAAAAATGTATTTGAAACTCTTGTGTTATTTTGTGCCTAACTAGGTTTAGTTTTTTTCCAGAAAGAATGTTGCCAAAACACTGTACACAAACAAGCTTTTAAAATCTGTGGTCATATAGCACACTATTTAAAATTTTACCCACCTCCAACAAAGTTCTGACAATATCATACTGTTATATGTAATGATACAAATCTGCAAACAGTGTTCATACCCCCAATCACAATATCAAAATGCATGCAAAAAGTGCACTTAAAAAAACTTATGCATTTCAATTAAACTGTAAAGTTGTTTATTTTTTAATTTTTTTATTGCATCTCAGAATTCCATTGATGGTAGATAACTGCTGGGTTTATCAAACTCTAGCTATGAAATTTGTAGACAGCTGCTGCTGTACAATATTCTGGAGAGAGAGAGAAATGGGAGAGAGCGTGTGTGCATGCAAACAATTCCCACTTCCTTGGAAAACATTCAAGCGTAAGAATGGAAGGAGGGGAGGATGAAGGGTAAATCATGACCACCTTCTTTGCATGTCGCAAAGTAAAAGGAGGCTGAACAGCAAGCTTAGCCAACCAGCCAAGGCTTTCCAATAGCAGAGGAAATGCTTGGGAACTTCATGGATCCCTTGGGCACTGTGGCTTGTTTTAGTTTACATTTGGAGCAAAAACCGCCCTTGGCTAGCAGGAAGAATTGGAAGCTTGCAAAGCTTGGCTGAAAGCCATCTTAGGTTGCTTCCCGACTCCCTTGGGCTGCACTAAGCACAACTTGGTTACATTTGAGGATTGAATCTGTTGTTCTGGCGTGCACCTTATCTAGTCATATCATTCTGCATACATACGTTGAACTGTATGATACCATTAATTAATGAACTGAGCATATGTTTGCTTATGCTTAAGAGCATGAGACTTTGGAATGCCAGCTTTATTTTATTTCAAGACAAATACAACTCTAGCAATGTGCTTAATTTTTCACAAATACACATTAATCTGCTTTCATTAGACATGTTTGGATAGTGATTCTTGTTTTTCAGAAACAATGACACACATACACTCATTTTTAAAAAAATCAGCTTTCATTGCAATGCATTAAAATTAAATCCTCACAAAGGCATTTTCCTAATATATTTAAGAAGCACATTAATACTTATATATTTTCCCAATGTGTTTAGGAAGTACATCAATAATATATTTTGAAAACATATTAAGTTTTCCGTCTGGACAAAAACTCAATAAACTCAAAGGTAGTTTTTGAATGGTACCCTCTTTCCCATTAAACTGTAAAATCATGTTCATCTGTCCAGCTCCTCAAAGCGAAATAAATCAAAAGCATAGGTAAGATAATACCACTTGCACATGAACATCCAGATGCCAAGAGACCTAGAGCAATTCTCAGTTTAACGTTTTCAAAGGCACAGACTAGTGATCACACGATACTGGTGATACTCTCTAGTTACCCTTGGCAACCCTTCTCAAGTGTAACGATGCTCTGCCCCTACAATAGCTCACTGGGCAGCTTTCTCTTCACTTAACTGAATGCTTTGGGACCATCTGCGTCGGTAAGCATAAAAGGCCAGCTTGCCTGTGGGCCCGTCACTCTGAACACCACCTCTCTGACCCTGATTAAATACAACTTTCAATCCTTTTTGTCCTCCCTGTTGACTTCTCCTATTAAGGGAGCCCTTTGACAAAGAAAGCGGAAGAGTGGACTAACTGCCCCCAAGAAAGGTGATGTCTGATACTGCTCAACACAAGGATTAGCAAGCCAATACATAACAAAAGCAAGTTTGGGGGAGGAGGAGGAAAGGGAAAAATGGTTTTAGCCAGGTCTTTTAACTAATTCAGAACATGCACAATTTTTTAAAAAATAGCTATACAAGAGGTGCGCTTAAGGGGAAAAAAAACTATTACAGCTTAACAATAATTTGGTGAAATACTTTTAACCACCCAATATAAGGCCATGACATCAGTATGAATGCTACATTAAGTGCCAACTCTTCAAATAAAGCAGCTTTTTCCTTTACATTAGAAGCTATTTACTACAAGAATAAATGTGATTAAAGGAGACAAAGTGGAAATTCAAACAAACAGGCCAGCCTCTTACATGGATAGATAACTGTAATAACTGTAATTGGGACAAGAAACACATGTAAAATTGGTAAGAATCCAAGGCAGTACTTCAGTTCTGGGAGAAGTCTTGGACGAGCTCAATAAAATTCCTGACTTTTTTTTTTTTTGCCCAGCTGGTATCACTATGCACAGCACAGGCTACTTCTAAAACTGTCCTCAGTTCAAAAGCAGAACTACTTTAGGCAATAGGGGAAAGATAAGCTGTTTTGTTTTGGTTTTAGTTAAACAAATTTTTCTTGACTTTCCTAGCTTTATAGTTTTCTAGATGCAGGTCAAATTCTGAGTTATGAAAAAAAAAACCTTACTAAATGAAAAGGCAAAGTGACTAATGTTAGCAGAATGGACTGGAGTTATTTTATTAGCAAATAACTGACTCCCACATTATTACTGCTTCTTCAACAGAAACTTTCACAGGGGATGACAACTCCAGAGAGAAACTGCTTCAGCATCTGAGAGTGGGATACATATATATATATATACACAAAAAACTGCAAGTCTCAATTCTAGACTGACCTTCAGTCTACATTACACAACTGAAAGAAGTAGGGAATGACAAAATGTTGCACACATCTGTGTCCTGTGGGAGTCTTCAAAAGCCTCCTTAATGAGGCAAAAGCCACCTGTACCAATGAGGTGAATAAGTGAAGGCTACCCGGAGAGAGGGTAAGTGAATGGATGGGGCACATTCTTCCTCAATTCTCCTTTTCTAGATACTCTGTTATTCCATCCTTACATCCTTTCTTCTGGTCCAAAATCCAGTTTTTCTCCTCTTATCTATCAGTCAGCATTCTAGCGGATTTTAGAACCGGGGCTGAAAGCTATTCCAGGTTCACCACACTGTTTCAAAATAGTCATGGGGCTTCCCCCAACCTTAGAAAAACTTCCTACCTCCAAAGACAGTGGTGCTATTTTGAGAAAAAAAAATCAAGGTATCTCAACATTACTTAACGCAAGTAATAGAATTCACAACTCTGGCAGTATCTCCACTTCTCCATTCTACAAGTATAGCTACAAAAAAGAAGCAACATTCAAAGCAATGAATTAGAATTAGAACATAGGACCAGAATTTACAGAAACTGAAGAGACACTATAACCACTCTTTTAAATAAATGCTCCTAAATATGAAAGTACAATTCCTGCAAATGTTAGCAGGAAATTCAAGCTCTGTGTCAGGACCATCTTTTTAAAGAAGAATAGAACATCTCATTCTCTTCTTTATTAAGGCTTTGTTTATCATAGAACACAGCTCCACAGAGCCCGCATGAACAGGTTCATTGGCTTTTCAATAAATGCACAGAAGGAAGGTGTGGCATAACAGCAACAAGCCCTGTACTGACCTATATACATTAATTAGAAGAGCATTTCTGTGGATATCATTCCTTTTTCTTACTCTGAAATCAAAAATACCTAAAAACCAAATGTTCTCAATTATGAGAAGACGGCCTTTCACGATTACAGATGTACATGTGTAGGCTGGAGCAGACCTTGTCAATGTGATGCTGTAGCTACACATACATTCACTAAAAAAAAAAAAATGAATGTCCGTAAGGATCTCAGGTGAGCAGCATTTTGAAAACATTAAGACTACTTCGGTTTGCTACAACAGAATGGAGAATATTTGCTAGAGTGAGTTCAGTAATATCAACAAAAAGTTACATTTACAACATCAAATAGACACTCATCTTGTCCTAACCCTCAGACTTTCCCAAGATCAAACTGTGCCCCCTGTGTCAAACCAGCCAAACTTTTGACTAGACGCCATGCCCTAAAACTACTTGTGACTCCCACAGAATCAAAGGAAATCTGGTAAATCAACATGTTTTGTTGAATCAATGGGCTTATTTTACTGGGTGCTAACAACTGGGAGTTAGGTAATAGAACTGCAAGAAGAATGGTAAAATCAATTGTTAGCGATCTCTTTGCTATTCAGCATGTACCATGAACTCCCCCCCAAAAAAAGAGGGGGATATGAAAACGGAAAAAAATATCAAGACAAAATATTGTTTACAAAAAGTGTTATCATGAATTTGGCTGGCTTTGTCCAATAAGAAAATTTATTTTAAATTTGTATGATTTATCAGTTAATCAGGGCAGGTACAAGGGAGGCCTGGAGATATTTATGTACATTTGTTCTGATACTTAGCCTGCATAATGACCAGTCTTCTAATTTTCATATTTTACTAGTAACTGTTAATGTCTAGAGCAGGGACAGGAATCAGATGTTGTTTGATTGCAACTCCCTGCAGCCTTTGCCAGCACAACTGAGGCGGATGAATTTTGAGAGATGAAGTTTAAAAAATATCTGCAGGGCTGCATGATTTGAACTACTGGCTTAAATGAGATCCTAGAAGGTTTTGATTCTTATTTTTTACAACAATTCACAGCTATCTCCAAGATTTCTCAAAGTTTCTGCAGTCCCAGATTACCATAACTGCATTTGAGGTAAAGTGGATGGTGACCTAAGAGGAGGCCTTTCTGGTGATAGTGCCTCATTTGTAAAATTCATAAATTCACCAGGACTTTTGAAAGTTTGTCTGGTGCCAGTATCCTTTTGAATATATTGTTACTTTGATTTGCTGGCTGCTAACATTTTATTTTAATACTATGTCGTATTTTTGAGGTAACAGTGGAAGATTTACCAAATAGCATGATATAAATTTTAGACATACACTTACAAATGTTGTTCTTTCCTCTCCCATAACTTCATCTCTAAATAAATTATCAACTCCTTATTCTGTATTTTCTGCTTGCAGAGCTGAACTTAACTTTTTCAGAGATCACACTACAGATGGAATATAATACCACTGGCAAGGGTAATGGAAGTGTTAAAAGAAGAAGCTCCTTTGCACATAAAGCTTGCAAATATCTTTATTCAGAATAACTGCTAGATTATTTTCTTCTTCTACAAGGCTATGAACCCAGACAATGCTCAGCTAAGTCTATGCCAAATATGGATCTACCACAGCACTAACTTCTAGTAAGTGTCAGTTTCTAGCTTTATAGAACTGTAAATTCTCTCATTTTATTCAGAATCTTCATAAAGACAGCTATAGTGGTTTTCTGACAATATGAAAATATATGCAAATGTAATCAATTAATCTATTAAAAACAGATGATTAATCAACTAAAAAAACCAATCAGCTGACACTCTTAAACATATTACAACACAAGAATTTCCCCCACTCTTCCTGGCACAGGAATAGTATTTGCACAGGCATTTCTGCATTGATTTAGAGAGGAGCATAAAAGATTACATGGTTGCTTGCTTAAAGCATTATTCAAATTATTCTAAACAAAGTATTTATCATGGTCAAATGAGAATGCAACTATAGATACTTTCCGAAACAAGTATCACTTTGCAAGAGATATACTATAGCATTGCAAACACAACTATAGTTACGTAAGGCATGACCTTGAATCCTTTAATTAAAATGTTTTTTATAAGTTAGGACTCTCAAGAAATCACAGTGAGATGAGGAACACGGGACAGCTTCTTCCTTCTTTCTCTTTTTCTATTAATTCATATACATACTTACCCTCTCAAATTTGGTACATAACCAGGTAACTTATGATTTTATATAACTACATCCCCACATATAATTTCTTGCACAAGCACATGTACATAACCCTATATTTTATTTCTATATATGGGGTTGTGTATACGTGCTCTTACTGCTATTGTGCATACAATTACAATATCCAGAAGAAAATTTCAAAAACACAGCCTTCCTGTTTTGCAGTGGAAGAGTTTAAAATGTGTTCTCTATATCAGAAGGGTTGCAGTCCATGGAGGGAAAAAAAATCTGCAAAAGATCCCACTGCATTTGGTGACTTGGTTTTCTGCATTGGAGTGAAAGAATATGCTTTCAGTCCTAAGCTTGTGTTTGGGGCTGGAGCATCCTTTAGGTGGAGTTCTGCTTCACAGGATGGTCTCACCAGTGGAACAAGGGGAAGTGAAGTCCACAAGTTTCCCCTTCTTCTTGCAGCCCCTTGTGCTCCCTCCAGAAAAAAAACAAATCCTGTGTAGCATATGGATAGGAGACTCTCTGGAACGATATGGGGGAGAACAGGCAAAAAGTGTCTCTCTCCTTCCACTGGTTGGAATCTTCTGATAGTTCTTCACCCAGTCTATGAATGAAAGAAGCATCTCTTTGCACAGAAACCTTTTTAGGACCCATGCCTATGGAAACAACTACTGGAATAAGGAAGGAACTCTAAAAGGCACCATCAGCCCCAGAATTTATGTTGGTAGATCATAACTGAGGTATGAAAAACAATGAGCCACATGATATCATCAACAACACATAGCATTCTGGATTTATCACTGTAAGGGACAATGTGGCCAGCTGAAAAAGCTAAATGTATTATTTATTTGTTTGATTTATATCTTGCCTTTCTCCTAGAACCGGCATAAAGGGTGGCTCAGAATATTATTAAGAACAACACACTAAGTTGCATTATTGAACTAGAAAGACAGAAGATATAATATTAAAAACACAACTGAACTTTAAACACAATTAAAGAGCAGAACAATTGACATAATAATTTATGAATTGATTACCATTTTAGGTAACAATGGGAGAAAAACAACGTACACGTTCAGTAAAATAAAAAACAGGATGTCATTTCTTTATATCCAACAACCACAAAACATCAGATCCTGCATGTAATTTCTAAAATATATAATCCTATCATAGATGTATTGCAGACACTGGCCTCATTAAGCATTATGCAAATAACACATATTCTCTCTTGCCCCGTGGCTTTGAGTCAGGAAGCTCTACCTATTATTTAGACTGCATAAGAGTGAGAATATTATATTTATGTTTTTATTACACACAAATATGTACACACACTTCATCTTCAAAGACCGTTAAGACTTCAGAGGTATGCTGTGGCGGTCACTAGTCATCTATGTGGACTACCATTCAGATATTTCATTAACATTTTCATTATTTTTAATTACTAGTTATATTTGCATTTTCAATTGCCATTTAACGTTTTAAGGAATACTTAACTTTTATTTTTGATATGCTCTTTCACATGCTGAAGGCAAGGCAGAAATGCAAAAGATTTGCCAATAGTTTAACATGTTATTATATTCCCTGAAGTAAAACAGAATCAGAAATACAAAATGGACTTTTTTAGGAGATGCTGTTGTTTGCCTTCAAGTTGTTTCCAACTTATGGTGACCACAGGGTGAGCCTATCATGGGATTTTCTGGGGGTTGAGTGTGTGTGATGCACTGAAGGTCACCCAGTGGGTTTTCCGTGGCTGAGCAGGGAATCGAATCTTGGTCTCCAGGGTCTTTGTCCAATGTTCAAACCACTATGCCACCCTCTCTCTCATTTTAGAAGATACTGCTGGCATAAAAGAAGCACCCTTCAAATTTTAAAGGCATTGTGACAGATAAAATGAAAAGTTATGGGGGCAAACTTAATTTCCTGAATCAACCAACCAACAAGCATGTCTACAGAAGAAGAAACCAGAGATTTTCTTTTAAATTGAGTATCTTTTTTTCTTGCAAGTGTATTTTAAGTTTATCAAATATTATTTTTGGTCAGTTGTTTCTAGTTCCAAGTGTTTATTCTGACGCATAGAAATATTAAATATTTTCAGGTTAGCTTGCTTCCATTAATGCAACATATTAGAACTGATAGTATGAACTCCTGAAGTTGATGCTGTGACAGAAAGACACTTAAATATATGGAAAGTTTCTTAAATGGCAACAGCAACTTTCTTGGGCACAATAACTTACCATCAGAGATGGTCCTTTCTCTATATACCATAATTTATATACATGTATAATGTATTGAAAATGTTAACAATTTCATGGCCTCCAAACACATCTTGTACACATGCTTGTGGTAGAAAACCAATTTATCAGAGAAAACGGCTTCATTTCATATAGTCATAAAAATACATGTATCCAGACGCCCAAGGTGTTGCCTTATATTGCAGAAGGGGGAACTGCAGTCTGCATAGAAGAGGTAGGCAACTTTACGGTTGAGGAAGCAATTTCTGCCCCCTGGAACTTGCACAGGCTGCACAATGTTTTGTGAAACTCTGTTCCGCAAAAATCTTATTTTGTTAAATGTCTTGGGGAAGGTGAGGGTAAAAATGAAGCACGAGGGCTACATTTCATTATAAAAGTGAATCACCAGTGTTCCAAGGGTTTCAGTGCATTCTTATTTTTCAGCCCCTTCCAGCTGGGCCCCCCAAAAAGGATTCCACACCATTTTTGCAGTCATTCTACATTCACACACTTTGTCTGATATCATCTGTATCAAATGATTGGAGACGAGAGTATGTAACACAGAGGAAGCTGTTATACCAAACTGAGATCTACTCTGCAACTCTGGGATGTTGCAGCATGGAATTGAGCTCTGCTTTGCAAGTTTGGAATCTGTTGCACTGGGGCTTTCTTCTAAGAAAACTTGCACAGAAATGTATGCTTGGTAGGGAAATGCCCAAATTGAGTAAGAATTCTAGCCAGTTCCAATTACTTTGCTTTGCTTTCCCTGCATCCTTAGTTTTGTCCACTTCTGCAATAGATCAATTGAGAATCTTCTGAAACTGGAATCAAGCTCTTTGTGGGACTTCTCTGTCCCCATGTTGTACAGTCATATCCTTGGTGAACAGAAACCAAAAGCTCCAATGGTGGAAGCTGACCTATTTCCAGGGATCTTCCCCTCAGTATGTTCTACCATAGTCCATCACACTCAACAGAGTTCCTCAACTATAACAGAAGCCAGTGAAATTCAGGGAGCGATGAAAGATAAGGAAATCAGCTCCTAACTAGCCTTCTCACAGGTTCTCTTTGGATCTTACCCATAGGCTAGGATCCAAAGAAATATGTAACCCATTCTCCTTCCCTAGAACATCACCCACCCAATACCGCTGATAAAACTTCCTGAAACTGAGAATTACAGAAACAGTTTTCAATAAGACAGGGGTCAGCAGTTCACAGTTAATATTCCAGGGCGCTAGCTCTTTTCTCGATTCTAAGAAGTTCTTTTGATCCCAACTATAATTAATAAATCCACAGGAGCATACGTAAATTGAGATCAATCTCCTGTCATAGTCCTTAAAATATTGTTGATACTGTTATAAAGGAAAAGGAGATATATGTGTGAATATAATTCATTACTTGCCTTGGAAGCATAACAGAAAAAAAATTAGTCTTTAGTGTGAACAATAGGTTATATCCAAATGTGCCATTTCTTTCACAGAGGGCTTTTGATTCAGTGGAGGTGATTTTTCTACAATCCTCCTTGAAATAAGGAGTGGTATCAGGGAGACAGGTAAAATTTGCCTCTCCTACTTGAACTAGCAGACACCATCACAGGATCAAAAACTCTTCTGGGAATGAAAGGACACAGTTGGACGTAAACCAATATTTTGTTGAACAACTATCAGATAAGCTTTGCATCTTGAATATTTGAAGACTGCCCATTTACATTAGACGCAAAGGCAACCCAGATGAAACTATGTTAACACACATGTATGACATCATAATTCAATACAGATGATAAATAACCATGTTTCTATGCTGAATAAAGAGATATAGAATGCCCCAGTGACCAAATTCTTCTTTTTCAGTGATGAGAATTGGCACCAACTTTTAAAGTGGTTGTTATCATCTACCACAAAGCGACAACTGGGCATACATAATTTTAAAAGTATAATTAAGGTACCTGACACATTTCCCTGAACTCTCAAGACATTCCAGTTTCATTCAGAAAAAAAGAGAAAGCAGGATTCAGAATGAGGTTAAATGCATCTTTTGTTAGTAACCCACATTGCTCCCTGTGGTCTCATAAACAGGCTGTTGCTTTAAGTACTACAGCAGGCCTTCAATTTAAATTTATAGAAAAGCTGAACCAGAGAAGCTTGCACTCAAACAATTTTAATAACCTATTAAGTTGCGACTTCAGATTCATTTTATAATCACGTTCCTCAGGGAGCAATGCTATCTGGATAAAGATAGATATTTTTTTTTCTTTTAAAGATAAATAGCATCATTAATCTGCAACATTTCTTTTCTATTATCTTTCAAAATGAGGAGTTATTTTGTTCTGATCTTGAGGTAATTAGCCTTCATTCAGCAGCCAGAAAATGACTGTGTTCAGAAAATTAAAAATATGTCATTAAGTGGAATCTACCATAATGTCATTTATCTTTATATAGTTCATCAGTGACAGCAATGGGCCTGGGAATCCATCAGCTTTTACCAAGGAAGCATTAAAACAAATTGAAAAACAGAATAATCCCAGACACCCTTTAACAGAGTCAAAGCCATTTGGGTAATTAAATAGTAGTATTTAAAGTTTTAATTTAGATTTCCTCTTCTGTTCATTGACAGTCAAATGACATGTTCATATTTATAACTGTTTGTAAAAAATGGTTTCACAAAACAAAAGGAATATCAAAATGAAGTCTGCAAAAATCTTTCAACAGAGAAACTTAGTTTTCACTGAATCTCTTTTCTAAAATTAAATGACAATAGCAGCAACAACACACTTGCTAAGCTTACTTCCTTTTGAAAAGGAAGAGTGTAACAGTGTTAAAGTGATATTTGTCCTAGAAGTTTGGTCTGGTGCACTGCAAGGCTTACTCCCTTCCAACCAAGATCTACAAAATTCAGAACAAATGATTTATAACATCAAGCATGTAGGAGTCAGACTCCACCCATTATCTTCCCTTCTTCTCTTCTCAGTTTCAGCCACGGGTCTGTGCATGCATAAAGGCAAACTATGGCTAATGCATAGTAAATTCACCAAGAGACATGGTTTGAAACCCATTTCTAGTTTACATTAGTACAAAACCCATAACAAGTACTAAAAAGTGAAGGAAGTGTCCACAAGGCTTTTGCCTTATTTGGTAGCTGTTGTTTGCAAGATGCTTGTGTTGCATCTGCAACTAGTCTATACTCTATTTCCAGTCTTTCACTCTTTGAAAAATACAGCAGCTTATTTATTAATCATATTTGCCTCAAAATATAAATAAGTATTTACATTATTATTCAATCTTCAACAGTTTTACTAAAAGAATTGTTTACCCATCTTGCAGGCAAGCCACCATTATAAAGCTCATAATCAAAAGACACAAGAAAAAGCTAAGCATATATTAAGCCTTTTTTTGAGTAGGATGAATCTTCCACATAGGTACCACCCTGTGTGTGCCTACACCCAAACATACTTCTGTCATGAACACTCTTCACTAATTCAAGCTTCCTGCAGAATGCTCTCCATGAGAATTCTACAGCTTGCTACTTCATTTGTCTCATATGCACAAGCTCTCAACTGTGATCTAAATTTCAGTTAAAAATTATTTTCTTTTTTTTTTGTTAATTTTAGTGAAGTAATAGACTACTATTGAAAATGTAAAATGAAATATGATCAAGACATGAATTATTACTATCCTGAATCATCTGCAAAAATTCTCGCTCATTTAACCGGAATCCTTACAGAGCAAGTAACTTACCCTATCATGTCTTCCCTCTGTCAATTGAAACACTGCATCTACAACTTTTAAAATGTACACCTTAATTAAAATTATGCAATATTATGACAAGTTACAACTGTACACCAGAGTTAATACTAAGGAATCTCTCTAACTGTATCACTTGTGTATATTACTATTAAGAACATAAGAGGAGCCATACTGGACCAGACCAAAGACCTATCTAGTCCAACTTTCTGTTTACCGAGTAGCTAATCAGCTGCTAATGTGAGGCCTGCCAGCAGGATATGAACGCAACTGCACCCCTGGCTTCCTGTCTCCAGCAGATAATAAACATAGGAATAATGCTTCCAGCACTGAAGGTAATATATTGCTACCCTGTTTGGTTTGTTCATTTTTCCAACTCCTGGACAGAGGGGCTGTGTTTAGATGTCACTGTGGTAAACCATGGGAATGCTGGTTAATTGAACATCAGCAGCATGCAGGAACCTACTGCCCAACCATTTCTGATGGCAGAACGAGCAGCTAAACTAACTCTAGAGCTTCATTCTATTTTTGTTTAATGATGTCATCCAACAGAGCTGTTGCTGCCGGCATTCTGCTCCCTCTGTCACTCTTGTCCCACACAAGCAAGAGGAAGAAACCATAGAATAACTTTGGATTCTTTCACTGGCTAAGCTGGCAGAGAAACAAGCCAGTGTATTCACAGCTGCTAGTGATCTGAAATGAAAGATGGTCCAAAAATAACTTTATATAACATCCAGCCAAGCCTCTGCCTGCCCCACTGATGGTTTACTGCAGATACTGACATAGCAGCGGTGAGTGTCGGCTTCATTCATTTGCAGCACCCAGCCAAGCTTCAGATGGCCTCAAACACCTTGCAGGATGGGGTGAAGTGGGGTGGCTTTATCTTAAATGAGCACCCTGTCTATACCCCCACCAACCTCTCACTGTATTTGGAGGCTGCAGGGGAAGGTGTTGCTACCACACAGTGCCTGGTTTCCAGGAAGACATGATCTACACCCCCACCTCCTCCTTCACCTCTACCTCCTCCTCCCATCCTGGGCTGGAGGACAAACACCTTGCTCTCTTTGGTCCCAGTGTGACCAGGAACCCATCTTTCTCCACCACCATAGAATCACAGAATCATAGAAATGTAGAGTTGAAAGAGACCACATAGGCCATTCAGTCCAACTCCCTGCCATTCAGGAACACCCTCAAAGCACTCCCGACAGATCGCCATTCAGCCTCTGCTTAAAAACCTCCAAAGAAGGAGACTCCACTACACTCCGAGGCAGCAGATTCCACTGCCGGACAGCCCTGACTGTCAGGAAGTTCTTCCTGAGGTTCAGGTGGAATCTCCTTTCCTGCAGCTTGAATCCATTGTTCCTTGTCCTGGTCTCTGGAGCAGCAGAAAACAAGCCCTCTCCCTCCTCTACATGGCATCCTTTCAGATATTTAAACATGGCTATCATGTCCCCTCTTAACCTTCTCTTCTGCAGACTAAACATCCCCAGCTCTCTAAGTCTATCCTCATAAGGCATGGCTTCCAGGCCTCTCACCATTTTGGTCGTCCTCTTCTGGACTTGCTCCAGCTTGACCATGTCCCTCTTGAATTGGGGTGCCCAGAACTGGACACAATATTCAAGATGAGGTCCGACCAAAGCAGAGTAGAGTGGTACCATTACTTCCCTTGATCTAGACACCATACTCCTATTGATGCAGCCAAGAATTGCACTGGCTTTCTTGGCTGCCGCATCACACTGCTGACTCATGTTCAGCTTGTAGTCTATTAAGATCCCTTTCACACGTACTGTTATCCAGCCATATATCCCCCATCCTATATTTCTGTATTCCATTTTTTCTACCTAAGTGTAGGACCTTACTTATATTTCTCTCTGTTGAATTTCATTTTGTTAGCCTTGGCCCAGTTCTCCAATCTACCCAGGCCATTTTGAATTTTGATCCTGTCCTCTGGCGTATTAGCAACCCCTCCCAATTTGGTGTCATCTGCAAATCTGATGAGCATGCCCTCTATTCCTTCATCCAAGTCACTGATAAAAATATTGAACTGCACTGGGCCCAAGACAGAACCCTGTGGCACCCCGCTAGTCACTTCTCTCCAGGATGAAAAGCAGCCATTCGTGATTACTCTTTGGGTTCTGTCAGTCGACCAATTACAAATCCAACTAACAGTAGCCCTGTCCAGCCCGCATTTTACTAGCTTCTTTGCAAGAATGTCATGGGGAACTTTGTCAAAGGCCTTACTGAAATCGAGATATGTTACATCCACAGCATTCCCTTCATCTATCAAGCTAGTAACTCTATCATAAAAAGAGATAAGATTAGTCTGGCATGACTTATTTTTGAGAAATCCATGTTGACTTCTCGTGATTACCGCCTTGCTTTCTAAGTGATTAGAAACTGACTGCTTAATGATCTGCTCCAGGATCTTTCTGGGTACTGATGTCAGGCTGACTGGGCGATAATTATTTGGGTCCTCTTTTTTTCCCCTCTTGAAGATGGGGACAACATTTGCCCTCTTCCAGTCTCCTGGAACTTCTCCTGTCCTCCAAGATTTCTCAAAGATTATAGCAAGCCGTTCCGAAATGACCTCTGCCAGTTCTTTTAATATCCTAGGATGCAATTTATCTGGCCCTGGAGACTTAAATTCATCCAGTGTGGCCAGGTATTCCTGTACCACCTCTTTACCTATTATGTGCCTCATTTCCCTTGCTTCCTCACCTGCTCCCCAACCGCCAGGTTGAGTGCTTGTATCCTTCTGGGAAAAAACTGAGGCAAAGAAGGTGTTAAGTAGTTCTGCCTTTTCTCTTCCCCCTGTTAGTAATTCGCCATCTTCTCTGTGTAGTGACCCTGTCGTCTCCTTCTTTTTCCTTTTGCTGCAGACATATTTAAAAAAGCCCTTTTTATTGTTTTTAATGTCTCTGGCTAGCCTAAGTTCGTTCTGTGTTTTAGCCTTTCTGACCTCCTCCCTACATCTCCTGGCTACTTACTTAAATTCTTCTTTGGTGGTTTCTCCTTCTTCCATTTCCTGTACATGTTTCTCTTAACACTTAGCTCAGCTGAGAGTTCTTTAGTCAACCATTCTGGTTTCTTCACATGTTTTCCATTTTTCCTCCTTATTGGCACAGTTTTAGACTGTACCTTCAGTATCCCCTTTTTAAGGAACTCCCATGCCTCCTGAACTCCTTTCCCTTTCACTATTCTTGACCACGGAATTCCAGCCAGCAGCTCTCTAAGTTTACAGAAGTCCACTTTTTTAAAATCTAAGATGAGTGTCTGGCTACACTTATCTTCTCCTTCCCACTGAATGCCAAATTCCAATAGGACCTGGTCACTCCCCCCTAAAGATCCAACCACTTCTACCTCACTAGGCCATCGCTGTTGGTCAGGATCAGATCTAGAATATTTGATCCCCTTGTCGCCTCTTCCACTTTCTGGACCATGAAATTGTTTGCAAGACAAGCAAGAAACTTGCTGGACCTTGCTGTCTTGGCAGAATTTGACTGCCAACATATATCCGGGTAATTGAAATCCCCTATTATTACTGTATCTCTCCTTTTTGAATGTGCAGTCATTTGGTTAAGGAAGGCGTCATCAAAGTCCTCAGTCTGGGTTGGAGGTCTGTAGTAAACCCCCACCAGAATATCTCTATTGTTTCTCGCTCCCTTAATTCTTACCCAGATGCTCTTGACCTGGCTTTCTGGGTTTAAGTCACGGATCTCTTCACAGGTGAAAACATCCTTGACATACAAGGCTACTCCTCCTCCTTTCTTGTCTGGTCTATTTTTACAAAATAGGCTATACCCTTCTATTCCTACATTCCAATCATGACACTTATCCCACCGGGTCTTAGTGATGCCTATCAAATCGTACTTATTTCGTCGTACTAGGAGTTCAAGTTCGTCTTGCTTGTTTCCCATACTCCGTGCATTAGTGTAGAGACACTTAAGTCCCCGGGGTCTTTCTGCAAGTCCTGTACTATAGTTTCTACCCCTCTCGCCATTGGCCGCTTGTACTACTTGTCCAATATCATTTGGGCCTTTTCCCCCTGCACTCGCCGAGTCCTTGCCCTGAATAATATTGTCTCCCTCCCCAGCGGAACTTAGTTTAAAAACCTTTTAATCCTCCTTGTGAGACTGCTTGCAAAACATTCCTGCCAAGTTTCGTGAGGTACAGCCCATCCCTTGCCAGAAGCCCACGTTCATGGAAATTCAGGCTGTGTTCCAAAATCCCAAACTGTTGCTGGCGGCACCATGTGCGGAGCCAGTTCTTGAACTCTGCTATTGCCCTTTCCCTACGTGGGCCATATCCTTGAACAGGGCGGAGAGACAAAATGACCACCTGTGCACCAAGGTCCTTAAGCTTCATCCCCATAAGCTTGTAGTCCTTTGCGATGTGGTAAAAGCTGCTCCTCGCAGTGTCATTGGTTCCGACATGAACCAAAATGAGGGGCTTATGGTCAGTGGGCTTGACCAGCCTGGTTAGTCTCTCTGTTATGTGGTTGATCTTGGCCCCAGGAAGACAGCAGACCTCTTGATTGAGCTTGTCCGGTTTGCAAATTGCCAGTTCGGTTCCTCTGAGCAAGAAGTCCCCAACAACCAGAACTCGCCTTCTCTGAGGCTTGTCCAGGGCTCCTCGACGAGCATGTTCTTATAGGACTGTCCAGGCATTCTGTTTAGGCTTGATGTGTTGATCTAGTTCCTGTTGCCGAAGTTGGATTCCTTCTCGTTGACATTCTGTTCCCTCCTCCTGGTGCTCCTCATCATTCGTAAGGCCAAGAACTTTGAAGCGATTGTGTAGGTTGAGAGTCTCTGTTACCTTCCTGGACCTTCTGCTCCTCCATGTGACATTCCTCCAAGCCTCCGTTTCCTTTCCTTTTCCTCTTCCCTCTGTCTTTCTCAGAACTTCTCTCTTTGATAAAGTGCCGATTGCTTTCTTCACTAGTTCCCCATACCCTCCCATGCTCGGTGCCATACAGCCCTTCTTTCCTTCTCTTTCTTTCCTCAGAAGCTCTCCTCACGATTGCTGTCCTTCACCTGTCTCCAGTCTGTTTCCTCTTTTTTGTCTCCCTTGCCTCTATTTCTGTCCTCTTCCCACCATTCTGCACTTACACTCTCTCTCTCCCTCCCTCCCCTTTGGCAGTGCTCACCTGGCTGGCTATCTTGCTGTCCTGTCCCCTTAGTTAATTACTGTCTACTCATGTGCCTTGTTGCTGCCTCTTCTTCTTCTCCCTCCCTCAGCCTTGTCTCTCCCCACCTACAGAGCAGGCCAGAGGCAACGTGCTTGTTGCTCTCCTTCTGCATCGGCTCTGCACTCTCTGAATCTCTTTCACTTCCAACTCATTCTGTCCAGGGGCTGGGTAGTGGTAGAAGGCAAACTGCTGATTGTTGATTCTGCTGCCACTGCTCTTGCTAGCCATCCAGACAGCCTTTTCTCTCCTTTATCTGCATCCCACAAATGCTCCAGCGCCAACAGCTTGTTCTCATACATGACACACTGGCCTGGTCAGCCAGCTCAACCACATCCTCTGCAAAGAGAGTGCAGAAGCCTTCATCCCGGAAGGCCTCGGCCAGCCACTCCACCACCTTGCCTGTCAGCTCCAGCTCCTCCAAGCTTGAGCAGCCTCCTGTCATGGTTCCCTGTTGATGTTGTATCACAGAAGCCAGTAGTCAGGCCCTTAGCACATTTGCCTGGCCAGAAGAGAAAGCAAAGCAGTCACCAAGGAGATGGAGGCAATCAAAAAAGTCCAGGAATGCATCCCTCATGGACATCGGAGACCAACTGTAGATTCGTTAAGGCTACCAGTGCTGGGATATACTATGACAACAGCTACATTTTTACTTTCTTTACTTAGGAATGGTAAGACAGCAAAAAGCACTGGACAACTAGTGAACTGATTCAAATCTTGCATTCAAAAGGTTTGAACTGCCACTCCTAAGTGAGATCTAGAAAGACTTATTTCTTCAGATGATGTTTCCAGGAAGAACAGATTATGGGCAGTGGATATTTGGAATGCCTAAAAACCCCAGGGGCACCAGATCCTTTCTGACCTTCGAAGCTAAGCAGGGTAAGCTCTGATTAGTACTTGGGTGAGAGACTGCCCATCAATACCAGGTGCTGCAGGTTATATTTCAGACAAAAGAACTAGCAAACCACCTCTGAGTATTCCTTATCTAAGACAAAATGATGAAGTTAATGGGGTCACCATAAGTGTACAGGTGACTTGGAGGCACGTACAGGAAGGAGACCAAATATGTTGAAAAGTAATGCTGCATTTTGCTTTAAGATTTCAAGGACAATTTGTATCAAACCTTCAGCTCTCTTACTCATGAACCCTCTTCCTCTGGCATTGGCCACCAAACTAGAAGATTTTGCTTCCATTTTAGATGAATCATCAAATTATGTCTAAATATTGAATTGTGGTTCATTTTTAACAAATGTATCTTTTAAAAAAAACCCAACTACATAACCTGTGGCTTGGAATGACTAAAACCATTCTTCTAAGTTTGGGTATCGTGATAACTTGGGATTAACGTAAAACTAAAGAGACAGTGCACAGGAATTAGCATATTCAAAGCTTACTGTGGCTTGCTAAATCATGATTGAGCACAGCGGGCAAATAATTCCACTGATCCTGGCTGGAAGGAGATGGCTTGGCATCAAGAACTAACTTTTGCAAGAAACCCTCCCTGATTATAGATTGGGTCCAACATTATTCTTGCTACAAAGGCAAGTACTAAAGGAATCCTTCAAGCCAGTTTTTAAATTAAACTTGTTCAATGCCCTGACCGGTAGCTTTTGAAGTGGCTTCATTATCAGACTAGAACTAAATGTGCCATTGCAGATGTTAAGAGGTTACAGAAATGCACACTCTCCATCCATGCAGGTCAATTTCTTCTCTGTCATTAATAATCATTTGTTATGTGGGAATGAATCACAGGCTGGTAGAGCACATGCTGCACATACTAAAGATTTTAGGTTCAATTTCCAGCATTTCCAATAAAGGGCAGGGGAAGCATTATGTAGGAAATTATGGAGATACCTCTACCAATGGTCACAATCAGTTGAGAGAATGGAGCCAGACAGACCAAGAGTCTGATTCAATATAAAAGTAGATCCTGTGATATGTAAAGTCTATCACAGTGGATGTTACCTCAATTTACACTTAATTAATGTTACAAGTGAACCCCATTTAGCACTTATCTTCGAGTTGTTTCCAACTCATGGTAACCCTAAGACAGTGGTTCTCAACCTGTGGGTCCCCAGATGTTTGTGGACTTCAGTTCCCAGAAGCCCTGAGCACTGACCATAGTGGCTGGGGCTTCTGGGAGTTGAAGTCCACGAACATCTGGGGACCCACAGGTTGAGAACCACTGCCCTAAGATGAACCTATCACATGTTTTCTTGGCAAGATTTGTTCACAGAGGATTTGCCTTTGCCTTCCTCTGCACTAGCCTTTATTAATAGCCATACCTCAGTTAGCAAAACCACTGACAAAAAAGCTCCTTTTCACAAAGTCTTTTTAGACCTACCTATTCACCCTTTCTTCCTTGTCCTCTGTGTATCTGGAAGGGTTTCTTCTAGCAGCATCAATATTGGGAACACGATCACAGAGGATTGCAGAAACACAGGATTTCAGTGCTGTGTTTACAGCAGTGTCTGTGTAAACAATATACCATAATAAAGCTTTAGCTAGGAAAGAATGGGATCCCCAGCACACTCTAGCTGTGTGTACCTGCCTACAACAGGCGAGGCAAGCAGCAGCTGCCTCCAGAGCCCCTTACTGAGCATGTGTGAATGGACAATGGAAAGGGGAGAGCAGATTATCCTACTTGATTGACATGTTTAAAAAGCGCAGATCTGTAAGTCTTGCCTCCAAAATGGAAATCATAAAAAAGTAGAGGCTGATGAAAGGAAGAAAAAACACCCCTGGATGCATTTTGGAAGAAGTTTTCAAGTGGCCCGTAGAAGGTTCAAAATGTTTTTCTTTACTTCTGCAAGACATACTTGAACTTTTTTTTTAATTTCACATGCACATATTGCAGTTTCGATTAAAAAGTTGGCTGAAAGATGTGGAACTGCTCTTCTTTTCTGTGATGTGGGAATTTATCCCTGTTTTTTCTGACTCTGATACAAAATTTTCTGTTAAAGAAGTAATGCCTAGGAACACACCTACTTTGTTAACTGAGCTATACCTATATTGATATACATAATAAAGAACCACAGGCAAGGAAAGCAGGAATTTGCACAGAAAAAGCAGAAATCTAAGCATAGGGAGTGATTTGTTTGAGTCTCATTTTAATAGACAGAGCTACTTTACGAACTGGAATTCTATTATTCTTCTGTTTATTACTTCCATAAATTTTGCAATTCTCCAGTCAAAAATGTGCACATTGGGGTAAACTTTTACACAAAATTACATCACGGAAAACTGTGCATAGAGAAGTATTTTCATACGTATTTCCTTGCATGCATACCTTTGAAGAAATTAATACAAAAATACATATAAATTTTGATGTAGAAAACCAGGGAAGTGACAATTAGCAGACACTGCTACAGAATGTCAAGAGTCCATTTTAAACCAAATGTATACCACTGTATGATGCAAGTATGACAGCAATCTGATGTCAAGATGAAAAGTAAAACACTACCTCTTCTATGGTAGCGTGGTGCCTTTATTTTAATGACTCATTTGTCTGAAATGAGATAGTCTACAACAGAAGAGAAGAAAGGATGTTAAGTAAGTCCAAAACAGACCACCAAGTGGTTTAGCAATGCTATATGGGAAGCAAGCACTTGTAGGCAAACCTGTCAGTTTTCTAATCACTTCTCAGCAAGGTGCACTGGTGAATAACAGGCAACCTTTCATAACTCATGAACTTCTTAGCAATTATATGATGATCATGGTGTCAAGGAAGCAAAAAGCACAGTTGGCCTAATTCACTGAGTTCCACTGAGCAAACGGATCATAAAACAGATGACAGCAGTAGAACTGTACTTTGAAGCCCTGGGAGGAAAAAGTTTTTTGGGGGAGAGAGGAATCAGAAAAAAAAACGATGATTTTTAGTAAAATTGAAAAAAAGCATCATTAGCACTTTTTACATTCTGAAAGTCAGTGTGTTACTTTAGGAACATCAAATTCATTCTATGTCAGTTTGGCATAAAATTACCATGTCTGATAGACTGAAAGTACAGTTTACTCAGAACAGAACTACAAACTGAACTTATTTTTTTAACAAAGGAAGCTGCAGTCCCCTGAACTGCAAGGAACACCTGAACTATACAAAACCTCTTTAGTTTTGTCAGCTTGAGGGGTAGGCAAAAGCCTCAATAAAAGCAGAACACATCATCAACACAAGTAAAACAGAGAAAATTATTTTGCATCCACTAGTTCTCAATAGTGTCAGGCAGACACGATGCATTCCTTCCATAAGAAGAACTGAGAAGAGGAAACCAAGACTAGGAATTATAATAATCTGATACTGCATATAATCTCACATAAGTCTTTCTCTTACATAGATTTTAGAAATGAGTTTGTGGCAGTAAGTATGTGAATAACTTCCCTTAAACATTTTATTCATCATTGAAAAAGAGAATACCGCAGAACCCTTCCTCTTCACCACCAATTTTTCCAAGAAAAAAACAGCATTAGGGACAAATCCTAAACAAATCCTCCCCCATTTTAATTCTGTTTTTTCCCCCAGGTCTCCATATCTCTCCATGGAACTTCAGTATAGTTCAACACTTATTATACATGGCAAGTCAACTCCCCCAATGTTTGGTCTAAGCGTCAGCTATATATCCTCTCTTTACATAGTCAGGTAATGACCTGGCCAACTGATTATATTAAGCAACTGTGTAAGACTGCAAACTTAAGGGCCCTTTCATACTACACAATTATAGTACTTTGATTCTAATTTAGCTGTGCTGGTTCCCTCCTATAGAACCCTGGGATTTATAGTTTATGGAAGGGCATTTAGAATTCTCAGCCAGATTGCTCTAGTGCTTCTCCAAATGACATATTCCAGGGTTTCATAGGATGGAGCCATGGCTGTTAAAATGGAATCATAGTGCTGAAAATGCATAGTGCGTAACCAACTTCATTCCTTGTGCTTGTTTTCCTATATGTGTAACTCTGATGAGAAATCTTAGTATAGGTTGAGCATCTCTTATCCAGAAATCCAAACTACTCCAAAATCTGAAATTGTCTGTGTGGGTGAGATAGTAACACCTTCACTTTTTATGGTTCAATGTACACAAACTTTGTTTTGTGCACAAAATTATTAAAAATATTGTATAAAATTACCTTCAGGCTGTGTGTATAAGGTATACATGAAACAAAAATAAATTTTGTGTTTAGACTTAAGTCCCATCTCCAAAATATCTCATTATGTACAATATACAAATACAAGTATTCCAAAATAAAAAACAAAACAAAAACAAATCCCAAATTCCAAAAATTTCTGGTCTCAAGCATTTCGAATAAAGGATATTCAACCTGTACCATGAAGGCAACAACTTTTGCAAAACATACCAAAATGATTTATCTGCTATAAACTGGATACTCTCTATTTTTAAAAAACTTTATTTTTAATACAAACAATCATGAACTAAAGAACAAACAGAATAGTTTGCCTGTGGTGTTGAATGCAAAAAATATGAGGCAGCGTCAAAACTCAATGCAACAAAGTTGACCTCAAGTGAAAGATGATATTGTCTACCATTCTCCACAAAATAAAACATATATTAGTTTGGTTTCAGGAAGCAAGGATATCAGCACAACCTGTTGCAATAACCCAGCACCTAGCACTTTCCAGGTGGTGTAGTTTACTTAGTTTTGCACAAAATATATCATAAATTTCTGAAATACAAAGCAAAGGCAAAACAATTATGCCACTGGGTGAATTCTAATGCCATGTGAAAAGATCCCCTCTCAGGTAACACAACAACAGTGCCTGATCATCAATTCAGTACAGAATGCCCAAACTTGCTGCAGAAGGTCCCTCAGCCTTCAATCCTTCAACAACAGATTTTGCTGGAACATGAGGGATTGCAGGACAGAAAACAGAACCCTTCCTGTTCTATTGACAGAAGCCATTCTGTTAGTGAGAGTGTACAACTAGATACAACTCACCCACATTTTCAGTTCGCTACAGTTCACTTGGCCTGGGATAAAAAAGCTAGTGCACATGTTTTATCCATTCAGCTATTTAATATATTGCCTTTCTCTTAAAACTGAAAATCAAGGCAGTTCACAAAATTGACCAAACTGATATATGTAAAAACTCCTAAGTTACAATATTGAAACACAGTTAAATGTAAAGTAATTTAACAACATATCACATTTTTTACAAACCCCAAAATAAAACAAACATCAATATATGTCTTCAGAGGCACAAGACTGTACACTAAATTCTAAGGGTAAAATGAGATGCCACTCAATAAGCATGTACTATATTCCCCAACATTTTAAAATAAAACAAAACAGAATAACCAAAAAGGGGCTATTGTCAAAAACAAAAACAGCACATGCAGAACAGTTGCTTAAGCCTTTATCTTTATTAACACGTTGACTTATCTATATGAGGGCCTTTCTACACTATAATTACAGCGTTATTATTCCACTTTCAACATCCTGCGGAATTCTGGGATTTGCAGTTTACTGAGGCCAAAGAGCTTTCTGGTTGAGAGTTGTAAATGCCCCCCCAAACTGCAAACCCCAGGATTCCACAGGATGCTGAAAGTGGAATAACAGCACTATAACAATGTATTGCAGAAAGGCCCTGAGAGTTCCTAGTGCTGGGGCAGATACACGTACGCCTATATCTTCCAATTTCAAGTTGCTGGTAGGATTCAAGCATAGAATAGTTTCTGCAATAAACATCCGCAAATATTTGTACAGTGAAGACTACGCATTTTCAGTTTCTAACATCTATAGTGAGGAACTTCTGAAAAAAGAAAAACAGCATTAAACCAAAAGAGATCTAAATAAAATCAGACTTTTTAAAAAAAAACAATCACAGGGATACTCGGTATATCTGAATCCAAATCATCCTCCAGGAGCAACAACTTCCCCTTTTAAAGCAATGCCTACCATCAACACATATTCTAGACTTAGTGCACTTCACTGAAATGACTTTTGCATTTATTTCTTTAGCTATTCAAGGAAGAAGTCAACTTACACATAAGATTTGTATTTCCACCCCTTAGAACGTACATACCTTTACAGCACCTACCTACAGAAGTAAAGACTGCTTCTGGGATACGTGAATTCTCACGAGGATTAAGAAATTAGAGTGAAGCTTCAGAGCTCATATACCTTCTGAACTTTAGCAACAGATATTGATCTGAAATGCTCCAAGACATGGTCCTCAATTGTATTTTTTGAACGGGATATACACGCAAATGATGTAAATTCCAGGGAGGAATAGAGAATTCACATTACCTCCAAGTCAGATAATTAAAATGTGTAAGATGCTAAAACATGTTAGAAAATTAAGCACAGTCACTTAACGTGCTGTGTGCAGTGAACTTCTTTTTTATACAGTGGCCCTTTCACTTTTGTGAGAGTTTGGGGCACAGAACCTTCACGAAAGTGGAAAAACTGCAAATAACTCCCCCCTCCTATCCCGGGCACCTCTCCCATTCCCTTGTATTTTGCTCTGGCATGTGTACCACTCTTCTGGGCAAAAGGCAAGAGAACGTCTGGGAAAAGGCAAGAGAATGGGAAGATTCCCATCTGCCTTCCCTCTATTCCCTTGGTTTTTGCATGGTGCATGTTCTCTGCAACCAGGCAAAAGGAAATGGAGGAGAGGCACATGCCCCCCCCATTCCTTTGTCTTTTGCCTGGATGTGCTTGTCTTTCTTCTCTGTACCCAGGAAAAAGGCAAGGGAATGAGAGGAGGAAAATGGGGGAGCACACACACACCTCACGAATAATCATATACTGTGAGCAGCTTTAGATGCAGCATTGTGGTCAGCAGACTTGTAATTATCCAATTTGCTTCCTTCAGGAATAATTTCAAAATTTTTCTACTTGCTGTGAGAAAGTCTTCAAGAAGCTATGCATTTATTAAAGCCTATCTGCAATCTGAGACTTATTCTGTGCATATGGCTGCTTTGCACAGAAAACAGCATTTTCTAGGCAGGAAACAGCATTTTACTTTTATGCAGAAGAATTGTTTCCTGTGCAAAAAATGTTATTTTCCATGTAAATTTTCTAGGTTTAGGTTGTCATAATTTTTTGAACAGCAAACAACATTGCCTGTGGTAGATATTACTGTGGTCTATAGTCAGGGCTTACTAAATATAATTTGATATCAAAAGATTGGCCATTCCAAACTGCTCCCCTCCACGTGCTTGTGAAGCCCCCGGATAAGCATGCAAACGGACACGGCCAATCAGCTGAAAAATACACGAAAAATCCCAGGCAGGTCAGTAATTTTCCGGCACGCAGCTTCAGGAGACCTCCAGGCAAGTACACTTTAAACTAAATTAAGTACGCACCAAGCATACAAAAGATTCTCTGCCCCAAACCGCCAGCTTGACAAGATTAGCGCTTCAGAATAGCCAACTGTCAAGCACTCCTTATTTGCATACTGTATGCACTATTGACAACTCCGTCAAAATCCAATCATTCAAAGTACTGACCTTTTGGAGGTTTTGTCTCCAACCCGAAACCTATTGTTTTCCCTGGGAACGGACTACTCTACAGACACATTTTCCCCTATAAGAACCCCTGATTTTGAGCGCTTCCTCGGATCGCTTGGATCGCTCACGGTTGTCATCCCGCTTTGCTGCCGCTCCATTTGGTGAGCCTTCCCCACAGCTTCCACGTGCTGAGAATCTCCGCTCCAACTGACCTTCTTCTGGCTACCCGGGCTACAGGATCAGGTGTAATATTCCCCTGAAAAATCCTTCTCAAAATCCCCTATCACATTTCCTCCCTTTATCTTCTTAGATCTGTGTGAGTGAGTGCATATGTGGGCTGTGACTGTCTTTTAAATAAAGAAAACAATTATAATTTACTTTTGCTTGGTTTTTGACTTGACCTGACCCCGTAAACATTGGGTAAAGATCTTGCAAAGTTGCCCTGCCTCTTGCATTGCTACAGCTTGTGCTCTGGCTAATTCCCATTCCTCATTATTTGGAGCACATTGAGATGTCCCCCACGGGACCCCAAAAATCAGGGTAACATAGAAATAATACTTTCTGCACAGAAAATGCCGCATTCTGTGCAGAACAACCATGTTTGACTTTTGTGCATGGTTTTGCGGGTTTTCTTTGCAACAAATAGTGGTGGGTTGGCATTTTCTTCCTCTGAAATATAGCCTACAGACCCTGATAGTCCATGGTGGTCTCCCATCTAAGCACTAACTAAGGATGACCCTCTTTAGCTTCCAAGATGAGACAGTATCTGGTGCCTTCAGGGCATTTAAGAGGAAATACTTCTACATTTTTGGTTCTTGGTTTTTGGCCCTCTATGGGACATTGTAGGTCTAGGAGAGGATTTTTTTCTTTTAGCATGAAGTGACCTGGAAATTCCAGCATGGCAAAAATTGCCCCTTTACTCTCTAGCAGCATTAGAGCAACAAATATTTCAAAAAAGAATTTAAAGAATTCAGGGAATGCAGCCCTACAGGGTCCCTAACCCCCAAAAGTTAACCACATTCAGATGCTATCTAGCTTTCGTGGCTACTAGCCAATCATCTCTACCCATTTATCTCAAGCTCCTTTTGAAATCTTTTTAGTAAATGGTTAGTAGCCAGTCTTTTTAATTATGTAGTCCACTGAGATTTGTATTGTGTACAGCAGTCTTTTCTTTTGTCTGTTCTGCATTTAGTAAACAGCAATTTAATGAGGTGATTTTAAGTTCTAGTATTAAGTGTTACAGGAAAGGGAGAGGAATTCACTTATCCCAAACTGTACATATCTCACATATCTTAAACCATGCACTATTTTATAAACTTTATTATTTTAGTCTTGTTTACATTTCAATGAAAAAGCATCTAAAGCTGCATTAGCCTTTCTTCATGAATGCTTTGGCTGCTCTTTGCTGTACCTTTTCCAATATTTCAATATCATTTTTGACGCAACTGCTTTTGAATAGCCTCCACTGTATCTCTTCTATACATCCAAGAGGACTGCAAAAATATGAAAATGAAAAGTAGGTCAAATATGGCAATGAGATTTCCAAAAAAACTCTATCAAATACTCAACACCTACTTTTCTGAGAACAAAACCATCATGATACCAGTGGCAGAAGAGTTTTCAAAAGTTTCTATATGAAATATAGTGATGACAACAACATGCAAATTTAGCTTTTAACTAGTGAATATTGCTCATTATTTTGAGTGTGCCATATAATTACCGGGGTTTAAAAAATATAACCAAAGTACTTCCTCCTCTTTTTAAGGGGTCCAATTGAAATGAGGAATATTCTTTTATTTGCATTTGTCAAGACTCCAAATTCACTGTGTCACAGCAAGAACCCTCACCTTCCAGCGATCATGCCATTCTCCCCCTCAGTCTTCATTTTGTATTCTAAAAGCAAGCAAAACCAAAGCACAGCACAAGGTCTACAAAACCCCATTCGATCCCAAATCTAGAATTCAGGTGAGAAATTAAGCCAATTTTAACCTGGTGCTGCTGTTTGGACAATCCCAAATTCCTCAAAAGTGCAGCATGAAATCAACTCAAGATTAAGTCCCTCCTCTCATTTCAAGTCTTTTATGTCAGACAGATGACTCAGGGACAGCGCAAAGTCAGTAGCAACAAATTATAATGGCTGAAAACTAAGTCCAGCAAAAATGTTTGAACCCTTTTTGCTGTTCTCAAGACAGACTGGAAACTGGGTTGCTGCCAAAGGTATTGCTGCCAGTGGGATCTTAGTTTTAGCTTGGTGCATTTAGTACACTTGAAAACCTTCATAACTAAACTTTTAAAGTAATTATAAATAACATTCCATGGCTTTTCCAAGTCCCTTCTTGCTACCTATGTAAGCCAAGTAACTGTGACATGATCAGACAGCATAAAATATTTTTGACTTTTACAAATGCAGAAGCTATAACCTTCATCTGAGAGAAATAAAAAAAAAGATAAATATCGTAAGAGGTTAAAACAACCAATATTTTAAAAAGAAATTAATAACTGTCTTACTCTGAAAATCATGAATAGTATTCGCCAACCGCAAAGGCTTACAAAGTTATAACAAAGTATCTTTGAATATTATTAAAATAAATAATTGTAACATAATGTGAGCTCTGCACAGAACAAACACAATAAAAATATCAGCATACAGAAGCTAGTGGCTATAAAAACTGACACCTGGAAGCAACGACTTTCAAAACCTCAGATATTTGGTATGAGAATCAGGCTTGCCTAGGAATAGAATTAAAATAAACTCTGAGTATTTTTGACATTTTAAAGTCAAGTACAGAGTAACATATACTGGAATTCAGCCGTTAAGAACGAAAAAACCAAGTAAAACTTCCCATGACTAAATGGATTAATTCTTTAGTACATCACAATTACTGTTCTCCACACTGTTTCACTGAACATCTAAATAAGCATCCAAAGCTTATTTTGTGCAATGAAAAGAGTTAAACCAAGGAATAATCCCAATGTTAAAAAGTTCACACTTTGTATGAAGTTAAAAAAAAATAATAATGAAGAAAATCTATAGTGGAGATCAGAATAGAGAATGGAGATTTTAGGCAGATTTATGGGCGACATCTATCGACTAATGGATATCTTTGTCAAAGTAGTAGTGTCCAAATGTCTGTTTTATTTCTGGATGTCTTTCTCAGAATTACATTTTCCTCCCTGATGGTGGAAGCTTAGCCTCAGCTTGTCACACATTTTAAGTAACAAAAAGCTGTGTTTGGGAAACAGTATGGCCTAAGGAGAAAAAGTATCTTGCAAATCATGGAGAGTCTCCCCATTTCCGGTAGGAACCCAGCTTATTGTTATACTAGTTAGCAGCTGGCTATCTTTTGTGGTACCCTATTTCTGATCATGGTCATTCCAGATGTCTAGGGAATGAAACCGTTTTCTTTCTAAAGATACTGCTGCACTGAAATATGCCTTTAAGTACACCTTCCACCCACCAGAGGAAAAAATTCAGCAGCCCTGTGAGTTTTCTAAGTACCAATGTTTTCTGACAGAAAGGTGGTCTCAATGACATACACGGGCTCCAGTTCTACTAACTGTTCATGGCAATTATCTCCTAATGTTTGCAGTGTAACAGCTCACTAACCAACAGACAAGTAACAAGTCTCTTTTTTTCCAGTTCACTGAGGGAAATGGGATATTCTGGATGAGCCAGCTGTTCACATGTAGACCACTTGGTCTACAGTATTTGGTAGAAACAGTGGCTACTTTGTATAGACAGAACTAGTTCAGTGTTCTGTTTTGGGAGGGAGGAAGGCAGGACACGAATAATGATCATCGTAGTTGTAGTCATGGTGATGGTGATGGTGATGATGATATCAGACGCTCCAACTGTTTATTGTGGAGGTAAACATAAGCACACACTTATCCCTTTAATAGCTATGTAGATCAGGAACGACAAAACAGACCAGAAGTTCATATAAAATAGGAGAGAATAGCTTCCCCAACTTGGTCCCATCCATCACACATACTCCAGCCCCACAAAAGACTTGTGAAATGGCTTTTTTACAACTCCTCTCTCCCCTTTTCTAGAAAAAGCGGGTCATGATATTGCTTGCACTGAAACAGCTCTTCACGGACTTTCCCAGGATTTGTTTCCAAATTACGAAGCTGTGCCAAACAAAATGTTTCTTCTCAGTCCCTCAGGATAATATTGGTTAATCCTTCTGGGTGTCCTGGTTGGGATAATACTGGGAAGAAGAGTTGTATAATGGTTCTGCTCTGGAGATTGTGCTCATAAAGACCCAACCCATTCTATTTTGGTATGTATCTATCTTGTCTCCCACACTACTGAACATACAATGAGACTGTTTGATGGTATCAGATGATATGCTAAGACTGATGCTCTCAGTGGTGGTAGTATGAAATAACAGCAGCTTCTGAATCAGACTTCATTAAAAAAACACTTGAACAAAACTGCCAACATGGATCTTCTACAATTTATCAAAACTCCATCTACAGCTTTTGGTTTAGTCTAAGAAGCTTTTTATTTCTTCCCTGTAGACCTGCTCCCCTTTTTCTCTTGAGTGGTTTCAGCCCCGGGCTGGAGCTGGTAATATTTAGCACCATCCATTTCACCAGCTGTCACATTGGCCTCAACTTTCCCTCTCCCTAGTGCTATTTCAGGGTGGAGGGATTTTAAGGCACCATGACGGAACACATGATGGTGAAAACTTCCAATATGGACACAAGATCAGTGAAGGATCAAGTGTAAAATCATGTACATTTGCTGCTCACTGAAGTACTCTGCTCCAACATTAAAGAGGTTATCTACAGTCTTGGCTACGCACGAACAATTGATTTAGGAGGTCATGTGAACTTCTGAGGGAGATCATTAAGAAACATATGCAGGTATGACACAGAAGTTGGAGGCCCAGCCTGGTGCCAAGTTGAGTGGGTGTGCTTGCAAAGCAATTCTTCTCCAGTTCTACATCTAAAGTTTTGTCACAATGTTGTTGCAACCCAAACTAGATCCTTTAATGAAACAAACGTATACAGTGCACAACTCACTTTTCTTTGCAACTTATTTACAGACTCTTATCACTAAGATGAAAAAGAGGTACCATACCGCAGTGGGTTTTTCATGCCACAACACAGAAACATGTGATAAGTGTATCTAACATAGAAACTGGAAAGACTAAGCAGAAAAGCAAGGACAGCAGAATCTTTGGCTGAGAATGACAAGAGAAAAGAAAATGTACAATGGATGATAAGGTCTGTGAGGCTTTCCTTGTTATTTAGGTGGGGTGAGCACTGCCTCTTAGTAAAGTGGAGTACCCCCCCCTACAAGGTTGCTAGGTTGGGCAGTCTGAGTTTTCTTAGTTTTTAAACAAGGGTTCTGGGCTGAAGGATCTTGCTCCTCACTTCAGTCCTCTCTCCGCATGACACTGGAGAGGGTCCTGATGTGATGCTGTCTAGGAAGTGCTGCTGACATATTTCCTGCTGTGTCCTCTTAGGGCCCTCTCTGATTTAAGCAGGAGAATCCAAGTGAGGAGCAGAGTGCAAGACACTCATCTACAGGTTTAAAAAAACCCAACAGATTACACCATATCAGCTCGCTAGCCACCTGGTAGAGGGAAGAAAATATAAGAGTCTTTTTATTCCTCCCTCAGTCCAAATAAGAAAAGCAAACATGAGCAAGGAACATGGAATACACTGAATTATTTGGGGCAGCAGGGATGGACTGCTGGTCTTAAATGAGCAAGTCAACCTTTGTCAGCTCTAGGAGGAATGAGCATAGCAAAAATGTGCCTTGAAGCACATGCTAAAGTATTGGGAAGTGGGAGAAGTGGGTGAAAAAAATAGATTTTAAAATGTTATAAACCACTCTGAGCCAAATAAAGCATGATAGAAAATAAACACTGTTTAAATTTTATATGTTAGGTAAAATGAATGAACTATTCATGTTCTATTAATACTATACCCTTACGTTTTAATACAAACTTACTGCCAACTACCTCTGATGTGTTTGCAACATCCTAAAAATTAAACAGTATAATGTAATAAATCCTATTATGGTGTATAATCTCCAAATAACATTAAAGGGGATAAAAATACACAGTGCATTAATGAACTTAATATTTTCCATACACCATTTATACTACATACAAGAAGCCAGTTATTTTGGATAAAAAAGTTTATGACAATCCATTTCTCAGGGCTATTCAATGCAATGTATTCTGTTCATCCTTAGAATCAGCTAGTTTGGTAATGTTGTCAGCCTTAGAACTGGATTACTTTTTCCATTTTAAGGATTTACTCACATAGCATACTGTTATGAAAACACCAGTGAGAGTGAAGAAAAAGGAACAGAAATTATATTTTGGATATTTTGAATACCAAATGCAGGTGAATACTTAGAATAATCTGACTTATAATGTCACTAGAAAAAATAAGAAACTATTATCTCAGCAAGTAGCTTTTAAATCACTGAAAGTATTAAATATACAATGTACCCCATCCAAAGCTAAATTACCAAGATTGCATTCACCTTTAAAATAAGAAACAGGTTTCAAATGAATGATAGCCATTTCCCCAGTCTGAAACACTGCTTTTTCTTTCCCATAAAGGAGGAGCACACCATTTTTTCTTATACTGTAGAACTCTGTTATACAGCAACAAGCAACCCCCGGAAATAAAAAGAATACTAGACTTGTATAAAGGGCCTCTTTGCAATGGATGAGTGAACCTTCTCTTAGTCCCATACAAATAATATGGAAACTAATGTAAATCTGTGCAATGAGAAAACTATACTATTGACTGCCAGGCAGCCAGGGATTCCAGTTGTAAAGCTACTAAGACCAAAAAGAGCTCTGCATTTATTGAAGATCTATCTCATTTAAGACATTGATTGTTAGGAAAAAATTCTGAACAGACTGAAACAAATAAATCCAGTTTACATTGATTTTTTTTCTTTTAAATTTTGTTTTAAATTTGAAGATCCTTTTAAATCTCAGGACTGTTTATTTTATGAAAAACTAAAAAATGGATTACTTTAGGCACTTGCTATTCACTCTTTAAACCTGCCACCACAAATATAGTTTATTTAATGTTCACATCGGAGCAGAAAAAGATGGGAATTGAGAATAAATTGCTCCAATCTAATATGCATATCTTAATGTCAGCTATAGGAGATTGATGTCAAAACACAGGCAATCCAGTTTAATAGCTGCATGCAAAGAACTTCTTCAAAGCTAGATTTCTTGTTAGTACCTGTGTGCATGCAGAAGCCTGGCATTTGCTGTACAGGCCCTTTGCTTAGTGTGCTTTCTTTTGCTCACTTTCCCACTTTTCTTTCTTTGAGACGTGGCTAACACTAAACTTGGATCTATAACAATACCTAACCATGAAACTAGGTTGCACAGAGAAGTTGTGACCTAGACCTTGAAGAAGGACTGAATCTGGCACTGACTTCTCAGACATTTAAGTGAAGAGTTTAAATCCTGCATATTCACCATACTCAAAGTGGCTCACTCTCCTAAAGGTTCTCAAAGCAGAAATCAAAACTTCCATGCTGGAGTTATTAAATGGCAACACAAATAAGTTATAATCTATGCTGGAGCACTGCCACTTCAAAGAACTTGCTGCTTCATTTAAGGGTGGTATTCAGGTAATCACCAGGATCCAGATGGGTATATTAGAACTCAGTATGTGCTTTAGACTTTAGTCTGCTGTTTCAGCAGCTTTCTCAGATCCTGGGCTACCTGACTCTCCACAGGCCATCTCAGTCTTATCACAAATTTGCCTTCGGCTGCTTGACTTCTGTTCCAAATTGGCTTACTACAGATATTGTTAGAAACAGGCATTGGCTAAGCATGGTTCTATGGACTAATACGTGGGCCATGACAATTTCCAGTGATAACTGTCCCAGCAAACAGAATGCATGTGAATACAGAAATCCTTTTCCAAAGCATTCATTTGTATTCTACCTTGAAGAAGGCAACAAATTGATTATTTTTTTCCACAGTACAGTGTAAACTATCATTTCAGAGTATATGGGTGGGGTACCACAAATAATTATTGGCTAATTAGCAAAGCGAACAATTCTGGATTTCTCTCTTTCCATTAACTGGAGGCAAGCCAGACCATTCGTGTTTATGTGCTATTTCGTTGCTTCATAATTGATAAAATAACCTGCAATAGACTGCTCACCTCCCAGATAAGCTCCACTATTGAGTAATTGACTAAGGTGATTGCCTAAAGTGATAAGAGTTAATGATCCATGATGATATGACACATGATTACAGACGACAGATCTATGCATCCATTACAAGTGAATTAAATACATAATATCATAAATACATGGGAAAAAACCCTCTGGCTCCAGCATCTGAAGGACTTTCTGACGTACAAACTAGTGTTTCCTAATTAATTTACTTAGTAACTTGACAAGCAAAACAGTTTCAGATTTTTCTCAGACCATCGTATCAAAAATCTGCTGAACATAGTTTAAAATCTGAGTAAATAACTTTCAGCCTTTTTCTTCAAACATATCCCAGGAGTTTACTCATACCAGCAGACTACCTAAGTCTATATGAAACTTGAGACTTCTTTTACTTGGGGCACTTCTACAACTTTTTAGTTCTTTCTATAAGAACAGTCACCAAAACTGAGGAAAACAACTTATTCATGCCTACAGGAAAAAGGCATTCTCTGGTACTACAGGATTATATGCTGGGCAATTGCTTCTTTTATATTACCTCTACATAGTGTGGGACAATTACAACCCATAATCATATGAAGAGAACCTGATTTATATTTCCTTCAAAACATTATTATTGGGAAATGATTCTCAAAATCAGAGATTTTATGGCCAGCTCATATCGTATTACAAGAATTTATAATGCAAGGGGTATACTGTAAGAAGAGGAGAGAACAGGCTCCAATTCTATAATACCACCAACACCTTTACCACTGTCCTTCTTCTCCTCCTTCCATTTAATCTGCATACTTGAACAATTATTCAAATGTTCAGGACTATATTGTGTGTGAAATTGGTGTGTGTTTCTGTACTCTTTTGTTTTGGCAGATCCTCTGGACCAATAACCACATCAGAAACACTGAAGGACTTCTTGGTGTCAGTACAGAATTTCCCAGGTTGTTAAAGTGGTATTGTACAGGTTATTCTACCAAAATTGAAAAAATCCTTCAAAAGAACTGATGCTTACATGTTATGGTCACCATGCTTAAAAAATGGTTCACAATAAACCATACGGCAAAAGTTGGCAAAGTTACTGACTCGTTTTTTTAAAAAAGGTACATGCAAATTATAGTTGATTATTCCAGGAAAATTTCCCTAAGTAAACTTTTCTAAGCCCCCATGAAAATAAAACTGTGGATTAGCAGCCATGGAAAGATGAGGTCATCTTGACCCACTGAAAGAGCGTTCTAAAACCTTGAAGACTTACAATAGCACAACTTCAACAAATCCTCTGAAGTGCCCTCCCTTGTTTTCCATACAGCCTGGATTAGACTCAAGAGATCTTTCTAACAGTTTCTAAATCAAAAAATACAATAACCTTTCTTTCCTTTATGCACACTGAGAAAATGGGCACTCTAAAGAAATAATCTGTGTTTCTTTACACGTTCCATATTTTAATGTCAATTACTTGAAAGTTTCAAAATTTAAATCTGTAAATAAAATCCAGGACATGAAAGTATTTGAAGATTTTACAAATAGTTTCAGAATATATCCAAAACAAATACTCCAACAAGCAAGGAACACACACATACACACATTTTATTGCAGAAGAGATAATTTAGCAGTAGCAGATACTTATGCATAATCAGAACTCTCCTTTATTAGACCATCTTTTTGAGAAACATATGACAACTCTACCAGAGATCAGGCAGGTGGGGAAGAGGACATATTATATCAGATGTTTCTGCCTTTCCTGCTTTCAGCATTCCTAGGTGCTGCTGGTGAAGCCTGCTACTGCTTCTACCAAATTATCTGCCTCATTCCATCTTACTACAGGTCTTCTTCCAGACACCGTCTAGTCAGCCTTTTTTCCTTTCTTGCCTTTTGCATTACATTAATAGGATTTCATGGATTTTCTTATAGCCAACCTTCTTTTTTTTTAAAAAAAAAATGAACCTTTTTATTTGTTTAATTATTCAAATTATGTCTCTATTACCTCTTCCCAGTCTTTCACCAGTGCCCCAAAAGAAGTAAGGGAAAACTAAGATACATGCAAAATATAAGAGGGAAAATATATAACAGAAACAGCTGAATGAGGAATGGTTTAGTATGTTGAGGAGTACAAAGAAGAAGAGCCATGAGTGTCTAAAGGAAAAAAGTAGGGTGTCCAGGGCCTCAATAACACAGTAGATGTAAAGGAAATATTTTGCACACACAATTCCCCCTCATTCAGATCTGGACTTTAAAGCAACACATAAAGCTCATTTGTCATTAGTAACACATATGGAAAACACTGATAGCACACCTGTCACATTCTACAGTAATTGAAGGACTGCTCAGTGTCCCCTACAAATGCGCCTTGTTACTCAAAACAGTTGCTGAACATATTCTGAGGTAAGGTTTTCTGATATGTAGAAAAAGGGTCTTTTCTTTCATGATACAAAATATGAACTCTTTGCCCAGGGAGGAATTTTTTGTACTGTCTGATCCAGTATCCCATCAACATCAACCTAACCTGCACCCCAATATCTACTTGTGTAGAAATAAGCCCACTGAGCTCAAGAAACTTATTTCTAAGTAGATACATACAGAACGTCACTGTGTCTACATGTTGTTGCAAGCAAAACTCTTTGCTTGCCATATTTATAACATAGATTCTGAAATTTTAGCTATGGATCTGCAGTTTAATTCTTGTTTTAACTATCACCTCCTACTTCTGAATTCCATCAAAGACTCTTTTCTCAAAAAAAGAAAAAAGAAAAGAAAAAAAAGGTGAACCTTTGGATGCAACCTCACTTCTTTTTAATTATTTCATTTTGTTAGTATAGCATAGTATAGCATTATTGATTGCTGGACTATGTCCTTAGGAGACCAGGCTTCAAACCCCATTTAGCCATGGAAACCTACAAGGCTACTTTGGACAAATCACATTTTCCCAACATTGGAAGGAAACAACAGCAAATCGCCCTTGGCCAATCTTGCCAAGAAAATCCTGCAATGGGGCTACCCTAAGCTGGAGTGGACTTGAAGGTACAAAACAACAACAAAAAGGCTTCAGTGATCCCCACCACACAGAAATGGGAAGGTTAAAAAATAAACTCTTTTGGTGAATAGTATACAAGAAATAAATCTCAAAAGTGTTTGTGAGACCACAACCTGTTTACTTACACACAAAAGATTTAAAAATTTGTATTTACTTCTGCAAGAAGAGAAAGAAGAAATGAACAATCTTTAAAACATGGTAAAAGTAAAAAGTTAATCAAAAGTTACGCCACGTAGTTAGATTTTGCTTCAGGAATTAACCCTTTAATTATGAACTGAAATATACATCCCATTCATGAGTCATAGTCCATTAATCTATGTCAACAAAATATTTTCAGTAACACAAAATTATTAGTATTTAGACATCTTCTAACTACGCTGCAGTTTTCTAACTATACTGCTGTGCATTACCACTAACAAAAGTAATATAAAGGAACACATCTGGATTGAATGGGGCAGGGACTACAGAACTGATGCCATAAGAATTTTCTTTTCAAAGTATTAGACTAGAATTTTGAGTATGAGAAATGTCATATTTTCTAGTAAGTAAGTCATGTGTTCAAACCAACAGGAAAAAATAACAATTTACATCCTAGCCTTAGCAGCTGTACAGCATGCTTGTACAAGAAAACTACCTAACCAAAAGCAGTCCTCAATTATGTATTCTGCCTAATAAAAAATTCTTGAAAACCTCCCTCTTTGTACAGTCCTAGCCATGGAAAGAGTAAAAACAGAAGGCTTCCTAAGCCTCTGGCAGGTTGCTCCAGATGGCTGGTGGGCTGTATTCAGCTTGGTGGGTCACCAAATGTGCAAGGTTGTTCTACAGCAGGCACAGAAGCACAGAAATCATGGACGTCTCCACACCAAAAATCACTTGTATGAGCAAGAAAGTACAGTTCTTATTTTGTAACAAGTTTCTTTATTTTAAAGCCAGCAGAAGACGATAGTCCAAGAAGTGCTTAAGCTCATGCAATGGGACTGTGGTACGCCAACAGACATTTTGACTTTTTTTTTTTTTTTAAAGAACTGGCTACTACTCTCAGCTCTCAATAAACCACATCTGAAATTCCCTTTTGACTTAAAATTGCAATGTGCAATATGCAGATTGCAATGTGATGCCTTAAACTAATATTTTTAAAAAGTAGAATACACATGCAAAAAACATAAACAATGAATAGGAGTGTCCCTTGGGTTCCCAGAGCTAGTTCCATATGGTCTTTAACTCTTGGTCTAGTATGCTTCTGCAAGCCTTTGATTAAGAACAATCAATCTCTCTGGCCTATTGGCTCCTTTTCAGTTGGGCCATCTAGTCTCTTGCAAAAATTTCAATTTATTAAATACTTCCTTAAGCAAAGAAAACCACGAGAAGCTTAGCATTCAGAAGTTCCTTGTAAAACTAATGTGACTCCATTAAGGAATGATTCACTTCTTATGTTAAGTTTCACAGCCTTTATATAATATACAGGAAGTAACAGTTAATTTTCAAAATCCTTGTCACACCATCTTCAAACTTTAGATACAGTTCTGTTAAAGGATTAACAGGATTCAGGCATTCAGACACTATCACTTCCTTGCATCTTTATTTCAAGTCATGAAAACAGAGGGGGGGAAAGCATATTGCTAAAACATCTATGCTACCATACATTCAAAGCACAAGGAAGCCAAAATAGCAGGCTGGAATATAATTTTCTCTGAATATTTGTCACCTAAGATGTAATTTTTACACACACACACACACACACGCTCATTCCACACAAAGGAAGGGGGATTTCCTCCACCCATGTTGTTGGCCAAGCTGTCAATCATCTTGATGAGCAGCAAATAAATGAATGTCCAATGATGGGATTCTGCATTATCCTTAAAGAAATCCATCCACTAAACATCAACAGGTAAATGCTTAAACCCGACAGCCATCAATTTCAGCTATTCATGCAAAAAGACAGGTGAGCTAGACTAGTAAACCTCGAAATTAGAGAAGTATTAATCATCCGTTCACAGCCATTGTGAACATATATATATTTTAAAAAACATGTAAAAATCATCTCTGCCTCTGAACTTTATTTGCAACAGATAATGTCTTGTTACATTTTTAATCAAACAGATGAAGTTATATTTAAATTGAAAATCTGCTGCACTCACCAAATCAGGCAACTAAAATACCAAGATGATTGAATGGCATTACAGAATACACTATTACTGCAGGTAAATTGTAAAATTTACCAGTCACGCCACAGAAGTTATTATGCAGTCATTGCATCTGCAGCTGGAAGCAGGGCTAAGACAAAAAGGAAGGGCTTGTTAAGCCTATTTAAATACCTATAATATTTTATGAAGACACTATTAAAGAGTAGAATAAAAAAAAATGTCAGCTGCTCTCTTGAAGAAACCAATAAATATCTAAAATAAATATTAAGCCCAAATACCACATTTGGATATTTAAGAAAAAACAGAAAAGCCATACTATTTTTCACAACAAAACTTCCACAAGACTGAAAGCATCTTAATCAGTAATTCATTTCCATTAAAGATTTCCTACAGGCCTTTGGCCAGATTACAAACATACTGAACACGCTAAGTCACTCTAAGTTCAATGGGATATATTCTCCAGTTATTGTATTTAGTATCAGAAGCTACAGCTCCATGAGCATATCCATGCAATTTGTAAAATATGAACACCACCAGCCAGAATAGTGTTTTAAACAAATTAATTATTTTTAACAGCATGTTTAGCCATGTATGAGATCTTAAGACCATTATTAGCATTACAATAATGAAACCATATCCAAAGCAATGTTTCCATCTTAACTATATGGTAAGATCCATACTGACCTATATACATGACATTTATAAATTATGTATACATAAGCTTATTTCAGTCATCTTATTAAAATGAGTGGCAGCACAGTGCTCATCTGGACAACTGTCAGTTTCCCTTCTTTCAGAAGGCTGCCAAGCCTCTTAGTTAGCCACAAATACTGAAGTGCTGACACTAAGGGGAGAGCTGTTTTTTCCCCCAAATCCAACTGTTAATGGACTACACCACCTCCTTTAGTCCTACCTCCCACATTTGGATTCTTCTAATTACTACAAGATTACTATCCTTATCAACTAAATAAACCAATGTATAGTTTAGACCTTTCTATTCATTCCATGTTCTACAACATGCCTATCTAGGTTAAAAAACAAATTGCCCTATAGTACAAAATCTAAAATAATTCTTAATATGTTAACTTATTGGTAATCTAACTGACTGCTCACTGATGAAAGGGGCTAAGCGACTGCACTATAGTACAGCAGTACTGAAAACAACTTTTCTAAAGCGGTCTACTGAACAGCTATTTTGCATCAGACAGCCATGTATAAAACGAATGAACAACATTTTTCATAATTTAATCCTTACTTTAAAAAAAACATGATCTCTTTGGTGCTGGGAATAAAACAGTGTGAACAACTCTGAAGTGATTATGCTTAATTAAATTATGGAACACTATAAAAGTAAAGACTTGGTCTTATTGTAATAGGGACTAAACCACCCTGTCCTGATTCTGCACAAAGTTCAGAGAAAACGTTAGGATATCAAAACAAACTATGGTATAGGTTTCAGTACTCTAAAAAGTGTGGTGTATTATTCAAACATTAATTGTCAGATAATTTCCCATACATTGGTTTCATTTCATTTCATGTTATGTAACTGCTACAAAAGATATATGCTCTTAAGTAATCAAATGAGCAAATATTTTAAACAGCTGCCATAATCTCACAGGACATATGAAACTCCTCAGAAAGATTTTAGCTAATGAAGACAAAAAATATGACAAATTATTATTTTCCCGTTTGTATGTTCTAATTTTTAGTAACTGTTTCAGAAAATGGTGTATCAAGCAAGTCATTCATTTTGATAAGGATTTTTTTTATTTCCCACTTTCAGGAGCCAACAGGTAGATACCAAGCTTATTTACTTGAATTAAGTCCTACTGCAATTATAATGCAACGTACTTCTGAGTGAATATAGAATAAGTAGCATTAATTCCAATAGGCGTTATTAGTCTAAGTTGCTTCTTGTATTGTACAATGGGAGATTTTCCGGGCTTTAAGAATTTATATGGAAAATATTTCCTTTAAATAAGGAACTTCCATACCTAAAATCAACTGAACTAAGAAGAGAGAGGAGGCTGCCCAGAAATACCCCTTAATTAAATATAATAAAATGAGGATAAAAGAGGAAATCTCCACTATGCTACTTTAGTTCCATTCAGGAAGGACAGCGTATGACTCTCCTAAGTAAGAGGTCTGGATCTAGCACATCACAGCTATAACTATATCCCACTGAAAATATTGGAAATTTTGTTTTACCTGTTCCACTGGCTTCACATCTACAAACACATACATGGGAACTCATTTTACTCAATGGGACTGATATGATATACATAGGACTACTCTTTAGATGAATAAATTTGGATTCCTACTCTACAGTAAGAGCTTAACGATACTATGAGCTATAACCAATGTCACATACTGGTTCATCTATAAGCCTTCAATTATGGTATCATCAAACTACAAAATGAAAACAAACACTCAAGAATTGTAAATGGTAAGAAAAGTGTTTCCTCAGAGGACATAAGAGTGATTTACACAATTTTAATGCTTGCCACAAATGAAAAATATCAATTTTTAAAGGAATATTACAGCAACAGTTTAGTAAAAAAACACAAATGTCTTTTGACTAAAATCCTTAATCAAATGGCAGAGACTACTCTTTCATTTATCACTAATTAAAGAATCTACTATGCCAGTAATGTAACTGGACTTACAGCAGTAGCAATTACATAAAAAAACCTGACTATTTCGGAGTTCATATGTCCATGCATACTACCAAGAAGCCCAAACTATAAGTACCAGCATTTTATACATACAACTACAATCCATTTGTAAGGAACTGTACTATATTGACCAAAAAGCCTTTCTCTTTTACAATAGAGCAGGATCTCCAAATCGTCACTTGCTTTTTCATCACCAGTATCTGAAAAGAGTCAGTACAGAAAGCAATCACCTTTAATATCCTGAAAATGTGCTTCATCCCAGAAAACTGCCCACCAACAAATTTTATCATGATATGCAAAAATATTCTGAACAGAGAGAATAATCTGATAGAACCATTCTCTCCTAATAAAATCTCTTTTCCTCATGCCAACCATGAGTGATTTTGCTAAGCTTTTTCTTCACAGAAAGCATGTTTTCTGCACATTTAAGAATGCAAACGTAATTTTGCATATAGGTTTAAGACCTATATAATAAGATCTTCTCACTTGAAAGAGCTGAACAGAACTGGTGCTATGTGCATTTCCATTTGACAGTGAAGGTCACAAACCTGGACACATATTCAGGAGGTAATACATTCCATGTCATTATTTATTTACTTTATTTGGCAAACAGGAGGAATATTCTTCTTTCGGCCATCCACAGTGGTTAATCTATCCACATCTTACCTCATAACTGAGGACACCAACTGCAACTGTCTGCATGTAGCAAGGGAAAACTAGTATCTCGTTGAAAACATTACCAAAGATGGCACACCAACTGATTTAAAGCCCCAGTGTTTGTAACTTTTAGAAAACTGAAAGTGCAAGGGTTATCTTGAAGACTACTACTAACAGTGAGATCATACTCAAGAGGGTATAAAAAAAATCCCCAAAGTAGTAAACTACTGATGCTAACGTCTAACAAGCTTGTTACTAATTATATGAACAGCCACTGCTACAGGGTATTTCTCATACAAACAACACACTGCTATACTTCTTTCACTTGAAAACTCATGAAAGCCTGAGCATATTTTGGAAGCACTGTAAAATCCTTTACACTTGGACAAGAGAGAGAAGCTGGAAGAGGTTTTACTGCTACATATGTAAGGAAATAAACAGTTAACGGGTGAAACTGTTTTTGATGCACTGTTACTTACACAGCAGTATATATGTTAAGAAGCGCACAAATGTTTATGCAACTATTTTAAAAAGAATACCAGTAGAAATTCAAGTGCTCATGCACAATACACTCTAAATCAATTTTTATGATAATGGAATAGACAACTTTGGGGCATTTTATTTATTTATGGGATTTAGAGAATGTTACCCCTCTCTAACAGCAACAGCAACAACAACAACAACAACAATGAAAGGTTCCAGAGCAACAAATAAATACCATTACTTAGTCCCTGCCTTGCCTTACAGTCTAAAATACATTAGACACAAGGGATGGGATGGGAATAAAGGAGGGGGAGCATTATGTTGCATCTGAATTTAGTTGTCCAGATGAATAGGAATATCATCTATTCTAGTATTGATTGTACTCAGGTTTGTCTTCCATTCCCTTGTGGGCTAGCATACTCTTTGCTGGCCTGCTCCCCCTATTTAATGCTTTAGCATCACATAGGTTTTGGATAGAAATCTAGCTGCACTTCAGGTATTGCTTCTGCTTTAAAAATAGAACACATAAAATTACTTACAACAGTAGACCTTCAGTAGGCCCCAGAAGTCACAACTTGTTTCCCTGCTCCCCTGCCAAAATGAACATGTAGCTCCAACAAGTTGTTGGACTGTAGACCTGAAAGGAAGTACACTCTGGCCCCTCCCATCAGCTAATGTACCATGGTCCACCAGAAGGCTGCATCCTTCACATCTCACAGAGAACAGGCCCTGACACATCAACTGGCTGGAGAACAACCGCAAGGCTAATAGAAAGAGCACTATGCTACCAGTTGCCCTGGGCATGCAGAGATCCACACTCAAGCTTGACCCATCAGCCTGGGACTAAGACCCACTGAGAGGCTCTACCTAATAAGGGGCTAAAGGATTATAGGTATATCAGTGTGGGAAGGGAGATTGTATTAGTACAACTACTTGTGAACTGCTTAGAGAACTATTCAACTAAAAAGTGGGAAATTTATTTTCACCATAAACAAAAAAACCCTGGAAGGATCCATAGTTCCTAAATCAACCTACCCTCAACCTCTATTGAAAACTAAAGCTTGCGGAATCTTTTTAAGAAGACCATTCATTCATTCATTCATTCATTCATTCACTCAATTTATGTTCCACCTTTCTCCTTATGCAGGACCCAACTAACTCTCTCCCAAATAATAATAATAATAATAATAATAATAATAATAATAATAATAATAATAAAATTTATTTCTATCCCGCCTCTCCCAAATGGATCGAGGCGGCATTACAAAACATATAAATATTAAAATATCAAAATGTAGCCCGCCCTCCCCACTCACCAACCCTGCCATCCCCCCAACACACCAACTATTAAAACAGATTAAAATAAAATTAAAACTAAAAGTTAAAAACAAAACAATTAAAACAATTAAAAACAAACGGACAATTGATGAGAGGCAGTGGAACACTAGTCTGGGAAGGCCTGTCGGAAGAGAACAGTCTTGACTGCTTTTTTAAAGCAGTCAAGACTGGTAATGTGCCGGGTCTCCTCCGGCAGGCCATTCCATAACCTGGGAGCGACTGAAGAAAAGGTCCTCTGGGTAACCGCATAATAATTTCAGTGGTCCCATTTCTACCTCAATATTTTACTTTTAGAATTTAATTAATAAGAAATGTCACTCACTATATGGCTTGTGACATTTCTAGTGAAAATTGTTTTCATGTTTCCTTAGATACAAAAGCTGAGTGACTTATGAGAGAGGCTTAAACAACCTAGTCCTGCATATGAACATTTGGTGTGAATGGGTTTTATTTAAAACTTCTAAGAGAGAAAAGCTAAACGTGCAGAAAAATCCCACAATTGTGAGTCATAGAGACCATGAAGAAGAACCACTTCTATCAAGGCCATTCCCAGAAGAAATAAAAGCACTATATTTGGCTGGGATGTATGTGTTCAGAATATTTTTTTAAAATGAGGTGATAGTACCCTGTTTGCTGGAGTATAAGACATACTTTTTTCCCGGAAAAATACTGTTTGAAAATAAGGCGTGTCTTATATGCTGGTGCATCTTATACGCCAGTGTATAAACAGGGTGTGTCTTATACACCAATGAATCTTATACACCAGAAAATACAGTAATTTTAGACATAAAAAGCTAAATACTACAGAGCAAGAGCAGGATTTCAGAACAAAATCTAAACACAGGAAAATCAACAATATACAGTAAATAAGATCTGCAGATGCCACTTTTTTCTTAACAAATTTTCATCAGTTCTGCTTCTGTGGTGGAATGCATATCATTAAGTGTGTATGGAACACAGGAGATCTTGGAATATACCAATTGGTGGTCATTATTTAAAATTCCACAGTAATTTCTAAGAAACAGGCTGCTATGTGAAGTGTGATATGGGTACCAGGAACTATAACTATAGTTGAAATCTAGACTAAAAAATCAGCAATGTGAGTAAAGAACTGTTTATAGTTATTTTTGCTTTAAAATTTTCTGACACTATACTATAGAATTTTGGAAATAAGTATTTCATGACTATTGCAATTCTGTGGAGCCAGTGTAGCGTAGCACTGGTGTGAGCAGTGGACTAGGACTTCAAGAGACCAGGGTTCAAATTCCCACTCAAAAATAGATGTCAGAAAGCACTACCATCTCTGCCATGCCCAGTTCAGCCATCCTATAGCATCTTGCTGTGTTTTCGTTGATGTCTGGGTGATAGAAGGAATCCTGGTGGTGCAGTGGTTAAAATGCTGTAGAAGCCCAGAAGGTGTAGCACTTTACAGCACAGAAAGAATATGTAATGTAAAACTGCAAACAGAGCCACTCAGGGACAAGCAACTCAGTTTTCTCCTGTGTGTCCTCTGTGCAATCTTATATCCTGCTTTACAAAAAAGGTTGTAGAAAGCATCCATATCCAAAAGCAGGATCCCATGCTGACAAATTTTAGTATATACTGCCTTACAAAGACTATAATGAATGATGATGTCAAGCAGTGAAACTCAGACCAGACAGTGAAAAGCTCTCTTGATTTGACTGTTGCATTTGGGGGGAACATGATGAGACTATTTTAAAGAACAGCTGGTTTGACAACACTTGTCAAAAACTTATTCCCATAAGTCATGCAGTTCTTTGAATTAGCTCACTCCAATGGCTATCAATGTGCACTTAGTAGAATTTCAAACCTCTGAAGATGTCAAGAGAATAATGGAAATTACTGGGAGAAAAGGAAAGTATACAGAGAAGTTCTTTGAAAGCAAAGCCCAAAAGAATTCTCTCCTTTACATGTCCAGCTACAGAAATTGGGACACTCTGTATTAAATGACATGAAAGATCTAGTCGGAGAAAAGCTAGGATCACCATACTGAAATGAAAAATTTATAGGAACCTCCTACTTTGTCCATTGCTTTACCCGCTTGCCTTCATTCCTTTCGTATCTACAAGAACACTGAAGATGCTACAGCATAACTTCTGTAGGATCACCCACCCAATTGACTGCATCATGGTTCAAAGAAACTATTAGAAATCTTCAAAATATGGTGTTCCTTTGAGCATTATGGTATTTTGCAGTGATACTGGCTATAATCATGTGGGCCCTGACTAGAGACATGAACAAAGTCAGCATTTGACCCTCCTTATTTTGATGGACTCCAGCTCTCAAATAGCCCAGCCAGCATAGCCTATTGTCAAGGACAGTGGGGGTTGTGATTCAACAAAATCTGTTAAATTGTGGTGCCCCAGACACACCATATTTGCTGAAGAATTGATGTGACCTCCCTATTCACAGCTGACCTCAGAAATCCTAATTGGGCCTCTTCCACCCTATCTAACCTGTCTTGGAATGATACCACAAGCAAACAGCCATCATTATGAACACATCTGTTGAATTCTTAGAAACAAGTATTCCCAGTCACAGGATACAATGCAAAACAGACTAACCAAAAGGCTTGTTATTAACTTATTCCCTTTTTTTTCATCATCATCATCATCATCATCATCATCATCTCCTCCTCTTCCTCTTCCATCACTCTCCCTATAACAATATTTCCATCCTTGCTGTTAAGATTATTCTGCTACCATTCTTCACAGGCACCCTGGCTTAAAAGTTTTATTTTGTCCAGAAAGTCTGGCAATAATCTACCAAACTAGGACAAAGTGAATTTGAAAGGAGATGTTTCTAAGCTTTCAATACTTGTATGGAACATCCTGACATTGTTAATGTCTGCCTTTCTTTCATTGCTAGTGTAATCAAAGAAATGCTGTATTGAGCTACATGTAGTCCTGAAATTTCAAATATCTTCCATAAGAATTATTTTAAGCTCCACCTAAAGCCTAGATTTTTGCATTTTCACTAAGCGAGAAACAACAATTTGCATACCTGGATACTGCCGTTCAAAGACTCCCCACTTTTCTCTAAGTCTTTGTAATTTAGGACCTCTAAACCAGGAAAGGGAATCATTTAGACTCCCAGATGTTGTTGGATTTCAGTTTCCATCATTCTTCACCATCAGCAACGCTGCCTAAGGCTGCTGCCACTGATAAACTGAAAACATCTAAAGACTCACATGACTTCCACATTTGTCTAAAACTCAGTACTTTCCTGAGTCATTCATAAGCCTCTTGAACCTCCTGTGCAGCCTTCATTAGATTTGCTGACAAGTTTTTGCCTTCAGTTTGGGTGAATGAGTTCTGGTAAGGACGGGAGCTAATACAGAGCCACTTAGAACCAAGGAGGAGACATCAGCACAGCAACCGCAACCAGAAAATATGAAACACACAGTAGCTTTAAAAAAATGAAAAGCAGTTAGCCTATCCATCAGCCCAATGACTATTGAGCATGCTGAATGGCATCTATGAGCAATAATGCACTGAGTGTCATAAGAGAAAAATGGGGAAGAAGTAGGACATAGGCTTTAGTCATTTAAATCTTAAGGGCATGGTTGGTAGGCAACTAAATAACAAAACACTATTAAGAAGTGAGGAAACCATACACTATCATTTGGAAGGCCCTACTTGTTCCTTTCAGTACCAGATGAGTAGTCTCATGTCTGAAAATAAAGCAGAGCAATCTAAAAAAACAGGAAGATAGTTTCTACATACCTAGAGGAATGCTTAGGTATTCGTATGTATATACATTTGTTAATTTATAGGGCAATGATAAAACCCACCAATTGGCCACCCTGAGCATATTTTCACCGTTACATCCAGGAACTATGGAATGCTTAGGATATTAGTATTTGGGTTTCTTGTAAGGAAACTGCAGAAGGAGAAGGGAGTACAAAAGCAGGGTTACACATGAATATCAATAAAACAAAAATAATAACCATAGATGACTTATGTAACTGAAAAGCAAATGAACCTAAAAAGCAGTGATATACGCAAGCACTTAAAGGTATCAAAACAGTTAAAGATTTTCCATATCTTGCCTCAGACTGGAGACTGTAGCAAAGAAATCAGAAGACAACTAGGACTTGGAAGGGCAGCTGTGAAGGAACTAGGTAAGATCTTCAAGTGCCAAGATATATCACTAAATATCACAGTCAGAATCATCCATGCCATAGTATTTTCAATTTCTATATATAGTTCTGGAAGTTGGACTGTGAAGAAACCTGAGAGAAAGAAAATCAACTCATTTGAAATGTGCTGGAAGAGAACAAATGTGCTGGAAGAGAACAAATCAAGCCTGAACTCTCACCAGAAGCCAAAGTGATTTAACTGAGGCCATCATGAGACAGCATGACTCGTTTAAAAAAAAAAAAAAAACTGGGAAAGGTGAGAAGCAGGAAGAAAAGGGAAGACTACACTGGACCACAGATTCAATAAGGTAAACCACAGCAGAGAGTTTGTAAGACCTGAGCAGGGCAGCTGATGACTCAGGGCTATTAGAGATTTCTCATTCACAGGATTGCTGTATCATATCCAAGGATCTGCTGCATGCTAAAGTCAACTTGATGGCAACTAAAACATGTCACCTGCAGTGGAGCACCATGTTCAACCAGTCTTGTCACCAAACCGCAACAAAGCTAGGTTCACTGTGATGTATGAGGCTATCTGCCCAAGTAAATGTCTCTCAAGTCTAAAGTAATTCCTGCATTGACAGCGGTAGAATGCGATGATCTATTATGTTGTCTTAATACTGCAGCACCAACACTTTTTTCTACTGTATTTCCAATTTAACTGGCATGTACTGTCAGAGTCAAATCTCCCTCTGTTTATCAGCAGTTAGAACCATCCCTGGTAGGCATTACTGTTGCTCAGCAAACTAGTTCACATGTCCTGAAAGGGAGCTAATTTATTAATCACCCTGTGCTTTCATTCTTGTTTCCTTCTTGTCAAACTCAAATGTCTTGTGACTATACAATATCTTTCAGGATCATTGTTGTTCTAAAGCAGCCGGATCCTGAGACTAAATGTCAGAGTTTCTCCAAGGCCTCATCCTGTTCATGATATACCCACCATGAGCAGTAGACTAATAAATATCTTTCGCTCCAGGGGCACAGACACAGTGTCTGAGATCCTACATTGCTTAACATAGCATAAATGTTCTGCAGGTGGAATTCTGCTACCTCCTTGCACACCACCTCCCAGAACTGTTTTACTATGATATTACTATGATAGGGCCCCTGAATATCCATTCCATGGCACTATCATAAAAGCAACTAGCTATGGGTTCTCAGTGGATGATTTCAAAGGTTTGTGGCTGCTTTTTGGGCCTAGTCAGACAGTTCTCCAATCCCCCGCATTTTTCATCAACCGCAGAATGGCTATTCAGGGGGATATTCAGGGGGATACTGCAACAAAACCAGGAATTGCTTTGGTCACTGAGGAGGGGAGAAGAGAATACCAACCTCTACAACTTAAACACGCGCACACACACACACACACACACACAGGAAAGATAGTGTCAGGAGCTCAGGCGTGGTCGCGCCCACAGGCGTTCCCGAGGCCGACGCAGCGGCCGCCTCCGACGAGGAGGAGGGGGGCCTGGGCACTCCAGAGGCCGCAGCCGTCGGCGGGGATCGCCCGGACGCCACGGAGGTCACCGCCGCCGACAGGGATCGCCCAGACGCTACAGAGGCCGCCGTTGCCGATGAGGATTGCCCCGGTGTTGCGGAGGCTGCTGCCGCTGATGGAGATCGCCCGGGCGTTGCGGAGTCGCCAGCCCGGCTTCCACGCCGGTGGGCGTGACGGGCAGTGACTCACCGGGGAGGCGGGTCTTGGGCCCGATCCCAGGGCGCCGCCTACTCGCAATTCTGACCCTGAGGAGGCTGAAGCTTCCGCTCTGCCGCCCACGTTCCAGCAGCGGTGGCGGTTCAAGGAAGCAAGCCGCCGGTCCCGGCGGCTGCATGAGAAACACCTGTGGGCTGAGAGCTCCCAGCTGTAACACAGCTGAGAGCCCTCAGCCGCGTGCTCGAGCCGGATTGGCCGCCGGCGGCTCAAGGGGTCTTTTTAGGGCAGGCGCTGGGCTGGGAAGGGCATGGAGCAACAACCGTCGGCCTACCGTGCGTCTGTCGCCCGTGCCCAGTTCCAGCCCAGCCTGTGTACGCATCCAGCCGCTCGACCCTTCCAGGACCAACCTCCTGCGTTTGGGTGAAGTAACCTCTTTGTGTTTTCAGGTGAGGTAACCTGTCATTATTTTCTGTTGGAGCCTGCTGCTAAGGCATACTCCCAGTTACGGACAGTTTGTTTACTGCAAAACCTCTGTGTACGGACAGCAATAAACGCTGCTTGTTCCCGACTCCGGTCCGGCTCCCGCATGACCCCGGCCGCCGCTGACACATAGATGTATGCTTGTGTATATGACTGTGACAGGTTTCCTCCCCTTTCATGCCCTGAATACATGCCATAACACTCTATTTGCTCCATGTGTTAAAAATACTTTCAGTTAGGAACAATCCAAGGATTTTTAGCACTATTTTGTTCTGTTGTTTGCATGTTTCTTATCAAATGATATCTCCAGCATCTCTGCAGTGAATTTTCTGCGGATATCTACACTAGGACTTCCCAACTCTACTGCTGATATCGGTATCTCCAATGGATTCTTCCAGGAAGGTTCAGATAAGTATGCTATTGCTGAAGCCCTCCCACCTCTAGCTATTCTGTCCCTTGGAAAACCATAGTTGTGAAATCACCTCTTAAGAGGCATTTCTAGGCTGTTCCTTAAATGAGCTTGTACTTGACAAATGCTCTGAGGGAACACTGTCTCAGGTTCGAAGCAGCTTTCAGCAGATAACACGGTGTTGTCATCTTCAGATACAGTTTTCCTTCTCAGAATGACTCTGAAAGAGCCAAATGTACTGAGCCATTCCCTGTCCCTACCTCTGCTCCTGTCAGTGAAAAATGACTTCTCATACGAACCCATGCAATTGTGAAGTATCAATATTTTGTAGCTGCATTAGCTCACCCAGAGAACAGCCAAATAATTGAGGTACAGATTGTACAATCTGTACAAACACATACTTGCTATTGATAGGGCAATCATGAACTTAGTCTCTAATGAAGCCTGTCTCTCCCAAAGAATCTTGAATTCTAATGATCCTCCGACTGTAGAGTAATTGCTTGTATATCTCTGCATAGTTAACAACACGCTCTTAATACAGGTGGTGGAGATTCAGGTTTCAATTATTTTCTACTTTCTTTCTGCCTGAGTGAAGAGATGGGCAGTTTCTTTTCTCAGCACTCACACCACCTTGCTGTATCACATTTCAACTATAAAATAGCATGGAACAGTGTTTATCCCAATACATTACACTGGCTGAGACCACTCAATCAATCAGTCAGTCAATCAATCAATCAATCAATCAATCAATAACTCCCTCCCATGGCAAAATACAATAGGTTTGTGCAATATTTTTTTTGTCCAAGACTTTTATCTTTTTTCAAATAACTTTTTGCAGCAGGTAACTGAAACCCATGGGCATTGTTTATAGTGGCAAATAATGCCAAGTTGTATTGTCACAAAATGCCTGCCATGTGCATCTAGTAGTTCTGTGTGAGTTGTGCAACAGGATTCTAGGAAACACAGATGTCTCACCCAACTAGTTGAGAGTTCACTGCCTCATGAATTACTTGGAAACAATGCATTCAATCCAGATTTAGTCATATTTAACAATACAAATGGTAAAACCAACAGCACATACATCAACTGTGACTAACTAGACCAGATTGATTTTAATGGGTCTAATCAAAGAAAGAGTAAGTCTGCATCCAAAAATTATTGGATGAAAAAAAAAGTCTATCTAATCTGACCAAACGCCTAAATTTAAAGTCAGTACTACCATTCCTTAAAATAGTTGGTAATTAACATTAGAAGTATCAATTTTCTAAAGTCAGGTCATCAGACCTTCTTCTATACAATCAAATATTCATCTCATATTCTAGCTCGCTATGTATGTATTCAATTCAAGATAGGTATTAGTATCCAATTTAAATTATATCCAATTTAAGATAAGCATTCATTTGAGCAACATTGCCTTCCATATTTGTTGTTGGAAAGAAAAAAACTAGGAAGGTGAACATTTGCCACAGTGTGGACAAAAATCAATGTTTTGAGAACATTTTTAATTATTTTAATGTATCTTAAAGATTAGCAAATTTTCAGCAAAGAGCTGCAGACCAATGAATACATTCCTGATTGTCATCAAATCTGTCACCTTTATTGTTGTTTGTGTCACTTGAGGTAGGGCGCTATTCCACTGATTATGCTACTAAAAAAAATTAATAGTATATTACACACCATCAAATTTGTCTCCATTTATATCACCTCAGAGATTAGATAAGGCCAATTAGCTTTTTCACCAAGACGACACCCATATCCTTTGACACCATATGATTAATGATACTATTTTTTCCAATGTGTAACAATTTCAATCACTCAGATAAGTGATTGGTCTTCACTCAAAAACATAAGGCAGGACTGATTATGGATCATATGTAATCCACTGCTTGGTCATTTTAATCAAGTCCAAATTTTCATTAGAGGTTTGTTACTACAGGGCATTCCTATTGTATCTGCAAATAAATGGTAAAGCTATTAAAGCTCTCTGATGAATCTTATACCAGAAGAGAGTTTAATGGGAGCACTAATGTTCTGTTTTAACGGAACTCTTTCTAAACTGTTCCTTATTGACTGACATTTGTTCCATCAGGAATGGGTGGAAGTACCAGCAACTGAGTCACGTCTTTCCACCACAGAACAAACACTAGCTTTGAGATGAGATGTGGGGAAAAGTTTAGATCCAGAAATCTAAGGGGAAAAGTAAAACAATTCATCCTCTCTATTATTTTGTCATTCAAAGTGGCAGCTCTCTGTGGCTGCACTTTGGGAATAAAAGTTGAGAAACCAGCCACAGATCTCCTAGCACCATGCTCTGTTCAGCCCTCAATTTCCTTACACACATACAGAGAGGGCCAACTAGAAACTTGATGATATCACAAGCAGATGTTTCCAAGCAGAGGCAGAAAAAAGCATATTGCCTGATAAACTCTATCTACGGTTATTTTGTTTTGAGAGAATAAGGTAGTAAGCTATGTACCCATAGCTGGGAGTAAGTCTCAGTGAACACAATGGTGTAGGATAAGATTATATTATTAAATAATATGTTAAACAATATAATATTAGACTAAAAATGATTCAAACAAACCAGCAAGTAACAATTAAATTTTGTTGCTCTAAAACTTTCAAACAAAACAAGAGGCTTATTTATAGTAATTTATAGTAATAGTAATAGTATAGTTATAGTAATTTCACATTTGCACAGAACTTAGTGTCACTAGCAGTTTATTATAATATTTATCAAGGTGTGTGTGTATGTGTATGCCTTTAAGTCGCCTGTCAACTTACGGCAACTCAATAAACTTCACAGAGTTTTCTTAGGCAAGTAGTTATACCAGTTCCTTCCTTTGAAATAAAGTCTACAGCACTGGCAGTCATCGGTGGGCTCACATCCAAGTACTAACCAGAGCTGGCCTGGCTTAGTTTGCAAGATCAGAGAAGATCAGGTCCCTCTACTTGTACCAAAGGCAACCCCCTGCCACGGAGCTCATGAAAAAAATTCACTGTCTGATACAGAAAATTCTTAACTTTGTATATGTACTGAAAGCCCATGCGTTGCAATCCAGCTTAGTCAGTCTCACTGGGTGAACTGCACACATGAGTCAAACTGACCTAGCCCATAAAGTTGTTGTTAGGGTAATATGGGATTTGGTATTCACCTGACCTTGAGCTCATGGGAAGAACAACTGGATACAAGTATAACTCATAAAATAAATAATTTTCTTCTCATCTTTTCCAGTTACGTTATACAATTAGAATTAGAATACAATCTCTACAATTAAAGTGCTGTCTAAATGAAAAATGAGTGGCTGGAGCTTTTAAAAGGAGCTTTACTTCTGAACTTAGAGCAATGACATAATGGATCATCATGCCATCATCGTAATGTTAGCAATCCATTATGTCACCAAATTTTCTGACATGCATGTGTCACAATTTTGCCTGAACACATCACTATTCACTTTTGTCTAAAAATATGCAGATTTTTGCTGTAAAACTAAAATGCTCTAAAAAATAGAACTGGATTCTCTAAAACTCTCTGGTATTTGTATATCTTCAAAAATGCTGAAACCATATTCAAGTAATGTATATTATGATTAAACTATGGTACTATACCAAAATTTGCTGCGCCAAAAGATAACTGCTTTGAATGTGGTAGGTATGCTGACTGCTGTGCCAGTACCATGTCATAGGCTACGTCTTTATGCAAGCAGTGGCAGACAGATATACCCATTCAAATATTTAAGACTGGAAGGTAAATATTGATTCACTTCTGATGTCCACTGAATCATTTCTAGACCTATTCTGTATATCCATTTTTATACAACTGTAACTTTGAAAGAAAGAGACTAAAAATAACATTTTGTAAAATAATCTGAAAACTGGATTATGAACATAATTATACTCACATCTTAGTTATAGGTAACATTCTGAATATCAGCTTTTTTCAGATAGTATTTATTTAGGAACCAGTCACACAACAGTTTAGGAAACACTATTTTGAAGAGGCACTAGGTCCGTAATAGCACATAAGATCAGAGACACATTTAAAACTGCTATATTTTGGGTATGCAAACTAATTCTTCCATTTTCATTTCAATAGACATAAGTAAAAGGTTATTACTATGTTGTAGTCTATGAAAAAACCCATTTTCCTAAAAATAAATTTACAGGATTTTTTTGTCATAATTCTAATTTTCTGGTTTTCTAAGAAATCTTGATTGTATGGATAGAATGAATCTTTTGGTTGAAGGAAAAAGAAAGAACTGAAGTGGCTCTACAGAAGTTTGTATTCAACTACTGGCAATTTAAAACTAGTTAAAAATTGAGAGAACTATAGTATTAAGAACAGTCTCTGAATGACATCTTCCCTCCCATTTTGCACGTAGATATCCCATTTACCATTAGTTCTGAAAATGTGACAAGAGTATATGTAGTACCCTGACTACAATTATTATTTTCACTAAAGTAAACAATATTTTAGTGGGAGCAAGTGGCATAAAATTGCATACTTATTTTTTCACAAATTTAACCTCTAAATCGTAAGCAACAAACACACAGTATATGTTGGCAATGTAATATGAAATAAGCCAACCAAAAACCTTGCTGTATAGAAAAAATCCCTGCACTTGATACATACTCTCAGTCCTCAAAGACATCTTTAAACTGTTATATTATCAGACTGACCCCATATCAGTACACAAGAAAAGCTCTAGTGCTCTTTTATTTCTGTCTCATAAAAATTAAAACAACAATTGAACTTAGTAAACCTAATAGCTTCCATGAAGCAAACAGAAACTATTACACAGGAAGAACTGTGCCTTTTTGGTAGCTTGTGCTATGCCTGTCCTATGGAAAGAACAAGTGCAAACTTGCAACCATTTGTTCCAGCCCACATTCCCAGTAGGAAACTTTACAATATAGAGTAAAGTCAAGAATTTTGAACAGTACCTGAAAAAGGACTAAACCACAGAAAATCACGAGAACATGTTTATACATACACATACCCATATTTTTAAAAACTAGCAAAATACTAGCTGTATACTAAAAAAAACCCTTTATTTTTATTGTTTTATTTTTAAAAGATATGAATATATGAATCATTTGTGGGATCTCTAAATCAGGCAATTTACAAATGGCAGAAATTAGTACATTTTGATTTATTAGTACATAAACTCTTTGACATGAGACAACAAAAGATGGTAAATGAGCAAATAAAACTAAAATAAATTTTTCAGAAAAGTGTACAAATCATACATAAGAATGAAAAAAAATCTCTTCTATTTCCATTTTGTATGTGAGAGAGGAACAAAGTTATTCTTCTTATTGAAAGCATTCCTTTGAACGAGGCAAAATAATCAAAGTTACTGAAAAACTTTTTATACAGAAAAGTACTGGTAAAAGAAAAGGAGAATCAACACTGCAGAAAAGACAGAGCTCTGAAATTGTTTCCTTTCACTCTCAAAACTGGATGCTAAAAAAATATTACAAGATGAATACTGAAAAAATCATAATGAACCTCTCAGATGAGAAACTAATTGGTACTAAGTACACAATGGCTTACATTTAATCCTGTTAATAATCACACAAAAAAGAAATAAAAGACTCACTTTTCAGCCATCTCTCTGGACGACTGGGCTAAAATAACAGCATGACTAAATCTGACATTGACCCCTTGGCCCTGCTAGAAGTTTAAAGAATTCCTTTGAGTCTTCTGAGATCATTTCCTCCCACCACCACCCCCTGCTCAACAACTCCAAAAGAGTGGGCTAGTCCCATGCATTTGACAGTCTTTTTGCACACAGGTAGAATAAAGAACAGCTAACCAGAAACTTTGTTCTAGTTGTTGCAGAGATCTAATACTAGATTTAAAACATGTGCAAGAACTGTTGGCAACAGCACCTCCAAATATTTAATATAATATTTTCTTTAAAGAATATTTTCTTTCAGAGAACAAGTCACTTCTACAGTAGAAGGGAAAGGACTGAAAGGCACAAAGTTGTTTTTAATTCATAAACCAAATTAAGTATCTGTAACGGGACATGTTATAAAAGGCAAACACAGGTTCATATTAAATGTTTATGCTAGCTTTACAAAGTTATTTTGAAACCTACTGATGCTATTGCAAGATATTCTCAGGATTAAACTTACAGACTGTTTCATAATACATCACAAAGTCAACCATCTTTTTAAAAGTGTGACGGAACCATATGGACAAAATCCTGCAAGAGACTTTATTAGTAGCAGGAAATTTACTTTTTCGATAAAGGAGGGAGACATATAATAACCACAGGATGGTTTTAAAATATTTTTTTGCTTCAAATCTTACTTGATCATTAGATGGTGTAAAATAGAGTGTGACAACGCATCTACTATTGGAGTAGGATGAAATTAGTTTTGCAAACAAGTTCAGTTTACATCCACATTCTGAGAAAAATAGTAGTTCTCAAAGACTATGTTTGATAGCAAGTTAATATGTTCCTCATCCCCTCCCTCCTCCAACTTCTGTCAGTTCAGATGTCTGAAAGAGATGTGTCCAAGAGCTCAGCATCATAAAGAATTTAACTCATAACATTATACAAATTGGCAGCAATCCTCTTTACATAAGAATATTTTAAGAACTCGCATACTACAAATGTAAACTGATTTTTCTCTCTGCTTCAGTGAACTGCCCTGAATGTTGTTCTTCATATCCTATCATTGTCTCCCTGAACAGTGAGCAAACCCTATCTAATCCTTTTAACTTTTTTCTTCTGTTAAGACGGAATTATACATACATGTCAGACTAACAGTGGACATTGGATAAATAAAATGATGACCACCATGGCTACATTACACAGCAAGGGTTTTTTCCCCTTCATTATTGTTATTGTGTATACGATGTAAAAGCATAATTTATTTGTCAAGAGACTTGTTTTGCTTCAGAAACCAAAAAAAACCAAAAAACCCCATGGTACACACAGGAAACTGCACTCACATGTAATTACAAAAACTTTTTGAGTCAAAATGTGGAAAATATCTACTTTTGTACAACAGAGAACATACATTTACAGCATAAGACTTGTTGGTTATTGAATAGCTTCTTTTTACTGAGGAAAAACAGCCATTTTGATGAGTTGTGCCCACTGAGGTGTGCAAGGATGACTGGAAGAAAGGGGAGCTTGCAATGAATCCTAGCCCCACAACAACGTCAACAACAACAACCCAATACTCCAGTCACTGGATGTGTGCCCAAAAGGGTAAAGTAGTTCAGAGGTACTATGTGTGTATGCTATAGTGCTCGGTGTAGGATAGATGATTCTTACAGGGTTTTTTTCACATGAGGAGAGAAAGCAGAACACTTCACGCAGAGAAGACTTTTCCCCTGCATGGATTAGGGTGACTGAGTTTTATAACAAAAGGCACTGCACTGTCATAACTTCATATCATCAGTACCATTCACAGTCATGGGGAACCCAACACAGATAATACTCATGAGGCCTGTGGTAAATTTTGCCATGCATCCTTTTTCCAGAAGTTATTCCACTCCAAATTATGTAGGGGCTACGAGCCACGATAATCATTTTTAAAATTTACCTAACAAAATCACTCTGAAGTCAGCTTTTTTTTTACATGAACCATCAGAAGCTCGGTTCATCATCCCATTTTTAACACTGTACAGTAATTACACTATGCGCATTTTTATGCAAATGTTTGGCAAAAAAACAAAAGAAGCCCTTACAAATATAAAATAGCCTAATTTTGCATAGTATAACTAAAAATAATGTGTTTTTATTTAACAACAGGTTCATTGAGGTGAAGTCTCAAATTCCATTCTTATTGTGCTTTGGGAGCTAGAACAATACTTGGGTTGAATGACCTCACTTTCATTTAACAAACATTAGTTGGGAAGTTAAGGCTTGTAACTGACAGACATATGATCACACGAGTGAAACTATCAAGTACTCTTCTACTACTTGAATACTTTAGTACAGGGGGTGGGGAGAGGACAACAAGCATTTTCTATAGAGACAGAGACATGAAGAATATTTATACTAAACTACTAAGTAAGTTGGCGAAACTCGAGTGCTCATTACTGCATTTATGTGAAATATTTAATGCCGTAAGATCCTAAGCCGACTTTAATATCCTTCTTAAAAGATGCCAATGTTAAGAAATAAATTCTAGTTTCATTATCCTATGAATCAATTTATTTCAAATTGTCAGATTTATCATGACAGAACGTGCGCCCAGCTGTGAATAGATATGAATGCTTTTTTCTAAAAACAGTTTAACAGTAGTTACTGTACTATTGTCAAAATACGAAGCAAGATAAACTAACATTAGCCTTGGAGAGAACTTTCTAATCAGAAAATCAAATTAAATAAGAGAATCATAGTGTGCGTACTGTACCCCCCCCCAACTCGAATATGATGGTCAGGGCTAAACAAGTGAATTACTTTGTCACTTTTTCTTAAACTTTTGTAATGACTATTATCCACCAGAAACAACTGAAATGCAGCAGGATAAAGACAGCATTACACATAAGAACTCAGATGTTTAATACCCCATCACTGATGGGGATATTGTTAAAAATTTATCATGCCAGGGAAGCCACAGCACAGCAGATCAGAATGTATTAGTACATCTTAAAATTATAAGCCTAATAAACCAGTAGTATGCCATGTTTTTAATTGTTTCCTCATATTTTACCTCCTAGGATACATGAAGTTATTCACTGTCATGTTCTTCTAGGGTCTTTTAATATATTCTTTCTTAGAACAATATTCTGGATTACTTCTACAGTCTTTATACTTTTCACAGAGTCATATTCCTCACTTCCCTTTTGCCACCTGGAATGCCAGTTAACAAACTATTAAACTTCCAACAAGTAGAGTTGTATTTTCTCATTATGGTTTTTATCAACTGCTGAAGCAAATTTGCTGCATGGTTGCTATCCTAGCAGACTAACAGATAAGACATTAATATATCACACAAGTTGGGGTTTGATGTGCTAGAGACCACCTGTACTAAAATACATCTCTTACTTATATTATGCTGCATGTTCATGATAAGCAATAATTTTTAGTAAATAAGTTTGATTCACTGTAAATACCATCTTTCCAAAGGGCTATCTGAAAGCATTTGTACTCCTTTCAGTTTTCATAAAATTTCACATAAAACTAGGAAAAAGTAGTTTTTCCATGCACCCTCAAAATCTCAAATGACAATGAAAAACTTTTTCACAGCTTATAAGGAACATAAATAGACAAGGATAAGGAAGAAAGATCAAACTGATGAGAGAAGTGCAAAGATCTCTCTCTTTTTTAAAAAAATGACCAAAAAAGAAAAAAGAAGAAAAAGAATGGGAAAAAAGTGTAAAAGTCCCCCAGAATATATGACCATGTAAGCTTGGGCACTCTTGCAGAAAACCTAACCCACAAACTGAAGTAATGAGAAATTTAAATTAGTTAAAGCAAAACTCTACAATAGGCAGAAAAATCTACAGAGATAAAAGGGACTGCAAAGGGTTGAGGCATACTTTGTCTAGATCACCAGAGATTTCCATATGAACTTTATTAGTTTTATCAATTTTTTAAAATAATCAAGAGATTCAAGAGATTTACGTTACACTGTAAAGATTAACTTTTTTTTTTAACTTTAATCAAATATCCATATGCATGTGCTGTTCCTAGGAAGGGTAGGTAGATTCCCAATGCATATTACAGCTCCAGGGTACATAGTGTGTTATAATAATTAATGCACAAAAAAGCTCTTAAATACTGTTAATGTCCCCATAAAGAAAAGCCTGGATTAGGAAACTTAAAAACATAGCACCAGATTCATCCTTCTCTATAAACAGCAGAGGATACTACATAATTTCAAAATTATTCACCAATTTAGTGCTACAGTACTAAATGGACAGAAGTCACTTTCACAACATTAATCTTAATCCCGAATTCAGTTTGGTGTGGAGTGACTAACAGTTTATCTCTCTGGAAATTCTAACTTACTTACATATAAAGGGTTATCTTAATACTAGCAAATCAAGATTTCATTTTGAAGTGAATGAGTTTTAAATTAAGAAAATTCCATTCATTTCAAACATCTATCAAATGCTGTAACAAAAGACAATAATTGAAAATAAGAGACATCTACCACCCTTTATATCCTGAAAGATAAACAAATAATGATCATTAGAAAACTTGACAAAAACACACTGAAACTTCTAAATAACAGGCTGCTTACTTGTGGTTTCACTGTACAAATGTTGAGGCAATACTGTATCTGAAGTATACATATTAAAATGATTGTCTATCTTGATACACTTTGGCAGATTGTCATTTTTTTCTGGAGCAGCAATTGCGCTATGATTCTACAAACTTCAGTATTTTTCAGCATGTGTACACAAGTACACAAATTATTTCAAAGGGCACCATTGGGGCTAAAAGGCCCATTCAAATTAATAGTATCAGCACACATTTTTATTATTGTTATTGTTCTTATTATTAGTTAGAATTTAAGTTCCAAAAAAATAAGATTTTTTACCCTACAAGATGACATTTCCAAACAAAACAAAAACCCCAAGTGTTTGGGGTACAAATCAGCTTTTCCTATTGCCTAAGGAGCATTAATTGAAGAATTACTAACTCGAAACAGTGTAGATTTACAACAGCGCTCGCAAAAACTAGCAAAAGCATCTAGTAAAATAGCTATTTCTAAGACTACAGTTTTCCTTAAATTGATATAATAATAAATGTATTCTGTATTCCAAATTCTATTTTAGGAATTATGCATTAGCCAACAAGTACTATAAGCAATTTTTGACTCTGAATGGGTCCTTGTAAAATTCACCTGATCTCTGTTCTAACAAAGAATAGGCCTTTATTTGTTCAGATAAGACTCTTTAAAGCTGACTTTCCAATTAAAGAAAATACTTTCATGAAAAATCCAAAAAAATAACAATAAGAGCATTTATAAATGTTTATCCTACTGGATCAACAGTATGAACAATTTCCTATGCAATTAAACACACACAACCCTTTAAAAACAGCTCTATATTAGATATACTTGTTATTTAGAGAGATCAAATTCAAACCCTTACAGAGAAAACAAAATTAAGGGAAACAGTTATTTTTCAACTAAAAATCTGTTTTCCCAGCCAGCTGAAATTCAGTTTTTTTCTCCCTGGTAATACAGTTTTGTTTCACAGACATTTGAAATTGTACCATTAATATTAATCAGGTGAATTCTTACAGAATGCACGTTTGATCCCCATAACACTGAGTGTGCCTACGAGCTTCACTGTATGTTGAATAAACAGCATACACATACCAAAGTCTGTTATGTTCTACTAGAGGTTTTATTAAAAATGAGCAGCTGCTTTTTAAAGATATGTTTTCCTTTTAGAAGAGTACATTTCTCTCCTCAATTTATTATTAAAATATGAGCAGAAGGTACTGCCATTAGATAAAACGCACACCCATTCAAAACACTGCATATATTTATTCAAAGTTAAAATCCACGGGGGAAAAAACTACTTCTCAATTTGCTGGACTAATAACCAGCTTAAAAAACTCTTAAAGAACAACTTCTTATATAAACAGTAATTATCTACACAATCTGCTCTTCAAATTAATTATTTCTCATTGTCAAAAAACCTCCACCTGACATTGGAAAAGGTGTGGGTAGAGAAGCACTTTGTACACATTATGATTTCACATCACCCCCCCAGCTCAAAACCCTTCCCTCAAAAACTACAACACGTAGTTTTAACGTGTCAACAAAAAAAAGGGGGGAGGTTAAAGGTCATCCAAAAAAAAAACTCAACAAAATTGTTGCAAATGAGCAAAATGTTATTCTGCAAACATTTGTTTATCTGTATAGTTGCCTATCTTTCTGTAGCAAAATTAACATCGCCTATCTGGAGCACAATTAACATTGGATATGATTTTTTTTCCCCCAAATTACCAGGATGTTAGAAATTCTGAGACAAACGATAGTGGGATAAACAACAGTGGCAGTACTACATTAAGACCAGGCAAACTAGTCAAAATAACTAAATGCAAAAGCATCACCAAAATGCCAGCCAAAGTTCTATGCTTCTAATAGGGTTCTCAGTCTGTCAAAGAATTGTTCCAAAATGCAATGCAATTTCATAGTGACATATACGGCATACTGTTTTGGAACATTTGTTACTGGAGAGAATATATTAATATCCAAATCTGTATGCTTCCTTTTAGGACAGTAGTTACTTTTTTAAAAGCTGTCCAAAATTAACTATAGGTTTCTGAAAAGAAACAAGATCTGGAGGCATTTCTGCATCTCCTTCCTAGATAGATGAAATTGTGGCATTCTATCTCAGGAATTGACCCAAGTGCTAGAGAACTAAAAATAGTATTAACCTAAAATAAATTTTAGGGAGGCCAGTATTGCAGATATGCACAAGTGAAGTTTTTTTTTAAAAAAAAGTGATAAATAATCATTAGACAAGAATACCCAACCCAATTTTTATAAAGCAGATATCTGTAAATACCTCTTACAAAATTAATTTACATCAGAGTGTAATGTTGTTCTGGGCTGTGTTGGATATCAAGATAAACCATGGTTTGTTCTGGTGAGAGGGGGGCATCGTGAGCTTTGGGCTCACGGATGCTCCTCCACACCTCCCCGCACCTCATGTAGCCAGAAGGAATTCAGTAGCTTTTGCTTCCATTTTTTGATTAGCCACAACTGGTCATTTTGTCCAAATCCAACCAACACACGGCTGAGAGAATGATGCAGGGTGGGACAGAGTGAGCATCGCTTCACCTCTTGAGCCTCGTCTGCTGCTTTTGGAGTAGCAAAATAAACAAGCAAGTTGCTTGGAAAATCAGCTCTATTAGCCCAATCTTGTGAATTAACTTCTGGTGCAGCAGAAGCAACTTCTGGGAGGATGGTTCTGGATTTCTCTCAGATGCCTGCTCTTGGCAGCTTGTTGCCACTGAAAGCTGACACAAGACGGATCGGCCCATTCATTCAGTCTTTAAGTGGTTAAGGGACTGGAGGGGTTTTTCTATCCTTCAGAAGAAGCAACTGGAAATGAGTGTAATAGCTGGGTCAGCCGAAAGCTAAAGGAAATAGTTTTGTTGTCTTAACCATCACTTCCCCTGTACTTTCCATCACTACACTAGCAAGAGCTGACAGAGTAGCCACAATCAGCTACCCATCTCCAGCCACTGACCAGTAGAGGCTTTCTCTTGGAGAGGAGTAACAGATAAGCACTAGGTCTTAGAAAAGGAAATGGGGCTTTATGTTCTCGGCCACACTGCAAAGACAACACTGGGAATTAATATGCAGGTAGAATCAGAGAAAATCTGTCACTCCCATTGACAGTGAAAAAGATCTGTTTTGGAGGGGGGAACCACTGTGGGTGAGTTTTAAAATTTTATTCATATTATAAATCATCTTTATAATGAAAGTCTGCAATTTTTAAAAAACTAACGATACATCAGGTGTAGTTGGAGGAGAGCCTGGACATAGCAACTACTGTTTTGGTGCAATGGAGGGGGCAATTAAAGTTCAGAGGAAAAGGGGGCCACATTAAAGTAACAGAAGTCACAGGAAGCAGTGGCGGGGGCAGAACCATTGATTCAAGGAAAGCCACATTAAGGATACGTATACTATCTTCCATTTCAGCCTGCCCTCCAAACATGGTAATATTTCAAGTCCATGTATATCCTTTCTGAAATTAGGTTAACTAACAGGGATATATTTGCAATCATTCAGGTTATCCAGGAAGAAAATCTTGATCATATTTGTGCGATCAACACCTGTTTGGTCAAAAGAAGAGGTGTAGACATCTCTCCACAAGGCTAAAATATATCCACAAGGCTAAAAAGTACTAGAAAAACCATGGCTTGTGGACTCAGAAGCTGGGCATCCTTGTTCTGTAACAGGGGCAGGCAATGTCAGGAGGTCAGGGCTTTCACTGGACTGCTTTGAACCTCCCAGGGGCAAATCCTCATGTCATCATTGCACTCCCAACTTCTGGCAAAGTTTTTTCTTTCTTCTTCTTTCTTTAAAGGTATAATTTCACTGTAAATGAAGTGCACAGTCTCTGCACGCCTTATTTTAAAGCAGAATTGCTGGGGGAGGGGCTACCATCTCCACATAGCTAGATTTCAGCAGGTACCTCAGCCTTAAACATAATTGCTCCAAATCATGCTTGGTGTTTCAGGAGGTGAAAAATCAGCCCCAAACCAGTACAAAACTTCAGATGCAGAACCCTTCAATGGCTCACTGTGAAGGGTTCAAAAACTTCTTGTTAGAAAAATCTCTCATATACACTGAACTGGGTGTAATGGTTTTAACAGAAGTATGGATGCACTCTTATTAGACTGTATTTATATCCTGTCTTCCTAAAACTGAAGACAGTTCACAGCAAAATTAATTTAAATAGTACTGATAAAAACAAAAACACTCACAATACTAAAACACAAATTGTATGATTAAAATGCAACTAGATTAAAAGCAATTAAAAGCACTGCAACAAAAACACACAGCATCTATCCATTAAAAGCCACTTCCTGAGCAATCAGTCAATCGCCAAAAAACTGCTTAAGCAAAAAAAAAAAAAAAAGGCTTTTCTTTCCCTGTAAGTGGAAGGAAACAGAGAAGAAGGCAACCCAGTCTTGGAAGGGTGTTCTACTGCCTCAGAGCAGCCACTGAGAAGACCTGTTCATATGATCCCAACAGATATGCCTCAAAAGGTCATCCTGGGACAGACCACATCAAGTCTGACAGATAGTTTTCAGCTTGTTCAACCAGAGGATGTAGATGGGAGTGTCTGGAAGCTGATGTCCCGTATGTTTGGTAGACGCTTGGTGATCAAGGTTATTAAAGCATCTTGGATGCAGTTGAAAGCTGACATTTTACTGCTAGTCTTGGTTAAACCTCAGATGTACCCATGATACTGAAATAGATTTTGATATTTTCATATGTCCAAGACATCTGTTTTAAAGTGCATTATGATATATTTCATTTTTAAAAAATCAGCATTTTTAGACAGCCAATTAAATAAAACACAATGATACATAAGAGGTAGAACAAAGCAATGTGGGCAAAGTGTAGGTGGGTTTTTCATTGTTAAGGCATTTCCCCAGATAACTAAACAGGTCACTTAAATACAGTGACAGTACAGTACTGTCTACTTTTGCTTTCTTTATTGCCAAGCTATGAGCTATATGGACTAACAGACTGTGCCCAGTATATTGTACTTAAGATAGAGTTTCAGGTCCTCCAGAACATACACATGTATCACATTCAGAAGATCTCTGAATAATGAGCCCAGTCAGTTTCAGTCAGAGGGCAGCCTGAACTCAGTTGGATCCAGATTTGGGACACGCAATTGGTTGGAGACCTAGTAGAATGGTGGCAGCAATGGGGGATGGGACTCCCAAAATCAGGCTGAAGAAGCTTGCACCTATGGATCCTGAACTCAATCCAGTGGCACCTACTTCAAGCAATGAGAAGAACCACAAGGAAAGGGTTGTTTGTTTTTGTTTTTGAATTTGCATTTCTGTAAAGAAACTCCCTTTTCATACTGGCTGAGTACCAAAGAAATGCAGCAAAATTTGCCTCAGAGATAGATCTATGAGCCTTTAGATCAGTGGTTCTCAACCTGTGGGTCCCCAGATGTTTGTGGACTTCAGCTCCCAGAAGCCCCAGCCACTATGGTCAATGCTCAGGGCTTCTGGGAGCTGAAGTCTAGAAAAACGTCTGGGGACCCACAGGTTGAGAACCACTGCTTTAGATTCATTTGAGAAAGAAAACACATATATAAACAAACATACTTTTAGTCAAGGAAACATACATTACTCACTGTAAAAATATGTAACAATATGTGTTCTTTTTAAAATAATGTATACAAAAACAACATGTGCAATCAAGTACAGAAACAGGATGCAGTGAAATTTTTTTGTGGGAAAGTGAGAAACTCAACTAGAGTGAGATTGACAGACTTTCACATTCCTAGAACAAGAGACTAGTAGATACATATATCTGAGTGGATAAAATAAAGCACTATAGCTAGGTTTTTAGCTACTATACTTTGACTATTTTTAAAGGTGTTAAAGAATTCTAACAAACGCACACTTTCCTTTACACCTAAAATGAACAGCCTAATATACCATAATCAAAGAACAGCATTAACACTAAAATTATTTACTGGTAACCAGAACTAATATCTATTTTTAGCTCATTTTGTCCATTACAACAGACAAATCTTCCTCATAGCTCTACTTCAAGTTGTTATCCACAAAAATATACTAACCTTCACCAGATGATGTTCCACAGCCTTCGAGGTTTAAGAGAATGCCATCATCTCTGTCATCTTTGCCACCTCCCAACAGCATCCACCTCTCTAAATTATCACTTTCAGAAGGTATACTTGTCACATCATCTGCTTCTTCATCATTAGAGCTGTCTTCTATTACTAAGATCTTATGGATCATGTGAATACCATCACGGTGAAAAGAGACGGACTTTTGATTAGCCTTCTTCTCCTTTCTTAAAGCAGTCAGTTGCTTTAAATTTTTGGTAATACGAGGAGGATCACTAGTAGGTTTTGATGAGAAGGGCTCAGAAAAATTCCATGCTTTTGCTGTTGTTGTTGAGTTCTGGAGTTTGCTTTTGTAAATGCTGTCTTCGTCAGGGGTATCAGACAAGGTGATGACTTCTGGACTATCTGAAATATGAATTTCACTATCTGAAATCACAATACAGTTGCTTCTCTGATCATGTTTATTTACTGAGTTTTGCTTCTTTACAGATCCAGCTTCTTCGGGTTCCTCTTGCCCACTGATATCCTCAAGATCTTGTGCATAATGGACTTGACTGTAAAGATGAAATTCAACTTCACTATCAATACTTGTTTCACTGGAAGAATCTTCACAGTACAGATCATCTTCCATTGCTTCTATGTCATCATATTCCATCATGGAAAATGTTTTGCTTCTAAAAGTCAAAACAATAATGAATTATGTGAAGCAAGCATAGATAGAAGCCTCATTAACATACATATAGCAACATTTAACACACACAGATCCATCCATTTTAACAGAAAATTTTGTGCATAGTTACTCCAAAGCAATTCTTTCTGGTTGAAATGGAATTTACCTGTAGTGTGTAGTGTGCAAAGAATGGACTACAACCTAATTGTGAGATTTTAACTCAAAGACAGGCTGGTGGGAGTTGTATTGACCAAACTGACCATAATCAGGCTGAACTAGCCCTAAGTCAGCTAAACTCCCCTTCTGCTGGCTAATCTCCCAATCAGCCTGCTGAAAGATCAGTCTGCACATGGGCTCAGACTGGTCAACTGAAGAGCCAAAAATGGGGCAGAGAAGGAGCTGATTTATGCTACAACCAAATCTGACTAAGCCCAGAGACACAATCCCTGACTTAGCACAAAGTTAGGCCAAAGTCGGGCTTGAACTAAGAGATTTCCAACAAATGGAAACCAACGGGAGCTCCTCAAAATAAAATTCCTGGGACCCAATTTGTTAGCCAGCACCATACCTATCCCGGAAAGACTGAGGTTTGGATATAGCATAGCCTTAGCCAGGCTAATGTTATTCAACCGGCTCTTGGCCCACTTGCTGAGTTAGGACTGCACTGTAAGACTCTGCTCAAGGCAAACAGTTTCTGTGTGATTATACATTACATAGTCATAACTCTCAAACAATATTCAGCTGAGAACTGTAGAGATCCCACATGAATATTTTACTGTTTCTAACCTAAAGACTGTCAGCAGCGGCCGGGATCAAGCAGGAGCCAGACCGGAGTCGGGAACAAGCAGCGTTTATTGCTGTCCGTACACAGAGTTTTGCAATTAACAAACTGTCTGAAACTGAGAGTATGCCTTAGCAGCAGGCTCCAACAGAAAATAATGAAGGGTTACCTCACCCGAAACACAAAGAGGTTACTTCACCCAAACGCAGGGGGTTGGTCCTGGAAGGGCTGAGCGGCTGGACGCGTACACAGGCTGGGCTGGAACTGGGCACGGGCGACAGACGCACGGTAGGCCGACGGTTGTTGCTCCGTGCCCTTCCCAGCCCAGCGCCTGCCCTAAAAAGACCCCTTGAGCCGCCGGCGGCCAATCCGGCTCGAGCACGCGGCTGAGGGCTCTCAGCTGTGTTACAGCTGGGAGCTCTCAGTCCGCAGGTGTTTCTCATGCAGCCGCCGGGACCGGCAGCTTGCTTCCTTGAACTGCCACCGCTGCTGGAACGTGGGCGGCGGAGCAGAGGCTTCAGCCTCCTCAGGGTTGGAATCGCGAGTGGGTGGCACCCCGGGATCGGGCCCAAGATCCGCCTCCCCCGGCGAGTCACTGCCCGTCACGCCCACCGGCGTGGAAGCCAGGCCGGCGACCTCCACAATGCCGGGGCGATCCCCATCGATGGCGGCGGCCTCCACAACGCCAGGGCGATCCCCATCAGCGACGGCGGCCTCCACAGCGTCTGGGTGTTCCCCGGCGGCGGCAGCGGCCTCCGGAGTGCCCGGGCTCCTCTCCTTCTCGTCGGAGGCAGCCGCTGTGTCGGCCTCGGGGATGCCCGCAGGCGCAACCACGCCTGAGCCCCTGACATCGACTTACAAAAGGATTCCTTACATGATTATTCACACTTATTAAAAGAAAAATTCACACACACACCCAACAGTTATTACCACATTCAAGATAAAAGATTAAAGGAAATTCCCTACAGCCCTCTCACTATTCTGTAAACAAGAACAGAAAGCTGTGACAGACACAACATGGTACCAACACAACCAGCTACAATCTGATACCTGCACAGAAAGTGCTTCTGAACACATGGGCACACACACACAAACAGGGTGCTATTGGAACAGAAAGTTTTCATACATCATGGGATGCCAATCCAAAAGCCCCACTAAATCTACCACAAAAAATTAAGCTATCACTAAAAATGATAGCTTAAGTACACTCAAACCATTGTTCTTCCTGACATGAGACCAGTGGTCTCTAATTACATTTTTTTTTGGCATTTTTCCCCCTAATAAAGTTTGCCCAGTAGATCCTTTTTCTAAATCATTGCAGATAGTCTTCCTCTCCTATCTACACATAATTCATTTTTTTAAAAAAAAGGCAAATAAAATCTGGAGTAACCTAATAATAGAACCCAGATACAGAATTAATCCCAATTAAGCTCATTGGGTGTTTCTGGGAACTTAAGAAACCAGACTGAACAGCAAATAAACAATGTAAAAGTTTCAGCAATTTCCACTTTAAATCTTTTTTATTCACAAAAAATACAAACCAGCCTTTTTGTTTCTTTAACACATAAAAACCATGAAGAGAAGGGAGGAAATAACATTTCTCTCTTCTTTTGTTTCTCAAAGAAAACCTATGCTAAGCTGTGCAATGATTCTTCTCTGGAGCATGTGTAGCAATAGCAATAGCATTTGTATTTCTATACTGCTTATCAGTTAAGTGCTCTTTAAGGAGTTTACAATGTATGTTAGCTAATTGCCCCCAATAAGCTGGGTATTCATTTTACCAACCTGCAGAAGGATGGAAGGCTGAGTCTACCTGGAGCCCAGCAGGATCGAACTCACAACCTTGTGGCTGCAGTACCGAGCACAGGATTGGAGCACAGGATTATAGGTATAATTAACATGTCACTCAGCCATTACTACCAACTAAAAGTAACCCTTAGGAAACCAGATAGTGACAGCTGACCTGGTTTGCACTGTCCACTCCAGAATTAAAAAGAAAATCCAGCTAGGCCTACTGGAAGACTAGTTACATTCGGTGTGAGTTTTCTGCTTCCGGTAGTTGATCAGTCTCCATATATTTCAACCTTCTTCATAAAGTGGGAAACTACAGTATAGTGATGTGCACCTGTCTGTGGCATCAGTCAAACTACTGACATGTCACTACTATCAAATATTCCAACACGTTCTAGAAACCAAGTGAATCCATACATCTTGGGGGTGAGTAGGGAACATGCATGCGAACTGGATTTCTTCTTATTATTTTTAATCATTAGCTGATTTTTTTTCCTGAATAATTGTGCAACCACTCAAAACATTACCTCGTATGTGGGTACCCCAAACAACACTCATAAGAGAGGGTGGAAAACGTACGGCCCACCAGATGTTGTAGAACTACAACTGCTAGTAGCCATAGGCAGCATAGTCAGGGGTGAAGTATGGTGAGAACTGCAGTATGATCACAGATGGAGGGCCTCACAATTCCCATCCTTTTGTAAAACTACAATGTTCACTGTTCTCTGGTCCTATCAGTGTTCCCCATCTTCACTGCAAATATCTAGCACTCAAATACATGAGTACAAAAAGGTATATATTTTATTTTGGAAAGCTGCATGCTTGTATACAGTACAGCTTCTCCCGTTAATTATATACTGGCTTCAAACGTAAAAGAGACAAAAGGTAAGGAGCAGGTGGCACAAAGCTACATTGTGTTTCTGGCTTTCAAGCAGATATCTGGAAATGGCTTGCACTGTCAGTCCTAGCTTAAAAAGGGAAAGGAGGAAGAGAATTAGAGAAAGCCAGACCAGAGAAGAAAACATTAACTGCCTCAAGATCTGGACAGCAAGTTGGGCTCCTATTCATGAACAGCCAAGACACAGTTAATTTTGTTTGTTTCTAAAAATTCTAGATCTTTAGCTCAATAAATTCAAAAGAGTCAAACAGAGACAGAGGATGTAAGTAGTAAAGATCATAGAGGTCAGGAAATAATAGCACTAAATTTATCAACTTGTTTATCATCAGTGAAAAAGAAAAACAGAGAGTTCTCCTAGAAGTTGTTTTTTTTCCTTTACAACAAAAAAGAATAAGTGCAAAGCACAGAGCTAAGAAAAAGTGTAATATTAAACAAATTGTTAGGCTATGACAGTATTTAAGACTGTAGGCCTTCAGACAGGATCTATTCTAGTTTCTCTTTTGACAGAGCACCCAGGGGTTTGAGATACCAAAAGTCTTATCTCACAGACATTTTTCAAATCATATCGCTCCAACAGAAAGTATTTTTCACATTTATAACATACAAAACTCATAAACCACAACATCGCCGTTAGCCAGACGCTGACTTTCCTATCTTAAGTAAACCCTAAAGGACCTGATACCATAACAGCAGATGGCTTCCATTCAGAAAAAATAACACAATGCATGCCGGGAAGAACTTAATTTTCCACACTTTGAGTTCATTCTTATACAGCTGAGCTTGTGAGGTATTTCTCACAAGAAATGCCTTGATATCCACTATTTCACACAAAGTAGACGATAAAGAAGTTGTTACTGACTCAAGGCTATCAAGCCAAGCCATATTGCTCTGTTATACAGATGATAAGACAAAACGACCATAGGCCATTTCCAGATAGGTCCAGTCAGACCACTCTGATCCATGAACTGGTAACCTAGACTATTGCAAAGCTTTTTACATGGGGCTCCGGTTAAGACAGATCTAGAGACTACAGCTGGCACATGAGGCCACAGCCACATTGGTGACTGGAATGCCATTACCAGAGTATTATACCTGGGCTGAGGGCATTACACTGACCGCCTAGATATGCTACTAGGCCACTATTTTCAGTACTAACTTATAAAGATTTTAACACCACAGGGCCAGAACACTCAAAATATCATCTGATCCCCTATCTCTTTGGCCAGTCACTGCTTGGCCACTCCAGCATCAGAAGTCTGGAGCAAAACACCTTGGAGCAGGGTCTTTAGCATACAGCATACACTCTCTGGGATTTCTAAGCAGTACTAATTAGATAGTCACCAGCCCTCCTGGGTTTCTGGCCCCAGCTAGTAATTCAGTGATTTCAACACTTTCCCCCAAAACAGTGGCCTTCCATGTGTTTCTGAACTGCTGCTCTCATCACACCAGCCTAAGAGTGGGTAAAGTGCAGCTCTCAAAAGCTATTTGTGTAGCCCTGAGACTCCCCAAATCTGGACTTTTTTTCTGACAAATAAGGATGAGCTGAGTTTCTAGGAAGCCTCCAAAACTGGTGAAACACCTTTTAAGCAGGTACTTGTCCTTTTTACCGTACAACAAGAAAATATCAAAACCAAGTGAAGTTCAGGTCACTTCCAGTGTTCGGTTTTCCTTTTCTTCTTCTTTCTGTCTCTCAGGCAACCTATATGGGCCCTCCATGGAACCACAGGCATGTAAAATTGGCCCCTGAACCCAAGGAAGTTGCCCACCCCATTCTAGCCAGCATAATCAATGATGAGAGATGTCATTCAGCAACACTTGGAGGATCAGCATCCCTATTTAAAAATAAGAATAGCTTCAAAATTCACTAACTAAAACTAATCAGGATCTTAAGAACAAATCAAAATGCTGCAGATAAAAGCGACGCTTGAGACTCTCTGGTATAGCTTCTTCTCCAGCCAGGCAAAGAGACTGGAACTTTCACAAACAAATCTTCCTATGGGATCTGGACATCTCCCAAAAAAGGGAATTCAAGCTAATGAATCAACAGTCTAGGAGGTCCTGATTATAATCCTCCAAGTGACTTCTAGGAGGCTGAATCAAGGGGATTTGAAGAGGGAGAGTGGAAAGTGTGTACATGCAGAACGGTATGGACAGCTCATATTCTCTGTTCACAGACAGGTTCAAACAGGGGGACAGATGGAAGGTTGTATTTATTATCATCATATATTTATATAGCGCCATCACTATACAAGGCACTTTACAACTAAAAGAACAACAGAATAGTTCTTTGCCCTCAGGCTTACAATCTAATCTGCACAATCCTATTTAAAGATCCACAGAAATATTTCTAACGATAAAGCAGGAGATGTATACTTATAGAAAACTGTGAACAAATCTATTTAGCGGAAATGAGCTGGAAGTGAAGAAAGGAGATCCATGTTTGCAAAAGTAATAAAATGCCACTAGGGGGCAATATAGGCAGAGACAGACACCTTTCCCTCTTTTGTATTCTCTGCTATGTTTCTTCTTTAGTGGTAGACTGTTATTCTTGGGTTTGACCTCACTTCCCTCCTACACACTTCTCTCTATCCCATTTCCTAGTCACCCAAAAACAGAAGAACCCATATATTCCCTCAATTAAATAGTTCACAATACTGAACACTCTTTTCACTAAAGATGATATTTTGTTAATTATTCCAAACAGCATCTTCCACGTATGACAACAAAATCATTTAAAAAATACAGATGGAAAGCAATCTGTTTCTCCAGTTGGTTGCAACTTACAAGTTACTCTTTATGCAGTAAATCAGAATGTAACAGGCCACTAGCACGTTAGAGGTCCGCATCCACCTAAGCTCACCAGAAATGGCTCTCCTGACTTTCAAAGAGGAATTTTTACCAACCCCAACTAGTGGCACTGAAATTAAACCTGGGATCTTTGACATTCAAAGCATGTGCTCTACCACTGAACTACAGGATCACTATAAAAACTACTACAGTGGTCTAGATAAAGCAGATTAAAGCTTCCATGACTGTTAGGACATGAAAAGTAGTACAGAAGAGCATGAGATGCCTACTAAAAACTCTTTGAGGCTTAAGTCCTTCTTAGAGACAATGAGATTAAGTTCATAGGTTTTACTAGACACACAGCACATTGGAACTTTCCTTTTGTCTCTTCTCAAGGCTACTGCGTGACAGCCTTCTCAATAATGATTTATTTCCATCTCAGTTACATATCTCACCAGCTTCTTTAGAATTGCCACTAGCCTCAAATAATACCTTCCTTACCCAGTCACTGTGTTTTGATGGACAGACTTCAAGCAGACTCACACTTGAGCCTTATTCTTTCACTTTTCTAATAATGAATTTTAACTATGCTCTGGTAGATGTTCATATTTTGGGAGGGGGCTATAATCCAATCTTATTTGGTGCATCTGTACAACTTCATTCTAGACTTGTTTTGACAGCTCCTTGGTTTTCATGGCGGGGCTTTCAGAAACAGGTGTATTTAATCTGAGATTGAACGGCACTAGAACTGCACACATGCAGACTCCATTCAACTGGGTATGTGACTTATTCAGGCAAAACAGAGCAAAGGGGGGTGAATAGTTATGAAGTAGTTTTTACTTTACTTTACCTTC